>OZ024826.1:49669977-50121308 GCA_964016985.1 Anodontia alba | reverse complement strand
CGCGCTGTTAATGCACGGCTACGCAACTTTCATTATGTCTGTATCGGGGCCACATAATTGCTGCCATCATGAAATGTATACTGCCCGGCCCTGGAACGAGCATAGTCCCTGGAAGTTGCGTTCGCGAGACATCAGTGAAAAGGCGAAACAAAATAGTGCAAGAAATAACGCGAAATGTTGCAAATGTTTTCAGTTTTTATGCAATAATAGCGATCGAACATGGTTTTTCAATGCATTAACATTCGCCAGGTCCCTTGGGAGGTGTTGAAAACCGCGGCCTTCGGCCTCGGTTTTGAACACCTCCCACGGAACCTGGCGAATGTTAATGCATGAAAATCCATGTTTGATCCCTATATTGATTTTGCTTGAACGGCGAAGTGTTTTCTTTTAGAGGGGTGATTTTATTGTCGTACTTGCATATACAAGCAAAAGTTATGGGCGTCCAATTTTCCGTCTTCCTGTCTGTCCTTCCATTTGCCAAAGTTTGCGATCCTTCCGCCACCGTTCAAGAAAATTTCTAAATACTATTTACACCTTCACTCATCTCACCTGGCATATATATATTCTCCCGAACAAGGACTCAGACAATGCGACCTTTTTTAACGTTCTAACGATTTTGCCACTTTTTTCCGTAAGTTCTAGTCGACTGAAATACTGTCAATAATCTCACATGCTTTCTCCCTGACATGGCCTCAAATTATGATCCTGACCTATATGTCACGTTATTTATTTTCCTTACGTGGATTATTTTTCACTCTCTTAAATTATGGTAACGACTCTTGTCTTTTTCCATCCATAATGGAGAAACAATCCTCTGAAAAGTTTCAAAGTGCTTTTGCCTGTGGTGGAACCCACGCGATGCGAGCTCTGATCAATGTGGCGATTGCACCTATAGCACTGCAGCAAATAAATAACAAAATACTTAGCTCCTAAATATCAAGTGTGCTGCAGCGCCAGTTGGCTGTATAAACGCTATTTGAACAATCTTTTTTAGGGTTGTCTCGGTAGCGCAGTTTGTAAAGACGCCGGGCGCTGCAGTGCTAGGCCGAGTCGCCGCATTGATCAGAGTTTGCAATTCCTACCTACATGTAACACGGACTCAAACACTGTGGTATCATTTTGTCATCATGGCCTACATATCATGGTCCAGTGACTTTGTCATTCTTGAAATGAATTTTACCTCGGTTATAACACTGACAAGTATTGAAATGTTTAGAACCTCATTTACATTATCAAAATGGCTGCACCTTTGACAACAATTGTAACATCCTTAAGCATTCATCGAGTTTTTATATTTTGGTCAAATTTGCACCATAATGCATGTTTCATCAGATTCATTCTTTGTCAGCCTTGCCATTACCTTCAAAGAAAGCGAAAATAGCAGACTCTGTTCGGTTCATTACGAAAACACGCCTGTTCAAGTATATTGAAAATTTCACCACGAAAAACAGAAAGTTTTCAGATAAAAATTCCGAGATTTTTCATATTTCTGCTCAAAACATAGATTGTGGGTACTCGTTAGAACCGCCTCGCCGAGGCGGTTCTAACGAGTACCCAAAATCTGTGTTCTTAAGCAGAAATAAGAAAAATGATGTATACCCCTGTAAACCCCAGTTTTACTATATAAAAGTGGGGTTTAAGGGGGTCAAAATTATATAGGTATGTTTTCGTGATGTTTATTAGGTCTGTCTGTGGGATGCGATGTATTCTGTATTTTGAAGTCAGTTAATCTATTATAGTCTGGAAACCCGGAAAAGGGCAATTGGCAACCAGTACAGACACAGATCAGACGCCGCAAAACGCGGCGCCTGATCAGAGTCTGTTCTGTTTGCATATACATGTATTATAGGAATTTATATAAAACACAGACATTATATTAAAAAAGCTAATCAGAACCCTGCTATTGGAAATGGACCGGTTCAAAGAGTTGATGTTGAAGAGTCCACTCGACGTAAATGGGTTCACTATGTACACTAGACTTCTTAAAATAGTCATATTTTTTTTTATCCCATTCTTGGCCCCATGATTCTTTAATATCCAGTACCGCCTAGCCTCCTAACAAGGGAACTAGGCAAACACTGTAGACCCGGACCAGGTACGCAGAATTCGGGTTCTGATCAAGACCTGCACTGTTTGTTTTAAGCATAATCATTTCTCTAAAAGAAATGATAGAAATAAAACAAAGCAGATCCTCGCCCCTCCCCCTCTCTCGTCCCCTTAAAATAAAAATAGGTCTGTACAAAATGTGAGGCAGAGGACATAAATTGATTAATGAGAATAAATTCATTTGATCCACAACGTGGGAAAAAAGCTCCTATTCCCTATGCGAAAAGCGAAGGTCCTGATCAACATGCGCATCTGTGCAGTCTGATCTGAGAATTATCTGTTCGTCTACATATACTAAAGTATCCATTGGTTCTGTAAGCAGACAATGAAGGACCAGATCAACCTGCGCATTCGCGCAAGCTGATCGGGGCCTGCGTTGTCCGAAAATCGCATAAGGACCCTTTTCGTGCGTTGCGCGTCAACTTTATTTCTTTTTAAGGTATATAATAGGTCTTAGATTGTTCCACTAAAATGATATTTTCAAAAGTCCATGACCGACCCTTACCCCACGTTAGAAATAATACTTCCGAAGAGAAGTACATGTATACATGTTGCACAGTGAAATCAAAGCACTAACAGCACTGGTGGGTCGATTGTCCCTGAGTGTACGCAGGGACAATAGTCCTGAACGGGGACAAGACTGTTTTATTTAACCCGTAGCTTCCTGTAACATAAGTAAACAGCACAGACCCTGATCAGACGTGATCTGGGTCTGCACTGTTTTCCAATGTCCCAGTCCAGGTTTTACAGATAATCCTCTTTACACTGCACTCTGACGTCACCATCACGAAAACATACCAATATAATTTTGACCCCCTTAAACCCCACTTTTATATAGTAAAACTGGGGTTTACAGGGGTATGCATTGTTATTTCTTATTTCTGCTCAAAAACATAGATTGTGGATACTCGTTAGAACCACCTTGCCGAGGCGGTTCTAACGAGTGCCCAAAAGTTATGTTTTGAGCAGAAATGTGAAAAATATTGAGCAGAAATATGAAAAATATCAGTTTTTTTTTTATCTGCAATTTTCAGTTTTTGTTGGTGAAATTTTCAAAATATTTGAATAGGCGTGTTTTCGTAATAGTGATATGAATAGCGCGGCTATAACTAACCGTTACCTGGATTTCGTACACAGCGCGGTTTGATTTCATTGCTCATTGATAATCACGTGGTCAACTACCTCTATGCAGACCGAACATATACAGTCGAACCTCAATACCTCGAACACGGATGGCTCGTTTACCATGGTTAATTCGAACTCGTTTTTGAGTCCCTACAAAATTCTTCCGATAGCTCAAGAAAACAAATACTAAGGGGAATGTTCTTATTTTATCATGAAATTATATGTTGTATGTACTCATTAGAATCGCATCATCAAGGCGATTCTAATGAGTACACACAACATACAGTTATTTTGTAGAAAATCGAAAAGATTTCCCTAAATTATCGCCATTTGCTTTCTGACCTGGCGCTATGATTAACCCTCAGTGGCTCGAACAACCCATATTTCGAACTAATTTTCATGGCCCTAAGGCTGTTCGAGCCATTGAGGTTCGACTGTATTTGTAATTTTGAGCTGCATCAGAATGAAGGTCCGGTTTCTCGCAAGTAAAACTGGTTTAAGACATCCCCCAACAACCCACTCCCCCGCCCCCTCCGAACACATACCCGTCGTAGTCTGTCTACAGATCGTTCACAGACAGATCCACTATTGCAGGTCTTCTTTGTCTGTGCGTCGGTGTTTCATATTGTCTTTTAATTATTTGTTCCTCATGTCTCCTTCCTTTTGGTGCCTTTGGAAGGCGCACGGAGCTTTGTGATTTTGACATTTCCTGGCTATCTTCACTTAAAGTTTTGTCACTTCTGGCATCGTCCTTACCACCTGCTTTGTAAAATCTTAATAATTTCGAGAATCAGGAAAACATGCCTGTATATATATATATATATATATATATATATATATATATATATATATATATATATATATATGTATGTATATTGACCACTTTAAACCCTACTTTAATATTGTAAAACTGGGGTTTACAGGGGTATACAATACTTTTCTTATTTTGCTAAAAACCTAAATTGTGGTACTCGTTAGAACCGCCTCGATGAGGCGGTTCTAAAGATTACCTACAATCTCTGTTTTGAGCAGGAATATGAAAAATATCAGAATTTCTTTATTTGAAAATTTTCCTTTTTTTTGGTTTTAAGTTTTCAATATATTTGAATAAGCGTGTTTTTGTTATGAAAACACCGAAATAATATTGTCAAATTTGATTGCGTCAGTACAAGTTTTCTCGGGCCATTGCAACTATTTCATAGCCAAATATTGCACAAGTTTGACAATGTAACAAAACTATTACATGCAAGCGCGTATTGAAGTATTAAATGTTGTCGTGTGATATTTTCAGAGGAATTGCTGCGTTGAAGAAATCAATTTTGAAAACAATAACCTGGGTGAATCCGGAGCTGAGATCTTATCAGAGGCTATAATAGAGAACGACTACGTAAAACATGTGGTAAGTTCTTTTGACTACAGTTGACTTTGATTATCTCAAACACCAATGAAACAGAATTATTTGTTTGATATCATGGGTGGATTCAGAGGGGCGTTCGCGGGGTTCAATCAAACCCTATTTTGACTCAAAATTTCATTTTTAAGAGACAGTGCAGATCCAAGAGCAATTTTGGATAAATTCGATAAATTTGGGATACCATATTTACCTTAAATACATTACGAAAACATGCCTATTCAAATATACTGAAAATTTTACCACCAAAAAATGCAAATTTTCTGATAAAATTTTTTGATATTTTTCCTATTTCTGCTCAAAGCATAGATTGTGGGTACTCGTTAGAACCGCCTCAGCGAGGTGGTTCTAACGGCGAATTCAGGTGGAAGAAATAGCGCAGGCATTAGGCATTTCACATGGTAGCGTTTCAACAATCTTACATAATCGTTTAGGTATGCGCAAGCTAACAGCCCGTTGGGTCCCCAGATCCCTTAGCAATGAGCAAATGGCAACCGGAGCATCAGTATGCAGCGCCTTGTTGAAGCGATTTAGCTCAAAAGATGATTTTCTTTTGCGTCTGGTGACTATAGATGAGACTTGGGTTCATTATTATGAGCCAGAGAACAAAGCTCAGAATCGCCAGTGGGTAGGGCCTGGGTCCCCGAGGCCAAAGAAGTTCAAGACGCAACCATCTGCTGGCAAGGTGATGGCCACAGTATTTTGGGACGCAGAAGGCGTTATTATGTTGGACTTTTTATCCAAGAGAAGTACAATAACTGGAGTGTACTATGCAAACTTTTTAGACCAGCTGAGAACCGCCATCCGTGAAAAACGCCGAGGTAAAACTCTCTTAAGGTATTTTGCTGCAACAGGACAACGCGAGAGTCCACACTTGCAAAGTTGCAATGGATGCTATGGAGCGAATTTATACCACATCCTGCCTATTCGCCTGACCTAGCTCCTAGCGACTTCTTCCTATTCCCAAACTTGAAAAAGGATATCCGTGGACTTCATTTCCGGTCTGATGAAGAAGTCGTGACGGCAGTTGAGGAGTGGGTCAATGTAAAGGACTTTGACGTTTTCAGTTCTGGGCTGATGGCACTTGAACACCGTTGGTCTAATCACACTAGAGGGCAATTACGTCGAAAAAGAAGAGGTGGATCTCAACCGGAAATAAGTTAGGTTGGTTACTTATTGACTCACCCTCGTAATACTGTGCGTCACCCGTACATATAGGCAAAAAAGACCTTGACGTTGGCTAGCACAGTTCAGTTACTAAGGTTGTTAAAACACGCCCGCTTGCACAGATGCAAACAGAGCATAATTGATTAAAGCCATTACGAAAACATGCCTATATAATTTTGACCCCTTATACCCCACTTTTATATAGTAAAACTGGGGTTTACAGGGGTATACATTACTTTTCTTATTTCTGCTGAAAACATAGATTGTGGGTACTCATTAAAACCGCCTCACCGAGGCGGTTCTAACGCCTACATACAATCTATGTTTTGAGCAGAACTATGAAAGATATCAGAATTTTTTATCCGAAAATTTTCAATATTTTGGTGGTAAAATTTTGAGTATATTTGAATAGGCATGTTTTCGTAATGGCACGCAAAGAAACAGGAAGCAAAGTGGGCAGCTGTTGAGGGTGAGAAAAGAAAAAAAAAAAAAAAACAAGTATGTGAGCAGACTGTGTGCATCCGCGGGCTGGGACGGGCCTTCCTTATTCGCATTTCGTTATGTATGTACGCCATCACGAAAACATGACTATATAATTTTGACCCCCTTAAACCCCACTTTTATATAGTAAAACTGGGGTTTACAGGGGTATACATTATTTTTCTTATTTCTGTTCAAAACATAGATTGTTGGTACTCGTTAGAACCGCCTCACTTTCTGCTCAAAACATAGATTGTGGGTACTCGTTAGAACCGCCTCAGTGAGGCAGTTCTAACGAGTACCCACAATCTATGTTTTGAGCAGAAGTATGAAAAAATTGAATTTTTATCTGAAAATTTTCAGTTTTTGGTTGTAAAATTTTCAATATACTTGAATAGGCGTGTTTTCGTAATGCGATTCTGTCCGAGGATAACGCTTAGCACGCTAGGTAAAATTTTCAACACACGACATATTGAAATATGTTTCTATTTTTTTTTTCCAAAAACAGGTTGGAGACAATTTGCATGAAATGTCAAAGCTTGTTTTCTGGGAAAAATGAGACAAAAACCATCAATTTGTCGTCTGCAGAATTAGCCTAGAGAGTAAAAAATCTCGAAACATTTCCTATTTCAGAGAATAGCTGAAAATGCCATCTGCTCTCAAGGGGTAAGACTGATCTGCCGAGCTGTTTCCCTGAATCCAACAGTGGTCTCCCTTGATCTGTCAGGTATAAAACATATATACTGTATTTAACCTACGAATTCAGACAACCAGCCCTGAGCAAATAGTGTAGACCCAGATCAGACGCCGCAATCGCGGCGTCTGATCAGGGTCTACACTGTTTGCCACTCGTCCAGTAGTGTTCAGACACTTAAACAACAAACTGGTCGTGTTTAAATTTTATGACAAGTATAGTAAGGACGTAAGGTGTTCATATACTGAAGGTACACAAGGTATATAAATTGTCTGTACTTGCTTTAAGAGTATTTCTGTCAAGGGGAATGCATACTCCTTCAGGGGAGGTAACTCTGTACAATTGTTTTTGCGTTTTTTGCCTACCTTCTGAAAAGGAGTCTACCCTAAAAGGGAAGAATTTGCTCCCCTTCGGAGCATTTTTTTCCTTTTAGAGTAGACACCATTGCAGAACAGGCTTGTTGTGCGGAAAAGCAAATAGGAAGTCAGAAAAAGTTACCTTCCTTATGAAAATGGCGGCATTTCTACCAAGTGTATCCATTCACATGTGGCCGGTTCCATTTAATTCTTCTGGTTTCAGAAGGAAGACGTTAAAGTATGCTAACTGTTCGTTTCACCTCGTCCAAAATCCGAAGCCTTCGGTCTTCTGTCTTCTCACTGTTCGATTCACGCAGCCACCAGTTTTAGAAGCTCTTCTGAATCTTCCTCTTCCAAACATCCAGTGGAAGACAGGGAAGAGAAGAAGTCACCTGATTGGATACAGCATCAACAAGATCGAATTTCGCAAAGAGTAACTTGTACAGACGATGTTTGTGAGAAAGCCATATTGGAGTTGACTGCAAAAAAATCAATTTGATGTCTTTAAATGACCGTTGACCTTTTATCGTGCGGAGTGGATATTTTCATTTCAATTTTGCATTGTTCAAAGCTGTTTAAAATGATTAAATTTATGACAGAAGTAAGATTTTCTTGGGATCTGGGCTACAGTATGTTCGATTTGTAAGCCAATCTTCTATCTTCTGTTTACCTTCTGTCATGTAACAGACACTCCTCTGCTTCTAAACTTCCGCTTTCAAAAGAGCTAAATCAAACCGGCCTGGGGAAGGTCGGGTGTGGCAAATGTGTCGTGAATCTTGCGTCACCAGGGCGTCCAACTTATATTTGCTTACAGTTGGGCAAGGCCTGCTGTCCTTGCAGCAGGTATGGGTAGAGGGGGAATGTTTAATTTCTTCTGTCTTCACTTTCATTCATTTTCTTCTTTCTCCCCTGTCCATCTCTTTCATCTCCTCAACTGTCTCTTCTATCTCTCTTCTCCCTTTCTCTGGGAAACGACACAAAATGATCCAACACAAAATCAAACCGGCCAATGAAGTTACATGCTGTCATTTCGTCCTGTTGTATATATTATATGAGTCGTACTTGTGCATGCATATAAATGGCCTTAAGGGACGATACATGCCCTTTTTAGAAGGGAAACAACTTTTATGACTTCGTTCTTCCATGCCAAGCTCCTTCTGAAAAGGCCCTACTCCAGAAGGAAAAAATTGCTTCTAGAAGGATCTATTTTATAGGGAAAGAATTTGATTCCTTTGGGAGCAAATTCTCTCCTTCTGGGAAGGGGTGGATTCCATAAGGAAAGAATTTGCTCCTAGAAGGATCTACTCTATAAGGAAAGAATTTGCTCCCTCTGGGAGCAAATTCTTTCCTTATAGAGTAGACCCATTTTCAGAAAGGATCAAAACAGTTTTGTCAGAGTTGTCTACCCTAAATATATATCAGCTCCTTTTAACTGGTTCAAGCTGACTGTCCGTCTCTACATGGGCGACATCATGCATATGAGATCTATTAAATGTTCTGTTCTATATATATTTCAACCTTTGGCATTATCGGCTAAATCAGCAGACGACAAATATATATTTTTCACAGAATATAAGTTTCCATGGAAGCATGATTACAACACATTTATTTTGGGTCCCTGTCTGTCTGTCTGAACATTCCTAATATTGTCTTTGTACATCACGAAAACATGCCTATATAATTTTGACCCCTTTAAACCCCACTTTTATATAGTAAAACTGGGGTTTACAGGGGTATACATTATTTTTCTTATTTCTGCTCAAAAACATAGATTGTGGGTACTCGTTAGAACCGCCTCGTCGAGGCGGTTCTAACGAGTACCCACAATCTATGTTTTGAGCAGAAATAGGAAAAACATTAGAATTTTTCATCTGAAAACTTTCATTTTTTGGGTGGTAAAATTTTCAGTATATTTGAATAGGCTTGTTCTCGTAATGTATATCAACTTTATGATTTTCCGATATACAATTTGGTATGTTAACCTCAGACTCATTTAACACTTGAACTGTTTTCAGTTTTGTAAGGGTGTTCTTTGCTCTCATTACGAAAACACGCCTATTCAAATATATTGAGAATTTTACCACCAAAAAATGAAAATTTTCAGATGAAAAATTCTGATATTTTTCTTATTTCTGCTCAAAACATAGATTGTGGGTACTCGTTAGAACCGCCTCGATGAGGCGGTTCTAACGAGTACCCACAATCTATGTTTTTGAGCAGAAATAAGAAAAATAATGTATACCCCCATAAACCCCAGTTTTACTATATACAAGTGGGGTTTACGGGGGTCAAAATTATATAGGCATGTTTTCGTGATGTCAAGGGTCATTCCTGTTAAAATGTATTTATCTTCACTACAACTGGTGTTAGTGCCGTATGGCGACCACAAAAAGTCTCGCCGTACTTCACTTTAGTGTAGTATATATTTCCTGGCCCTTTGCAATTACTGAGCCAATGACGGGATTCTGAACAATTATATGAGGGTCACAGATTAGTTTTGTGAGTGCATTTATTCCTCTTAACCCTTGCCATACTGAATTAAAGGAAACGCAACCTTAAAAGGTGTTGTGCTTTAAAGTAAAGAACTTAATAAACAATGAATTTTGACATAAATTTGATCAAAATCGGTGGAAAATTAAGTAAGTTATAGACAATTGGATATTTTAACATTGGTGGAATGGGCGCCGCCATTTTGAATGTTTAATGAGGTCTCATAAAAATTAAAATTCGTTTCATAAAGGTAGTTATTCACATAAAGTTGGTTTATTTTGGGGGAAAGGATTGCTTGTCATTAGAAAGATTATACAAAATCTGTAGCAAAATTATTCTTAAAAACCCTTTATAATTTGGTTTTGCATATCTAATCTGGGCTGTGTGACGTCACAGAGCATACAATACGGCGGCATCCACGAGAGCCATTTTAGATATATTCAAACCACCATAACTTCCTTATTTCTAGGCCGATTTTGAAAACTCGTGCATCAAAATAAATGGCTTGTTAAGTAGTTTACTTCAAGATATACTTACAACTTATTTTGCGTTCCCCTTTAATCTAATTTTCAGCCAATCAGATTACTTGATCCGGGTTGTTGATACAAAATCACATACAAAATGACAAATAGTGCAGATCCAGATCCTGATCAGTTGGCCAACTGATTTAGATTTGCACTGTTTGCAAAAGCAGGGCATATTCGGGTTAAGCAGGACCAGGGTTAAGAGGGTCACTGATGCGTTTTGTGTGTTCATTGCTCTTAAGAGGGTCACAGATGAGTTTTGTGTATTCATTGCTTTTAAGAGGGTCACTGATGAGCTTTGTGAGTGCGTTCATTGCTCATGAACTTAATTGCGTTTAGAATACATTTACTATTTCATTCAAAGGAGACAATCTGAAGGAACTATCAAGCTATATTTTTTGTGAAAATAAGACAACTGTTATTTATAATCTGCCGGTTAACAGACATGCAAATTTCAACTTCTGACACTTTCACAGCTGGTGGTTGCCTATCAAGTGATTATATGAAGGCTTTGAACTCATCTGCATGTTCTGCAGAAACAGCAGAAGGACGTAAACTATTCTAAAGTGGATTCATCAAAACTGGTTATCAGTGACTCTCTTAAGACGCCTTTTCAGAAGGGAGATTCACCTTTTTGCATACCCTGAAATTGTATCCAATTCCCTTTGATTTCCTTTATATCCAAGAAGTCGAGTGGCCTATGACGATGGCCTATGAATCACTTTGGCCGACATGCCTGTCTGGAAAGTGTATCCATTCCACTTCCGGAAAGTGTAGCCATTCCACTTCCGGAAAGTGTATCGATTCCCTTCCGAAAAGTGTATCCATTCCATTCATTCCACTTCCGGAAAGTGTATCCATTCCACTTCCGGAAAGTATGTCGATTCCCTTCCCGAAAGTGTATCCATTCCATTCATTCCACTTCCGGAAAGTGTATCCATTCCACTTCCGGAAAGTGTATCGATTCCCTTCCTGAAAGTGTATCCATTCCTTTTAACCCATTTATGCCTTGTGGTCCAAAAAAGGGACACTGGCAAAGAGTGCAGATCTAGATCAGACGCCCCAGAACGCGGCGTCTGATCAGGATCTAGACTGTTTGCATTAAATATAGGAATTTCTATAAATCGTGGTAATAATAAAAACTAACCAAACACTCCTCCTTTTAGAAATGGACCAGTCCTAAAAGTTGAGGTAGAAGAGTCGATTCGACATAAATGGTTTAAATTGATATTTAACCAAACATAAATATGGAGATATACAGCCCATTTACTTCGCCTTTCTTGATTTATTTTTTTTCCTTTTGTGTTCACAGGAAATGATTTGACTGAAAAAGATGCCATATATTTGAAAGCTCTTCTTGAGGTAAGAAAACTGTAGACTCTTACATTTGCGGTTCCTATATAACTATTAAACGGTATCGTTTGGTTGGTAATAACCGTTTGCCAGTATACTCCAGTTACAAAGCCTGTGGTATATGCTAGATTTAATCAACCTTCATATACCATCACGAAAACATACCTATATAATGTTGACCCCCTTAAACCCCACTTTTATATAGTAAAACTGGGGTTTACAAGGGTATACTTTATTTTTGTTATTTCTGCTCAAAAACATAGATTGTGGGTACTCGTTAGAACCGCCTCGTCGAGGCGGTTCTAACGAGTACCCACAATCTGTGTTTTGAGCAGAAATATGAAAAATATTATAATTTTTATCGGAAAACTTTCAACTTTTGGTGGTGAAATTTTCTATATATTTATATAGGCGTGTTTTCGTAATGAGTATCCTTATTGCGAAATTAACAGATGGAAATTGTTTGATTTATTCTAAGAAAATATGGTTGGCTACTTCATATAAATTTTCTCCACAACAGATGAATCACATAAAAATTTCAAACATTATTTTCTTGGGGCCAAAAGGAAATACATTAATTTAAAATGTCTTCTAATAACGCGTATCTTTGTTCTGTGTATGGGACTATGTGCCTGACTACCATTTGTGCTAGACCGTTTTTCATGTGTTTCTCTGCATAAGGCTCTCAGTCATTACTAGACCATGGTGCCTGGTGCGTGTGACTCATACTACATGTGTACAAAGCAGCAAGCTAAACTTTATGACAGGCCGCTACAGTTAGTTCAACTCTATACTAGCAATACTCGCGGACGAACATAGCCAGCATATCTCAGCCAAAATCATGTTTTATTATTCTTAACCTTAAAACCTTCAACTGTCTCAGCAGAGATATCAGCGGCTGAAAGGTCATTCCAAGTCGATCTAATAGTCTTGGAAACATAAAATTTTAAACCAAATTTGTTAGCATAGAGTTGGTGGTACTTAAAAGACCCGAGGATATAAAATATTTTTTTTGTGCTCAGCTCAGCTGATCATGAAATTTTCTTTGCTAATAAATACGACAATGCTAACAATAGTTGGCATTTTCATAGGTTTTAGCAGAGAAATTTTCATGCTGAGCTATGTTTAGCAAGAAGGAATTTGCATTTGTCAGTCATTTGAGATTTATTAGCAGGACAAGTTTCATGCACAGCAGAGTTTAGCACGAAAAAGGTTTAATAACCTCGGGACCTGGGTATCCTGCTCGTTTTCCCAGGCGCAAGAATTTTATCTAGCTTTACTCGTGCGAAACCTTACCCTAAATTCTGATGCTGCTCCAAATTACAAATATGTTTTCGGTCAGCATATGGATGATCAACACCAAAAGTAAACATCATAAACAGGGGCGGATTCAGAGGGAGTTTAGGGGATTGAGTCGAACCCTACTTTGACTAGCAGAAACGTGCACAGCGTAAAGCCAGAGCTAAGGCATCACCAACAGAGCTGTCTTGCTCTGACCTCTATTGTTCCATCTGCAACAGACAGTTTAGAGCTAGAATTAGTCTAATCAGCCATCTTAAAACATGTAGCATTTCTCGCATGTGATTGAGATTGGTCATTGTCAGTAATGACAGACGAACTATATATTACTTTGACTAAAATTTCATTTCTGATAAATTTGGGAAACCGTATTTACCCTAAATATTCACACCCCTTACTCTTTACATTATACTTTATCTTCAACAAAGCCATTTTACTACTTGAGAATTGTGTAAAATTGCTGGGTGAGTGACGAATAGCGTAGACCCTGATCAGACACCGTCTGATCTGGGTCTACAATGTTTGCTCAAGCCTGTCTGTCCATTACGAAAACACACCTATTCAAATATATAAATAATTTCACATCCAAAAACTTAATAATTTCAAATAAAAAACGCTGATATTTTTCATATTTCTTCCCAAAACATAGATTGTGGGTACTCGTTAGAACCGCCTCGGCGAGGCGGTTCTAAGGAGTACCACAATCTATGTTTTTGAGCAAAAATAAGAAAAATAATGTATACCCCTATAAACCCCAGTTTTACTATATAAAAGTGGGGTTTAAGGGGGTAAAAATTATATAGGCATGTTTTCGTGATGCTGAATACGTAGAGTAAGTAGGTGATTTAATCTAATATTTCTTCCCAAAACATAGATTGTGGGTACTCGTTAGAACCGCCTCGCCGAGGCGGTTCTAAGGAGTACCACAATCTATGTTTTTGAGCAAAAATAAGAAAAATAATGTATACCCCTGTAAACCCCAGTTTTACTATATAAAAGTGGGGTTTAAGGGGGTCAAAATTATATAGGCATATTTTCGTGATGCTGAATACGTAGAGTAAGTAGGTGATTTAATCTAATCGACCCCTTCAGAGATCAACCTGGATCCGCCCCTGGCCCCCCTCTGAGATTATCCTTGGTTCGCCCCTGACAAAGCAGAAGGTTCCGTGGCGATATGAAGTCAGAGCATAAGAAAACTGCGCCCGTTCACAGACTTCGAAAGTCAAACGCCAACCTTCTGAAACAGATTGCGGTAAAATACGTCATTTAGTCTTAAGCCCGACTCATCGCTGGGAAAAACGATTTCCTCGATTTATATACGCGTTTCACAATGTATACATATAACGGTTTCCTTGATATCTTCCCTGTAGCCAACAGATACCGCTGTTCTAAAGTCTCTCTCTCTGTGTCTGTCCGTCTGTCTGTCTGTCTCTCTTTCTCTCTGCGCGAGCTAGTTAACCGTGTACCAGTTCGTTTTATGGACTCAATGTCTACTCGTAGAGGAAAGACATTGATTTAAAACAACGGTTATACTATGTGGATACGTTTTACTTTACAAATTTCTGAAAAAAAAAAAGTCTTATACGTACTCATCGCCTACTCTCCAAAGCTTAGTTTGTATGTTTCTAGTGCTTTATGATCACTGAGCCCGTTCCAGTAGTTTTGAAAAATGTATTAGGGTCACTGAAGAGGTCTGATTGGCCGAAACTTGCAAGTCTGACCCAGAAAACCTGACACTTTAGCTGATTTCAGTTATTTGAGGGTGTTCATCGCTCTCAAGGGTCATTCCTTTTCGAATCTATTTATGAACAATGCAAAAAGATTTTTTTTTCATAATGTACGTAGCAGTGTCCTAACTATCTTATAACAAACTGCTGCTGTAGCATATTTTGACATAGCTGCTATCATAATGGTTACAAACCGCCCCACCCCCAAACTAAAAAAAAAAAAAAATGATTATAAACATATTCTACAATTACAAAGTCCAGTCTTCCTAAACTTGTAGAAGTAAGGAATGCGAGATATCATTACGAAAACACGCCTATTCAATCAAATATATAGAAAATTCCACCTCCAAAAAGTGAAAATCTTCGGATAAAAAACTCTGATATTTTTCATATTTCTGCTCAAAACATAGATTGTGGGTACTCGTTAGAACCGCCTCGACGAGGCGGTTCTAACGAGTACCACAATCTATGTTTTTGAGCAGAAATAAAAAAAAATAATGTATACCCCTTTAAACCCCAGTTTTACTTTATATATGTTTTCGTGATGTGGTCCACGTAACGACAGGACACGGACAGTACATGGACTACCGAATAAATAAACACAGAGGGGAACTACAAAAGAGGAAATTCTTGGAAAGTCAGTAGTAAGGATATTGGAGCTTTAACTGGTTTTACGCGTAACCACAGCCTTATCTTTAATTCAGACGCATTTCCGTATTGCTAGGCAGCGTTCGATCTGCCAGAAGTTATACCAGCCCTCAGTAAGTTATCACAGTATACGCGCAATGCATAGAATAACATAACAGGCTTCATTTCTATTGTGCATTTTTAAACTAATTTTGTCAGATATAAGTACTTTTATATACCATGATATAAAGGCTTAATTTTTGTAAAAATAAGAAAACCGAAACTGATTTATTAATAGGTCCTCATCACAAAAACATGCCTATATAATTTTGACCCCCTTAAACCCCACTTTTATATAGTAAAACTGGGGTTTACAGGGGTATACATTATTTTTTTCTTATTTCTGCTCAAAAACATAGATTGTGAGTACTCGTTAGAACCGCCTCGTCGAGGCAGTTCTAACGAGTACCCACAATCTATGTTTTGAGCAGAAACATGAAAAAAAAAATCAGAATTTTTTATCTGAAAATTTTCATTTTTTGGTGATGAAATTTTCAGTATGTTTGAATAGGCATGTTTTCGTAATGTATCCAAAAAGTTTCATTTACCCCTGATGTACGATATTTAGATCTGGATTGAGAAAATGCATAAAATACTCACACAAATACGCTGGGATACTAGGGTGGTGCCAAATGCTGATTTTTGAAAGCATGCTTTGGGAGAAGATGCGATTTCGCTAGCAACTGATCTATCTGCTCTTAGAAAGGAGGCTTATATCTTAAGTATATTTTGCACAGTTATAGATAAGATGCTTTTTAAACCAAAAAATTTCTTATTTCTACATGAATGTCAAATATAATGCAGCAGTGTGATATGGTGCAATTTCCTTTATTATTGTGCATTACGAAAACACGCCTATTTAAATATATAGACAATTTCACCTCCAAAAACTGAAAATTTTCAGATAAAAACTCTGATATTTTTTCATATTTCTGCTTAAAACATAGATTGTGGGGGCGAGGCGGTTCTTATGAGTACCCACAATCTATGTTTATGAGCAAAATAAGAACAATAATGTATACCCCTGTAAACCCCAGTTTTCCTATATAAAAGTGGGGTTTAAGGGGGTCAATATTATATAGGCATGTTTTCGTGATGGCTTGGACCAGCTGTTTCTTGCTTGCACTTTGTGTAGTCTTCCTGATTCAGATACTTACGTGGCTTCGCTATACACATGTATATATTAGTATAAAGTTAGAAAATACAGGTTTTGTTTGGAATGGTATGAACTTTAAGATTCGTTCACTTCCTTATATGTTTTTTAATGATGACGGCAAATGTCAGTTTTCTCTTGCATAAACTGTCCCTGATTCCTAGCTTAAATGACTATGTACTCCAACAGAATAAACTGGCTTACACAGTACACTAATGATATGTGATTTCATATCAATGACAGTTATTGCATAAAAAGCAGTGTCGCACATTATTAACAGCCGTGCATTAACCGGCGAAAAACCATGTATTAACAAGGCACTTCACGCGCTGTTAATGCACGGCTACGCAACTTTCAATATGATCGTGGCCACAGATTTGCTGCCGTTACAAGATGTGTACTGCCCGGCCCTTAAATGAGCATAATCCGTGGAAATTGCGTTCGCAAGACTTCAGTGAAAAGGCGAAACAAAAATAGTGCAACAAAATAACGCGAAATGTAGCAAATGTTTTCAGTTTTTATGCAACAATAGCGATCGAACATGGTTTTTACAATGCATTATTATTCGCCATGTCACTTGCGAGGTGTTGAAAACCGCGTCCTCCGGCCTCGGTTTTCAACACCTCGTACGGAACCTGGCAAATATTAATGCATGAAAAACCATGTTTGATCCCTATATTGATACGGCTGGTAGATGTTTGGTCATTTTAAAAACTATACAATTTTTGTGACTTCTGTGTTCATTAGAGGCTTGATGGGATATTACTTAGGTATTATGCGACGGATTGCATGCTTAGTTTTTAACTAAATCATCGTTGATAGCTATGCTTGTCTCTTCAATTGCATGGTTGTGGGTCGGGTCTGGGGTCGAGTCTTAGATTCTACGACTGGGCCGACCAAAACCTTGTCGTTAGAAGGCTGATGTCAAATGTTATGTCTTTGTTTGGGCCCTCCATGATTCAGATAGTGGTTTTCTTTAGCTATGTTTGAGGTGTTTGCCGAGTTTTTTTTATCTGAAAATTTCCAGTTTTTGGTGGTGAATTTGTCTATATATTTCAATATGCGTGTTTTCGTAATACCATCTTGGTAGTTTATACTACTGACTGTTCTGACTGTGGTGGTTGTGGTGATCGTTCCATCACGAAAACATGCCTATATAATTTTGACCCCATTAAACTCCCCTTTTATATAGTAAAACTGGGGTTTACAGGGGTATACATTATTTTTCTTATTTCTGCACAAAACATAGATTGTGGGTACTTGTTAGAACCGCCTCGGTGAGGCGGTTCTAACGAGTACCCACAATCTATGTTTTGAGCAGAAATGTGAAAAATATCAGAATTTTTTATCTGAATATTTTCATTTTTTTGGTGGTGAAATTTTCAATATATTTGAATAGGCGTGCTTTCGTAATGTTTATGGGGCTTTATGGCTGCTCGCTGCGGGGCTGTTTTCGTGTTTTCCTCTTTTGTTCTGTTTATTGTCTTATCGTTGTATTTAGTGGGTACTGCCTGACATTATAATAACCTTGTTGGGGAAAAAGAAAGCTGTTTGCTTTGCTTTTCGTTGCATAACGAAAAAATACCTATATAATTTGACGCCCTTAAACCCCACATTTATACAGTAAAACCGGGGTTTACAGGGGTATACACTATTTTTCTTATTTCTGCTCAAAACATAGGTTGTGGGTATGCGTTAGAATCGCCTCAGTGAGGCGGTTCTAACGAGTGCCCACAATCTAGGTTTTGGGTAAAATATGAAAAATATCAGAATTTTTCTCTGAAAACGTTCAGTTGTTAGATAAAGCTATTCGCTTGTCATACTGCATTTGTGTTTAAGAGGAACCGATATCATTTGACAGTCACTACTGTATACATGTATGTGTCTATCAGTCCACGAACGAGCAGCAACGTCAGAAAAAACGCACCTTCGAACATATGCGCCCAGCGAAGATTCAGATCAGCCTGCCTTTAGCGCAGTCTGATGAGAATCTGCACTGGGTGCGTCTTTGGATAGGCAAGCACGCAACGTTTCTTCATCCGGACAACGATGCCTCTGATCCGACTAGGCTGATACGAAAGCATACCTATATAATTTTGACCCTCTTAAACCCCTCTTTTATATAGTAAAACTGGGTATACATTATTTTTCTTATTTCTTTTTAAAGACATAGATTGTGGGTACTCGTTAGAACCGCCTTATCGAGGCGGTTCTAACGAGCACCACCAATCTATGTTTTGAGCAGAAATACGAAAAATATCAGAAATTTTTCATCTGAAAATTTTCATTTTTTAGTGAAAAAATTTTTTGTATATTTTAACAGGCATGTTTTCGTAATGTCGGAAAGTTACGTTTTCTCACTTTG
This sequence comes from Anodontia alba, assembly GCA_964016985.1. Classification (NCBI taxonomy): domain Eukaryota; kingdom Metazoa; phylum Mollusca; class Bivalvia; order Lucinida; family Lucinidae; genus Anodontia; species Anodontia alba. Next base: position 50,102,371 of record OZ024826.1, on the reverse strand, counting down.
TGGCTCACATAATTATTGCCGTATTCGCAGTCACGTGACCGCTAATGTTGCTTCCTTCTGTGCACCTTAATTCATTATATGATACAAGTGTAGGCGACGACTATTAAATGAAGCTCTAGAGCTACATGTAATCTGCAATATAAGAAAATGTACCTTATGACATTTGCGCCAAGCGAAGACTCTGATCAGACTGCGCATGCGCGCAGTCTGATCAGAGTCTTCGCTGGGCGCTCATTGAATAGAAAAGGAACGAATGCTTATGGAAGCAGACAGCGAAAAATCTGAACAGACTGGAACGAATGCGCAAGCTGATCTGAGTCTTCGCTGGGTGCTCAAGTCCGATGATACATCAAACGAAAAGTAATTTGAACGCATACGTGAAGCGTGCATACCTATATCAGACTGAGTCTTTGTGCAATATGGCCTTGGTAGGGGAAAATACTTTTACTGAGACGATATTTGTTGACTGTGTACAGTTAACCTTGATCAGGGGACCCTGTTATCCTGGTACAATGATAGTATTTGTTCCCAAAGAAGTTGCCATTAAAATGAATTGGCTGTTGTCAATAATTCTTAATAAGTAGAATTATATGTAATAAAGCTCTTGTTTTACTCTTATGTCCTAACAGAACATTGTTTTGTATGTTTGATAGAATCTCCCCAGCGAGTCGATTCTAACAAATAAAAAAAAACAACAACAAAAAAACAATATGTTTCTTGAAATACATGTATTAGAAACAATGTTCTTCCATAATGTTTTATTAACTATCACCTCTTTAGCGAAGGTTTCATGCCAATCAAATAGCCATTATATCGAATTTCGTCGTTGTATCGAGTGTCGGTATAAAGAGATTTGACTATACTAGAATCGAACAGCGCATGCCCTAATTCTACCATGCGTTTGCATAAGATAGGTTTTGTTACGACGCGCGTTCAATTCCAAGTTTGCGACTTAATTTACAAGAAACTACAGGAAAACTCACGCGTCATTATGATGTAAGAAATCATGACAAATCGGCTTATCGGAAGTAGGACATTTGAGCCGGAGCCTGAGAAATGGAACCTTTAAACATATGAAAACATTGACGATCCAGACCAGCCTGCGCATCTGCACAGTCTTGTCAGGATCGTCGCTGTTCGTCTGCACAATATAGGGAACCTGTTGAAGATAGATTACCAATAGCGAAGATCTTGGCCCGACGCGTGGCAGTGCAAACTGGTCTATGGCTTCGCCATTCGTTTAAGGGCCTTTTTGTCAGCCAGCGGCCCAATCTTTATAAATGTACTTTATGTGATCATTCAAACATCAGCAGCATGCTATTTCTGCATCAGTAGCGTCAATTTAGTGGCATCTCCTAATTTATTTTTAGTTTTACACTAAGTTTTACATTTCTATCATACTATGGGATGAACTGTATTTTAACTTAAGAAAGCATGAAAGAACCAGGCCACCTGGGCTTGTGTACAGACTGGTGAGAGGCTTTTTTTCTCTGTTAGTCTTTAAAACTCTCCGGCAAATTCAGAAGACCACTCCTTAATAGTATTTTCTTATTCTTTTCAGACAATGAGTTTAGCATTTGATGCTAATGAGAAGTTATTTTGCATGAAATGTCAAACCCTGTTTCTTGAAAAGAAAACAATCAAGAAAACGTATAACAAAATTACCATGTCGGTAGATCCATGATGAAAAAACGCCTATTCAAATATATTGAAAATTTCACCATAAAAACTGCAAGCTTCGGATAGAAATTCTGATATTTTTTGCATATTTCTGCTTAAAACATAGATTGTGGGTACTAGTTAGAACTGCCTCGGAGAGGCGGTTCTAACGAGTACCCACAATCTATGTTTTAAGCAGAAATAAGAAAAATAATGTGTACCCCTGTAAATTCCAGTTTTACTATATAAAAGTGGGGTTTAAGAGGGGTCAACATTGTAATTTAAGCAAACAGAGCTGATCCTGATCAGAAGCCGCGTTCTACGGCGTCTGATCAGGGTTTGCACTGTTTGCCAATGTCCCAGTTCAAGTTTTAGAGATAACCGGCTTCGTACACTACACTCTGACATCACACCGACAAGAATAGTGCGGCTGTAAATAACCGTTACCTTGATTTTGTACAGCCGCGTGGTTGAATTTCATTGGTCAGTTATAATTACGTGGACATCAACCTTTAGAAAATGTTGGCGTTTGTATACTATTGTTCAATTGTAAACGGCAAGCAATCCAAAAATCCCTCCCGAAGGCTGCTGTTCAGCATCGCAGGGCTTACCGAATGATATCGAACGGTCATCCTGAGGACCGGATTTTTAACGAACACCAAAAAGTCTTTATCTGAAATACATTTTGATATAATACAGCTTTAGATTTTATTCAGAACTGATTATCTGCAAAATTTTAGCCTCTGTAAGGGTTTCGTTTTACCTTTCAAAGAAGCAGACGTCATAGACGAGTGGCAATCGGTTTTCCCGCCGACGTTCGACGTAATACAAACGGACGTCATTTGTCACGATTTTTACGTCAATCGTCCCTATAACCAATATCTTGACGTTGATGTGACCACATATTTGTTTGTGTTGAGGTTTAATGGCCCAGTCAACCCAATAGGGTCATGTCGAGCGCGGTCAGTTTACCTAACCACACATTTACTGGGCAGGCTTAGTCCTCTAAGCGATTAACCAGTATTGTGCACATTCTTTCGCCAGAAGTTTACAACTGCCCATCTTGAATCAGCGGAAGGGAAAGAATGACCGTAGAAAATATTTCATGATCAATCTTCACGAGAGAATGTTGCCGACCTCGGCGGGGGTTGAACCCGCGACCTCCTGGTCTCCAGTCTGGCATCCAACTGAGCCACCGAGGCTGGCAATGACCACATATACAACAAATATACAGAACGCACATTAAGGTCTTCCTTTATCCATCTACAGGATCGGACAAGCCGAGTAAGAAACGATTTGTCAGCACTGGTAAAATCGCGGAAAACTGCACGAAAAGATCCGTACAACTAAACAACGTAAGCATGAGTAAAATATTAAACATATTAAACTAATTCTTTGCAAAACAGAGCATGTTATTTCATGAGGTTTGTTTGTGTTGAGGTTTTACGGCCCAGTCAACCCAATGGGGTCATGTCGAGCGCGGTCAGTTTACCTAACCACACGTTTACTGGGCAGGCTTAGTCCTCTAAGCGGTTAACCAGTATTGTGCACATTCTTTCGCCAGGAACTGACAACTGCCCTTCTTGAAACAGCGGAAGGGAGAGAATGACCGTAGAAAAGTCTTAACACGAAAGCGAGGTATGAAATATAAATGATTTCTTACATGATAGTTGCGCATTTGCGTTGTCTATCCAGACTCTTCACTATCTGCATGGAGAAGTCATTGTTCCTTTGCTATTTAAACAACGTCCAACGGAATCTCTGATCAAATTGTGCATATGACGGTTAACTGACTGGCTCGACATGACATTAGCAGGGGTGAATGGGCCAATCCAATTCAAATTTTGATATTATTATAAGGAGTCGAGTAGCACGAATATTTTGGGTTTATGTCTTTTTAAACACAGGTGTGATGCGTGACCAGAGTATTCCACTATTGCTAAGGTTGAATGCACATTACATTAGCTTGAAAAGCCGTTTTGTTAAGGCTGACCGCTCACTGACCTTTGTAATAACATCTACCATACCACTGATGCAATACTTAATATATTCTAATATCCCGTGCATGTATCAGCCCCTTCAAAAGGCTTAAAAGTCATTTACTTTAGGTTGAGTGGCGTTATATAGTATCTTAGTTTTATTGTATTTTGTATTTTATAATTGTTCCAAAATGAATGAAATACTGTCGATAGGACGTGAACACACCACAACATCAAACATCAAATTCCAAAGCTACATGTACTTAAAAGTTATTTCAAGAATAATTTCTATCATTTTAATGAATATCAAATGCTGTGGCAGAATTTCATATGTCATAATTTTCGCACCTTTAGGCACGTATATACATAATTAACCCAGGTAAGTGTCCGTGCTAGCTATTCAAATCCATACAGGTTTGTGTTGAGGTTTTACGGCCCAGTCAACCCAATGGGGTCATGTCGAGCGCGGTCAGTTTACCTAACCACACATTTACTGGGCAGGCTTAGTCCTCTAAGCGGTTAACCAGTATTGTGCACATTCTTTCGCCAGAAACTGACAACTGCCCTTCTTGAATCAGCGGAAGGGAGAAAATCCATACAGGTATGAGATCCCTTATGTAGAGCGAGTTCGAACAGCTACCAGACTGCAGTACCGGAAGTCAAACTGCGCATGTTCATTCAAAAGTGTGATCGAACGGCCTCCGGTTGATGTTTGGTAAACAAACATTGCGGCCCCAATGGCACGAGTACTGTTTATAAATGAATTTTGAAGCCTGCACATAAAAATAAGATCTAAAACTATTCTGTTATCTTTTTTCTCTTCCGCCAATTCTTTCTATCATATTGTCTCCTTCAAACATCTTTTGTTTTACAAATATGCATGCTTTAACAACACTTACAATGCGTATTTTCTCGTGGATGGGCAAAATTTCATACCTTTCGTCGCCATTTTTTGTACCAGAGTAACCCACGCTGCGGTCTGGTTCACTAGAGTGACGACATGACTTTCCCGCCATCGAACCAGGGACAGTTCGATCAAAGTTTGGTTAACTACGGTTAATCGCGGTGCGTGATCGAACTCCCTCGTAGTGAATAGGCCTGTGCCACTTCTCAGCTGGAAAGTCTCAACAGTTTTAAAAAATCGGGAAAGACCTATAATTGCATTATACTGTATTTAAATGGTATACTGTATTTCACCCTTTCATCCTAAGTTTCTCAAGTGTCCTCTTCCTACTTTGAATTCGGACATGTCCACTGTTACAATTAGGGGTGCCAGTCAAAAACCAAAAACAGAATTGCAGTGTACATGTAGATCCAGAAGAGACAGATCGATATGAGCCGTCTGATCTGGATCTACGCAGTTTGCAAAATTATCTATTTTGGTCTACAGGGCTGCAAGGGTTAATTGGTGGCAATGTTCTTGTTTATTACAGGTATCAGATTTCCTCACAGAACTCCATTTGGGACATAATTGTTTCATGGAGAATGGAGCCATGATGATCTGCCAAGGTTTGGGTAGGAAACTCACTATCACTTATCCCACTTGAGCCGGGGCACAGCATTTCCTACAATGTGTGCCCAGCGCAGTCTGATCAGAGTCTTCTCTGTGCGTTCTGTAGATAGCTGAGGATCCAAAGCATCTTCATGCGGCCAGTGAAGACTTCGATCAGACTGCGCGAATGCGCAGTCTGATCTGAATCTTCGCTGGGCGCACATCTTAAATTGTAGGTATTTCTGTGCCCCGACTCGTTTGTAGGATTTTGACATACCTTTTTCATTACCATGTATATCTATAAAGTATTTGGACAGACAGGACTGAGCCAATAGTGTAGACTCAGTCTGCATTGTTGAGCCAGCATTTTATAGGCACAACAACTGGTAGTAAAGTGGACTTGTTCAAGCTTTTGGACAAGTATGGTAAAGAGTTAAGGTGTCCGAATACTTTGAGGAACTATGGTTTACTTCAGCAAAATACGGTAGACTCCAGGCGTCTTATATTGTTGCACTAAGGAAAATCGGACTCTTATGGCTACGCGGAAAGCAAAGGTTCCTGTCAAGTTGTGTATCCTCGCAGTTGGGCAAACTATGAATTGCAGAAGCCATTAAGACCGTAACAAATAAACATTTTATTTCAGTATACAGTGTAAGAACTCAGTAGAAATCAAATGAGCCAGGAAAAGGCTCTTCGAACTTTCCGTCGAATAAGCCTTTCAGTGCGCATGTCCAGCACCTTAGCAAGGTCACACATATAGTTCTTTGGCTGAAATTACCCCTTGCGGTATGCTTACGTGAGTGAATAGCATTAGGTTATGACAACAAGTAGTAAAGGGAATGGGGGTTCTGGGACACTTCTCCACTGGAAGCCACCATATCACCCGTAGGCGCCCCCAGCCTCATTTTAACCTCCCTCCGGAAGCCACCAAACCAACTACGAAGGCCCCCACGTAGCCGCCGATTTGTATTCCCCGCGACAACCGAGCTAGAGTCCCTCGGCCCGGCCCCCGCCCCAGCCGGCCTTTAGGGTCTGAAGACAGCGCATTTTTGGTCAGGGCTACCAAGATTTCGGCTACCATTTTAGCAAACCCTCTTAAACGTAAAGAACCGTGCTGCCGCAACCTCACTTCACTTGGCCTTGTCCGGGAGGGGTTGAAGGACTACGAATTCGCTCCAGTGGGCGTGGAAGAGGGCCGAAAGGTAGTCGCAGATTGCCAGGGGGCTTTCAGTGTCGCGGGCTCCGAGGATGTTCACCTTTCCCCGGTAGAACACGTTGACCCGAACCTTTTTTCCGCCGGGACAGACAAACTTGAACGACATGTTCGGGCTATCCTGGGGGTGCTTGATCTCGCGGATTGGAAACGGAAGCCCCTCGCCCGATTCTTTCACGGATTTCAGATATTTGACGACGCGGGCCAGATTGAGGACCACGCGATCGCTCCGGCGGACTAGGAGGAACTTGTAGTTCACCATAATCGGCCATTCTTCGAGGATTATGACCGGGATCGCGGGGTTGATTCCAACGCCCGCCTCTGTCAGAAAACAGGCCCAGATAACCGCGGCAAAGGAACCGTCGGACAGATCGGGGGAGATGACTCCCGGCACCTGGGTATATCCCCGTTGAAGGAAAACACTTTACGGCGTAGTACTTTCCGGGGTTCATACTGAGGACGGTTACGACGGTAAGGGGAGTGTTGTCGTCGGGGCCGGGAATGATTGTCACTTCGAGGGCTGAGTTGAAACACGACGCGTCGCCCTGGCGTTTCCTTTCCCGCCTCCGAGGTGGCGGTTTTGGGCGCTTCAGGAACCTCTCATACTGGCAGTAGTGTCCAAAGTTGCCTCCTCGTCCGGCGGCGACCATCGGGCCAAGGACCCCCGTGAGCTCTTCGTGAGCTCGGCTAATGTTGCCAACCAAGGTCACGAAGGTGCACGTAAACATTACCGGAAGCGTGAACGGCTCGGCGGGCCGTTTGAGGAGTAACTCATCATCGACGGTTGTCATAGGTACTCGCTGATTCTGTTGCCCGTTCATTCTCTAAAATAGGATGGTACCGGATCACCACAAACCCGCCGTGAGCGCAAAACACCACACTTCCGCGATAACCCACGGCATAGAGTTGCCCGAGCCCCCACCCCAACCAATTTTTAGCCGTTTCTGCGTCGATATGTCCCAGTATGGTCGCACTGCTCTCTCGGGCTGCTGCGCGCCGGAGTTCCTCGAACGACTCCCAGGCGCGCCTCTCGGGTCCGCTGTCGTAGGCCCTTTGATGTTCCCAAACAACTCGAACGGGAAGCGCGACGGACCGCCTCTTCTGCGGCCTATTTCCATGTCTCTTCTGCAACAACTGTCTACGTCCAAATGCCCTACTCCATGTAGAAAAGGTCCCTCTTGGTCCTCGGCGCGGCAGTTTGTTCCTGTACGGATGGCGCGCATTGCTTCCAGGTTGCTCCAACTATTTTCCAGACGAGTATTGCGCTCCTCCAGCTCGTCGCGCTCCTCCTCCAGCTCGTTGTTGTGCACCAACTGGGCCATCACCTCCAACAGTAGTCTCGTAGATTGCTCTACTCTGGCCTCGAGGCCCTCCAGCCGATTGTAGAAGTCTTTGACTGTCGGGATTTCTCCGTGGGGCAAGACGCCGCAGTGCGCCGGCGGAGGGAGGTCGGAGGGGGCAGGGCGTTCACTGTAACACGGTCGGCGGCCCGTGTAACGCGGTCGGCGGGGGGCAGGGCTTTCTGTGTAACGCGGTCGGCAGTCTCGTCGCGCCATATCTTGTAGAGCCTCGAGGACCCAATGAAAAAGCGCTTCTTTACCTCGTCCGCCGGCAGACGTCCCCGAAGGGCCTGGATTTCCTCAATCTGTTCCTTGTTTAACTCTCGCTTGGGAATCATGGCTGCATGCCCACGCCATCCTTATGTCTAGATGGGAATCTGGAAAGCCTCTTGAGGGGCCTGAGAGATCCTGGAAAATGGTGGAGACCCGGGAAGGTGCATAGCTTTGCTATGCAGACGCTAGGTAGGAGGGCCTGGGATGTGAAGCAGTGGGCCTGGGATGTGAAGCAGAGAGCCTTGGATGTTAGGTATTGCCTGACGGTCTTCAACCTATTCCCAATTTAGACCGGTCCGACGAATAGCTATCGTGCGCGGCTTCCTCCGGGTCATGCCGGGCGGGCGCTTCGATGACCATAGGCCAGTGTATCTTCCCCATTTTTTGCAAACCAGCGCTTGGAGTCGAAGGGCGAGAGCAAGACCTTTCGGAGGTGTTGTCCGTAGACGCGATGGCGCTCTGACCGCAGGACGTCCATGCTGTGGTGGAAGGTTTGCTTTTCGAAGAGGGCCTCTTTGTACTGCTCATGTCTGATGTGCTTTTTCACGACATTCTTTTTCACACTCTTTGCCTTCTTGATGTTTCCACCGCATGCCTCGAGGATAGAGTACATCTTAGGGCGCAGGCCAACGTATCCGGCAATAGGGCGCTCTGCACATTCGTCCTTCATCTTCCCCAGCACTTTTTTGTTGGCGGTGCTGTACATCGGGTGATCCGGCGGGTAGTCCGAGGTGTCGTAGAGCTCTGGATGTTTGGCCATGTCTTCGTAGACGTCCTCCGTTTGGATCTCGAGGAGGAGACTGTCGGTGTCGGTGTAGAGGAGCTGGCACCGGTCCCCGTACTGCCCCCGGAGCTCGTTGTAATAGAAGTCGTACATCAGGTGTTTCGAGAGATCCAGAACACTCATCCCTACATACACTGGGCGATTGAGATCCAGACGGCTCTTGTGGACCTGGATAGCCGCCAAGTCATCTTCGAAGATATTAGCCCGAGCAAACGCCGGGCTGGCGATGAGGCGCCTGAGTTTGTCCTCCTCGTTTCTTCGCACTAGCTTCACATCAACCTGTTTCCGCAGGTTCTCCATGGTCTTCCCGAAGATGAGTTATTCATCAGCTTGTAAAGCATCTCGAAGTCGCTGGTTGCCTTCTTCCGGAGCTCAGTATTTTTTCGGATGTACGGCTCCATCCAAGGGCTTTGGTCGAACCGGAGGGCGCGATGGACCGCAGCCAGGCGCAGGCCCAGAGACATGTACAGCTGCAGATTCCGATAGTTGAGCACGTAGCGGCTCTTGTTGCGGAGGTTGGGGACCAGCTTCTCAACCTCTGTTGGCGCCGCCCCAACGCCGAGGAGGCTGTGCTGATACTCCGACATCCACCCCTTTTCCACCACCATGCACTCGGGCGCCAGCGGATATGCATTGTGGGCATCGTGTAGGTACTCTGGGTACTCCAGGTCCACCTCAAGTATGTAGCCCTCGGGCCCATCGGCCGGATGCTCTGCGATGGTTTTTGCGAGTTGTTGGCAGTCGTCCACCCACCGAAAGCCGCTGGTGGGGAGATACTGACTCATAGCCCAGCCGTAGAGATTGTTCGCATCGAGGTATGAGATGTGGATATTGGGCTTCTCCGGGTCGTAACCCTCGACCAGAGGATTGTTGGCTTTGTCGTAGCGCTTCGAGGCCATTGAGATACCCCCTCGCATCCCCTTCTCAATAAAGAGATGCTGGTCTTCTTGAGCAAGGCGTCCCACGAAAGGCCCGGGCTGGTATAGTAGTAAGCCGGGTCCAGGCCATACTGGTGGAGGCACGTCTTCCGGAACATCTCGAAGACATCTGCCAAAAGCAACACGTCTGTCCGGCAGTACAGGTCGCTGTATTCGCTCAGGGTCTTGCACCCAAAGGCTTTCCAGACCTTTTGCGCGTGGGCGTAGTCCTCGTCGCTGATATGCGCATCAGAGAATTTACTGTAGAAGGCCTCCTTCGGGGGAAGTTTGGTTTCGGCGAAGCGGTCCCAGCTGTCCATGTACTCGTAGGGATCATGCCCTTGCGCAACAAGAGCTCCAGTCTCTTTGTGTCGGGCTCGTGTTTGGCCGTTATCCGGAAAGCCTCTGGCGGGTTCGCCGCCACCAGCCTGTCAAGGGAGGCAAGCAGGAATTGGACGCTGTCAATGAAGCGCAGTTGTCCGAGGGAGAAGGAGATATACTTCTCGGTGTTGTTTTGGATGCAGTGGACCCTGCCCTCCACCTTCGAGATGGCCTGCATCAGCAAGTGGGAGTCATAGCCACGCAGATTGTGGAAGACAACGGGGATAGTGGTGGTTTTGGGGGATAGCCGTAGCTTGAGGCTGCAGGCAGTATGGGCCGCCCCTCTATATTTACCTGTAATGTGGCAGTGGTCGCGCACGGAGTCGCAGTCGAGGTTTGTCACATACGTGGCACGTCTCAGCGGCGTGGAAGGCACGCCAGTCCCCCCGCGTCGTCCTCATGGCTTTAGGATTAGCTAGCACGGCCTTGATTTTGCGCTCTTCTTCCTGCAGTGATTCCAAGAAGTGCCCCTCCGCATTGGGGCCGCGATATTGGACCGGCGGCTCTGTACGGCCATCACACCGAACAACGATGTAGCTGTAACTACAGGTCTCGTGGTGCTGCGTCCTCTGAGTGTTGCTCTTCGCGGGGTCGGGCTCGGGCCCCTCGACCTTGGCAGTGAGAGCCTCAGTCGGCGTAGATGATGTAGGGGGGCCGGCACCTGCTTGTGGTAGTTCTGGAAGGCCAGCTTGTTTTCACCTTCTTTTGGCATATCCACCCGCACGGCCGTCTGGCCGATCCCGCGGCACTCTGGCTTGTGGGCTTCTAGATAATCCTCCCTTGTAAAGCCATGAAGACAGCGCTCACAGAAGTGCTTGCGCTCTTTGTGCTTGCTACTGTCGTAGAGTAGGCGGTTGAGGTTCTTGATCCGGGTGTAGTGGGTTTTTCCGGCCTTTTCAATCAATAACATGTTGATCCTTGGTATGTCTTCGGGCTGTTTGCTGATGTGGTGAACAATCGCTCCTTTATCCCCGCAAAGACGTTGACGGCCCGGTTGTTTTGCCACTCGGCCCTTGGAATCTGAGAGATTGGCACGGGAGAATCGATCCCATTGCGGTCAAAATCTTCTATGGCTTGCTGTGGATAATTGCCGGGCCTCTCGGGGTGTATATCTACCGGATTTTCGGCTGCTACGATATTCCACCAAAAGCAGTGGTTGTCCTTGTTTTTTATGTTTACGACCGCCTTCTTGTTCCTAACGGCTGCCGGTAGTGGAATGTAGAGCCGCCTCTTAATGGCTGATATCTAGCGATGTCCAGCCAAAGGGTTTCCACCTGATCAACCACTCAGCCTGACCCTCTCTGCGTCAACTTTTCAAGCGTTTCCTGGATCGCGGGGAAGGCTTGGTTGAGGGCCCCATCGATCTCATTAGTTTGCAGAGCGGCCTCCTGCCTGTGGCGCATCACTGGGCTCACGTACTCTTCGCTGCCGTCCGGGTTGTCCTTCCGAAGCTGTGCCTTGAGAGCCAGCTGAAACTTAACCTTGGTCAGAGCCTCAATCTATTCCTCGAGTTTGGCCTGAATCTGCGGCTGCACACCTTCCAGGAAAGCTCTAGGGTCTGCACCGTTGAGGTGGCCTTGAGGCACATCCATCTGCCATCTGCGTAGGTATGCCCCAATGTTCCACTGCGCCGTCCTGGTCAATAGACGGATTGGGGGGCCTTTCCTCGGCCGCGCAGGTGGGTATGCCCTGTATCGGTTAGTCTCTATATGAAAATTTTGAAAAGATCGCGCCCCTAGATGGGTGGGTATGCCCCGTATCGGCTAGTCTCTAAATGAAATTTTACAAAAGATCGCGCCCTAGATGGACGGGTATGCCCCCTGTCGACCTTTTTCTAAATGGAAATTTTGGCCGCGTGGGTATGCCCCGTGTCGCTCTTTCTCTAAATAGAGATTTCAATCGCGGCCAGGCGTTTAACCTCCCTTTGTGTCGCCCATTTCGCTCGGCACCTCGCATTCTGGTATCCGCACCCCCAACAGAGCCCCTGCTTGTTGATAGTCCCTATGCCACAGGCGCGACAGGGCCGTGTTACGGAACCCTTGCGGAGTTTCGCTAGATGAGCTCTACTGAAACCCTTAAGACAGCTTTTGCCACAGTGTATCGTTGTGCCCTTGGTTAGCCATTTGCATGTATCGTGACCTTTAGGCATGTTGTTTGCGGCGGTATGTCGACGGTCGACTACCCTCTAAATAGATGGGCCGTCCGGGGTGGGGACGGCCCGAGGGGCTCTAGCTCGGCTCCCGCGGGGAACACAAATCGGCGGCTACGTGGGGGCCCTCGTAGTTGGTTTGGTGGCTTCCGGAGGGAGGTTGGAATGAGGGTGCTGGGGGCGTCTGCGGGGTGATATGGTGGCTTCATGAGGGGAAGTGTCCCAGAACCTCCATTCCCTATACTACTCAAGACTGCGCCAACGCGCAGGTTTGTTTGATTCCTTAATGTTCGCATATGCTATAACGGCTCTCTTCCAATGACACATCTCAAATGTCTGTTTTCAATTTATCTTTCTGGTTTTACTTGACTTCAGTTACTGATACTGCCTCAACTGGAATTGAAGATTTATATTTACGCAATCATGCATACAACATAGTACAACTACATATTACGCCTGTCGGCGGATTTTAAATACTTCTTATGAAATATGCCTACTCAAAATATGAAACAATCAGCCAGTCTAATAGTTAGCAAGCCGATAATGCAAACTCATTAGCTATCTCTCGCTACTTCCATAATCACAAGCACACGACCCGTTCGCCAAATACATCACGAAAGGATGCCTATACGAGGGATGTTCGAAATGAATTGCTTATTTCTATCTGGAGACTTCAAATTTCAAGTTAGCCCAAAAGTACTCATTTCATGCCCTCGAAGTACTCCCCGTGGCTAGAAATGCAAAGTTTCAGCCGATGTATCCACTTCTTGAAGGCGTCACGGTACGCTGATTTGGGCACAGTAATAAGGTACTGATGAATGGCAGATCCAAGTGCCTGTCGGGACTGGTATTTCCGTCCAGCAAGGAATGCTTTCAATTTCGGAAACAAAAAGAAATCACATGGGGCAAGGTCTGGGGAATACGGGGGGTGAGGCAAAACAGTTACTTTTTCTTTCTTCAAAAACGCCGTAACTATTGCGGAGGTATGAGCTGGGGCATTGTCTTGGAGAAGACGGACATGTTTAAAACCAGTGGCAGGGCGTCGTTTCTGATAATACTTTTTCAGTTTCTTCAGTACTACGTCTTTGTAGTACTTTCCGGTGATGCTTTTGCCCTTTTTCACTGGCACTTTTATTGCGACTCCTTCACCAGAGAAGAAGATTGCATACAAAACCTTCTTTGTACTCAAAGAATGTTTTACAATTATTGGGCGTTTGCTGTGTTTAGTGGCCCAGATCTTATTGCTAACTTTTCTGACAGGCTCAAAATAATGGACCCAGGTTTCATCACCTGTGACGACATTGGCAAACTGCTTTTTGTCATATTTTGGAAACATTTGAAGCAGCTTTTTGGCCAATTTTACCCTTTGCCTCTTTTGCTCGTAAGTCAACAGATGTGGCACCTATCTAGCAGAAATCTTTCTGACTTTCAAATGCTTCTTCAAAATAAGGTGAACCGTTGATAGTGATATGCCTACCTTTCGTGCAATATCACGAACTGTAAATCTGGCATCTCCTTCAATGATTTCCTTTATTTTGGAAACGATTTCTTTACGAGATGCAGATTTTGGCCTACCTGATTTCGGTGCATTTTTGATGGACTCTACACCAGACTCAAATTTCTTTTTCCACCGCCGAACTGTATCATAAGACACACAAGAAGGTCCAAAAGCAGTAGAAATTTTAGTCATCAGCTTCTTCAAAGAACAACCAAGTTTTGAGCGAGTTTTGATGTAAGCCCGTATTTCATCTTTTTGTCGACGCTTCTACCAACCATTTTTACTGCAGTAGTCAATGACTGCGTGTATTCAAATGGCAAATTTTATATCTTACACTTAGTTTAACATGTACATTTATACACCATTGTGTAGATATTGAATAGCCCTATACAGGTATGTATTGGTTTTTATCGTGCCCCACGTGGATATCGAGCTAGAGGACAATAAGCAATTCATTTCGAACATCCCTCGTATAATTTTGACTCCCATAAACCCCGCTTTCATATAGCAGAACTGGTGTTTACTGGGGTATGAATTTTTTTTTTATTTTTGCCTCAAAACATAGACTGTGGGTACTCGTTAGAACCGCTTCGGCGAGGTGGTTCTAACGAGTACCCACAATCTATGTTTTGAGCAGAAATACGAAAAATATCAGATTTTTTTTTTATTTGAAAATTTTCCTGTTCTGCTTGTAAACTTTTCAATATATTTGAATAGGCGCGTTTTCTCTATGGTTCGTCAAATGTATGAGCCGATACGTCATATACATACCCGTACATTTGCGCCAAGCGAAGATTGGTGCATTTTTGGATAGACAAAGACGCAAAGTTTCTTCTTGCGGACAATGAAGACACTAATCAGACAGCGCGGAAATGCAGGCTGATTTGAGTCCTCGTTGGGAGCACATGTCAGAAGATACTTTTTTCTCACGTTATGGCTCATATCACCTATAAACATTTATTTTTGTCTTCTGCTAAATCCACCTACAACATAGCAAAAGCCAAGAACAGAATATACATCCGCAGATTTCTGATGAGGCCAAATAAAAAAGTATATGTGTTTAGGGCAACGCGCTAAAAAATTAGGTAGGTTAGGTGTATAGGGATTATATATCTTTTTACATTTTTTATGTCGAATTATGACCTAATTTCCAAATATATTTGGACTTAGCATCTTAATTCACATGAAATTTTACCAAGTCATTTTGACTACCCTTTGACGTGTCTAAAAGTACTGATAGAATAGTGAACAGTGAAGATCCTCATCAAACTGCTGCTATAGAAGCAGTGTGATCTGGGTTTGCACTGTTTGCTCATACCTACATGTATAAATACGGACATCACATAACGTTAAAACCAACGAAAGGCAAAGCAGACAGTTTCTTCCAACCTCACCCGCCCCACCCCCACTCCCAAGGAGGTGATCATAATGCCAGATAGAGCCCAGTAAACATAACATTTCGACAATAAATACAGTTGACTCTCGTTATCTCGACTTCAATTTTCTCGAATAACCGCTTATATGACACTGTCTTACGACATGAAAGCAGTAACAATGACAAGCATAGCTGAAAAAATCCCGCCTCTCGTGGGATTCAAACCCGGTCTGCCCGAATAAAAATCTACTGCTCTAACCACTGATCCAAAGAGTCGACTCCTTGACGCAGTTGTCAGAGACTGAATATATACCTACAAGCTATGCATAATCTGCCAAGGCAGATAATCGAAGGTAACAGTGCTAGGTCGTAACACTCCCCCATTTCAAGGAGTCATCTTTTATGCCATTTTCGGCGAAGTAAATTCCAACCCCGGACAAGCCCCATCTTACGACATGAAAGCCGTAGCAAAGGAATGAAGCATAGCTGTAACCCCCCCCCCGCCTTTCGTGGGATTCGAATCCGGTCTGCCTGGATAAATATCCAATGCTCCAACTACTGAGCCAAAGATCGACGCCCTGACGCAGTTGTCAGAGATTGAATATTATATACCTACAAGCTATGCGTAATCTGCTAAGGCAGATAATTGAAAACAGTGCTAGGTCGTGACACTGTAAATATGGTCATTGTTTTAACATGAAATTCTAAGAAGAGGTAACAAAATATTGTGGAAAAGAGGAGAAATTGCTTCTATTTTCCACAATATTTTCTATATATCTCAAACTTCAGGAGTCAAATTTCATATTCATTTGTGAAATGTGGTTGTTCGAAATATTATTTCCTCAGTTCTGCAAATCTGATATACTGAGGTACGGACATCTCGAAATATTCCAAATGCGCAGGCTGATCTGACCCTGTCCTGTCCGCAAATTGCATCAGGGCCCTTTTCGGTTGATGAGCATCATATGTTTTTTATTTTAATCATTATAAGCTGATTGTTAATCAAAATCTTCAAGTTACATCGATTTCTCTTCGAATTACGATAGGTTTAACACAAAACTGTTTAACTGGTTTGAGTTGGCGTAGCGTACAACTAAAACACTTTTCAATGCGAAGTAAAAACCTTCCATCTAATTGGTGTATTCACATCGACTTCGGTACAATTCGACTTTAATGTATGGTCTAAATTGGGTATAATATGATCCGCCAAATGGGTAAAGGTGTCTTCTGGGAATATGCGGTCGGCGCAGTCCCGATCAGATCAGACCGGGACCTTTGCTATTTCTTTCCAGGGTTTGTAGAACAAAGATTCGAATTTCGACTATGAAAGACTCGCCATAAACCAGCAACATTTTTCTTTCTGCATATTCTGTGATCATATTCGTATATTTCAGCACAGATCATTATATAAAACTTAGACGTCAGGCAATAGCAATTTTCTCGAGTTTTTGCTATTACCAGACGCCTGGCAAAAGCATTTTCCCCGACAGTGCTATTGCCAGACTTCTGGCAATAGTATGTTCCCGAGTGTTTGCTATTGACAGACGTCTGGCATTAGACATTCCGTTTAATATAGGAAACTTATAATAATATAAGACATGTGAAGAATTCCTCTTTGCAAGCAAATGTACGACCAACTGAATTTCTATCTTCAGTTCTGTTCTGTCTGACCTGTGGCCAGCAATTCATATCAAGTGTTGGATTCTCCAATCACAAAACACAACAGACCTCGCACTACTAGAAACACAGAAACTTTCATGGTCAGTCAAGGTTTGACGAACTATGTATCCGACACTGAGACTAGGTGGGGCCTGGTTGTGTGTGTCTCTTGTCATCAATGATTCACTGGTATCTCGCCGGTGTGTTGGTTTAAATAGCCAAACAGCAAAGCTTTTCTTAGACCGACTATAAAGGTCTTCGTTGGATCTTGTAGGAAATGCTATGTCCCGCTCATATTAGACCTTAAGAAGTTTTTTTTTTTTCATCTGACTACCGAAGAATGAACCCACAGCACGGTCTACTAACAGATCTTGCGAAGGTGGCACTGAAGCCAGCGCGTCTGGCTATCGACTAGAATGGATATTCGAGGTTCAGATAAGATTTCTATAGAGATAAAAAAAACAAACAAAAAAACTAGTGCTACCATTGAACTCCAAGCGTGAAAACACACCATGTGATACTCAAAACAAAAGCACCTTGCACATGCAATTCAAATGTGAGATCTTTTTTTCGTTACTAAGAAAAAATGTTTAATTCCTCAGCTGGAGCTGTGTAATATGAATATGCTGGGCACAAATTACACACATATGAGCTAGCTCACAACAAAACCTACAATAAGACCTGTACACTAAGCAAAGACTCAAATCAGCTTGTACATTCAGCCAGGCCGGCCTCGGTGGCTCAGTTGGATGCACCGTCCGACTGGAGACCAGAAGGTCGCGGGTTAAACCCCCGCCGAGGTCGGCAACATTTCGTGGAGATTGATCATGAAATATTTTCTACGGTCATTCTCTCCCTTCCGCTGATTCAAGAAGGGCAGTTGTCTGTTTCTGGCGAAAGAATGTGCACAATACTGGTTAACCGCTTAGGGGACTAAGTTTGCTCAGTAAACGTGTGGTTAGGTAAACTGACCGCGCTCGACATGACCCCATTGGGTCGACTGGGCCGTAAAACTTCAACACAAACAAACATTCAGCCAGTGTGGCAAGGGTTTTCATTTATCTCTCTATGGATAGACCGGAGGCTGTAGAAGGCACATGCGATCAGCGAAGACTGATCAGACTGCGCGGATGCGCAGGCTGATCTGAGTCTTCGCTGTTCGCACAAATCTTATTGTAGGTTTTATTGTGCTCTGGCTCATATTACAGTTACGAAGAGTAAGAATGTGACATGCGGTATCTGATCGAGGTACAAGTTCGTTTCGTGCAGCTATCTGTCATTACGAAAACACGCCTATTCAAATATAAAGAAAATTTCATCTCCAAAAACTGAAAATTTTCAGATAAAAAAATTCCGATATTTTTCATATTTCTGCTCAAAACATAGATTGTGGGTACTCGTTAGAACCGCCTCGCCAAGGCGGTTCTAACGTGTACCCACAATCTATGTTTTGAGCAGAAATAAGAAAAATAATGTCTACCCCTGTAAACCCCAGTTTTACTATATAAATGTGGGTTTTAAGGGGGTCAAAATTATATAGGTATGTTTTCGTGATGGGTTTTCTAGTTGCTGTAGTCAAGCTCATGATATGGTTGTTTCATATAAATAGAATATAAAGAAGCTAATAAATAAGTAAATAAAATAAAGTGTAGGTGTAAATTCGTCCTATCAGATTTCTTCTTGTCGCAGAGGAATACTGTTTTCATGTCACTGTCATTCGTGTTTGGTAGCTGCAGTCAGCCGTGACACGTTACCGGAATTATCGGCTGCTTGGCTTGGCACCAATCTCTCTACCCTTTCTAATAATTAGATGACTAGTTTGCCATTGAACGTTATCACAGGATATTGTCTTAGCTTTTCCTTGGTCAGACTTCCCCTCTTAGATAATTATTGTAAACATTACGAAAACATGCCTATTTAAATACTGAAAGTTTTACCACCAAAAAATGAAATGTTTCAGATAAAAAATTCTGATATTTTTCGTATTTCTGCTAAAAAAACATAGATTGTGGTACTCGTTAGAACCGCTTCGCTGAGGTTCTAACGAGTACCCACAATCTATGTTTTTGAGCAGTAATAAGAAAAATAATGTCTACCCTGTAAACCCCAGTTTTACTATATAAAAGTGGGGTTTAAGGTGGTCAGAATTACATAGGCATGTTTTCGTGATGATGTATGTTGAAATATCCAGGAAATACCAAAGTCACGAAACACAGCTTTCTCACGGCACCAATAGAAAGAGATGTGACAAACATACAATGAAAAAATATAGGTAACATATAAAACCACTGACGCACCAGCAAAGAACAACAGCAACAGGGGAACCGCCTTGGCACTGTCAGTAGAAAAACTACTGGGGTTATAAACCAGTTTTACTCGCGCAAAACCTCACATTAATTCTGATGCATTTCAAAATTACAAACATATGTTCGGTCCGATTAGGGGTCCTGTTCCCATTAGTGAAACTTCACAGTGAAACACATAATCACAAACTCTATGATGAAACAAAAGGCAAAGAGCTCAGTGGCGATCTGATGCCTGAACATAAGAAAACCACAACAGGACCGCGGTGGGCCTGACCGCATACATTGACAGGCAGGCTCCAAGACTTACATTTGTTCCTTTATTCACAAATAAAAAATACGTGAAACACTACCGAACTTGTTGGATAATAAAAGTCGTACTTTGGAGAGTATTTCTCTCTTATCAACAATATTAAAGTTTGATATTATTAACATATTGGAAATTACAACAAAATATTTTTAAAGTATTTTTCTTAAACTCTGAAACATAATCACTTGCCTTTTGATCAGCCGTCAGTCATGTCAAATAGATGACACATTTACCTTGCAGTATATGATAATCATCTTAAAATTTGAACACTTTCATTTAACAACCGGTTGATATGTCTCAAAAGTGTTGGCTAAATAGCAAACAGTGCCAGCTCTGAGCAAACAAGGTTTATTCGGTTTGCTTAGGCATCTTTGCCCGAATACTTAGGCCAAATACGGCTCGCCCACGTCCTGTATCCTTGCAGATCTATTTTTGAAGTTCCACCACTTTCAATAAGAATGGTTATTCGTGACACAAACAACAGAACAAGACAGTAAAACAGCAGACTTGCAAAATTGAGAAGTGTATACAAAGTGTATACATAATAAGTGTAAAACACATTAAAGCATTCCATGGGAAAAGTGCCGTTAAAGCAAATATAAACAACAACCTGCGCATCCGCATAGTCTCGCCAGAACCTTTGCTGTTGCTCAAGTAAGCGGTCAGCCAAGAAAAAACTTCAGCCAAACCACTAGACATGACTTGGCTAAGGAGCTGGGCATGCGTACTCAAAGTCTAATTGGACAGAAAGTCCGAAAAGCTTTTTTTTTGCTAATATTATCAGAAATGACATCAGTGTTGGCCTTCCATTATGCGGACGAGCGTGACTGGCATGCTATCTGGCAAATGAACAAAGCATACAGAAAATCGCATTTTCGCGAACCTGTTACTTCCGTCTACACCTACAGTATGAACTTGTTAGAAATGACGAGCAACGCATAAAAAAGGGGCATCGGGCCATAAACGAACTGCGAAGAACCAAATCGTCCTGTGCATCCCCGATACACTACGAAAACACCCCTATTCAAATGTACTGAAAATTTTACCACCAAAAAATGAATAATTTAGATAAAAATTCTGATATTTTTCTATAATTCTGCTTAAAACATAGATTTTGGGTACTCGTTAGAACCGCCTTGGCAAGGTCCATTTCCAGTATAAATGGTTTCTGGTTAAATGAATTATAACCACGTTTTATAAAAAAGTCTTTCTGGTTAGTTTAATCATAACCATGTTTTATAGAAATTTCTGTATTTTAATGCAAACAGTGAAGACACTGATAAGACATCGCGTGTTGCGGCGTCTGATCTAGATCTACACTGTTTACTAATGTCCCGTTTAAAGGACCCTAGGCTTAAATGGGTTAAAACAAGAACAAAATATCAACAGCAGTGGAAACAACAACAAAACACAATACAAACAAGTTTTGTGAAGCTTAATAAAACGTGTTTATACGAGAATGATACGAAATTGTGCAAAACTACACGAGAAAAAAAGTATTGGTTTCTAAAATTAAACCCCATTCTGAAGAGATGACAGCTTAATGAATAGCGTCGCAATTATACACGCCAAAATATTAATCGCATGCATAGATGACATTTATATGAACGTGGCGAGTCAAAGATGTCAAATATCACACTTTCAGGAAGGCTGCGATTCTTCAATTCCAATTAAGGTGACTTTGTAGGCGTCAAGTCTGTCAATACATGTATCTGAGGCGCGCGCCTAAGGAACACCGCATTACGAAAACACGCCTATTCTAATTCATTGAAATTTTACCACAAAAAAATGAAAATTTTTAGATAAAATATTCTGACATTTTTCATATTTCTGCGCAAAACATAGATTATGGGTACTCGTTAGAACCGCCTCGTCTTATGGGTACTCGTTAGAACCGCCTCGACGAGGCGGTTCTAACGAGTACCACAATCTATGTTTTGAGCAGAAATAAAGAAAATAATGTATACCCCTATAAAACCCAGTTTTACTATATAAAAGTGGGGTTTAAGGGGTCAAAATTATATAGGCATTTTTTCGTGATGGATAGGTTATTTTTTCGTTTGCAGATACAGACACGTTTCGTCTGGCGTGCGTATTTGCGGAGTATGATAAGGGACTTGTCTGTTCGCTATATATATATATATATTGCAATATTTTGATATTCTGAAGGCATGCTGTGAAATACCATATTAATCTGTGAAAAATCTCTGTTTTTCTATTTGCAATATTTGAGCTTCAACGTTAGAAAACGTACCTTCGGACCCGTGCACTCAGCCTGATCAGCCTGCACATTCGCGCAGTTTGATCTGAATCATAACTTGGTGCACTTTGAATAGCCAAGGATGCATAGGATTATTTGAGTCTTCGTTAGACGCACATGTCAGAAGGCACGTATTTTTTTTTTCACGTAACGGCTCATCTGTGTCTTCCATAAAGCGTTTGAATCTCTGTAACTGAATAAATGTCATGTTAATTTCCTTTTTATTTTCACCTTTGAAATATTAGCCGTCCCATAACAAAACCAGCATAATAAAAGTGCGCCTAGCGAAAACTCAGATCAGCCTGGGCATCCGCCCAGTTCCATCAGTCTTTGCTGTGCGCTTAATGGATAGCTAAGGACCCAAGCTTTCTTCGTGCGGACAGCGAAGACTCTGATCAGACTGATCACTTCAAGAGAGAGAGAGAGAGAGAGAGAGAGAGAGAGAGAGAGAGAGAGATGATTGCTTTGCTTTTCTTAAGTTCAATGAATGTGTGGGGGTGGTCGGGTGGTGCGAAGGTGTCGGGTATCTTACATCATCGGGGCGTCCAACTGGTATTGGCTTACAGTTGGGCAAGGCCTGCTATCTTTGTAGCAAGTAAGGGTAGAGGGGAGAATGTTTTTTCTTCTGCTTCTTCACTTTCATTCCTGTTCTTATTTCTTCCCTGTTCCTCTCTTTCAATCAATCAATCAATCAATCAATCAATGTGTACTGTCTGTTATGGTTTATTTGATCTTCCACTTGGTAGTCAACGGTAGGCTATGTTCTGTTACTGTGGCTCTACCTGGACATCTTCTATACTGTGTTGCACAGTATGATATGAGCCAGCGCATGACAAACTGCGACCAGCGAAGACTCAGATCAGCCTGCGCATCCGTGCAGTCTGATCAGAGTCTTCGCCGATCGCATGTACCTTCTACGTTCTATTCAAAGATGGATAAACGAGAATCCTTGTCATACTGGGTTGATGTACAGGCTGATATGAGTCTTTACTGGCTACACAGGTCTTGTTTTAGTTCGATTGTGGTAGTTTACCAGGAAACGTCTTGAGGTATTTCAGACAAAACGATTTTCTTTTTGCATAAGTTGTACCAGGAACTGCCATACCATTCTGCATTCCAAAACTCCGGAAACAAACAGAATCGCCGATTGGAATACCATCCGAAACAGTGACGTTTTGAATACCACGTTTGTGTCGCACCTGTTTGACATATACAATGTAGGCGTCCGGTTTTCCGTTCTTCCTTCCGTTAACATTTGCGACCAACATAGCGTTGAAGTCCGTTTCTGAATAACTTTTACACCTACAGCATCTTACCTAACGTACACTTTCCTCCTAAAAAGGACAATGTGACATCATTTTATGGCCATGATCTTCTGGAATAGTTTAACGATTTTGCCATTTTTTAAAGTCAACCTTTGTCTTTAACTTCAGTTGTGATCAACTGTATTACCTACAATCATTTGACATGGCATGTATTTCCTTCATTACGTAGACTTAAAAACTGCGATGTCGTTTTATAATCCTGACCTATATTTTTCGGTTGAATAGCTTTGTCATTATTTACATCAACCCTAGCGTTTAGCTACATTTCTGATTAACTGTACGACCTAAGATCAGTCCTAACAGGGACTAAACACTGCGGTATTATTTGAGCCAGCGCACGAAAAAAACAGCAATAAGACCTGTGTGACCAGCAAAGACTCAGATCAGCATGACAAGGATTCTGGTTTATCCCGCATTGGATAGCCTGGATGCTGTAGAAGGCAAATCAGTGAAAGCTCTGATCAGACTGCGCGGATGCTCAGGCTGATCTGATTCTTCGCTGGTCGCACAAATTTTATTGCAGGTTTTGTCATGCGCAGGGTCATCTTATAACCCTGACCAATACTTCGCAGTATAATGACTATCAGTATTTGTAACCTTAGCATTTAGTAATGTATCATTTTATAATCTTGACCTACAGTTCACGGTCTATTGACTTTTTATTTGCATCAGGCTTCATTTCGTTCCCCTTCAGAGTAACCATGACCTTCAGTCATCAAATATTTCCTCCCTAAGAGTGACTCAAAACTGTTACATGATACAAAGTGGTATCATTGTGGTTTGACCATGGCCTGCATTCCTCCACGGAATTCTAGTCAGCTCGCCAGTACGAAAGTACAGGTAGAGCTATAGCAGTCACCACGGCGTCGGCGTCGGTGTCAGTGTCGGTGTCGGCGTTGGTTAAAGTTTTTGATTAAAGTTTTTTAAAAGGTTATATCACATTACGAAAACACGCCTATTCAAATATATTGAAAATTTTACCACCAAAAACTGAAAGTTTTCAGATAAAAATCCGGATATTTTTCATATTTCAGCTCAAAAAATAGATTGTGGGTACTCGTTAGAACCGCCTCGCCGAGGCGGTTCTAACGAGTACCAACGATCTATGTTTTTGAGCAGAAATAAGAAAAATAATGTATACCCCTGTAAACCCCAGTTTTACTATGTAAAAGTGGGGTTTAAGGGCGTCAAAGTTACATAGACTGTTTTCGTGATGTCCTGATCCTCTGGATGGAAGTAGATTATACTTACTCTGATGTTAGATACTGGTCTGAAGATTTATGCTGTACTGTCCTCCTGACCCACATGAGTGACCTTGAGGGCAATGTCATTGACTTAATAAAAATATATGTTAAAAGTTTTGGTTAAAGGTTTTAGAAAATTAGTAGTATTGGGTGGCCCAATACTACTAAGGTTATATCTTCTCAAGTTTGAGATCTTCTAAATTTTGAGTCTGATCTTATCGATACTTTGCCTGATATTAGATACTACTCTAAACTTTTATGCTGTACCATCCTCGCCCCTCACTAACCTTGAGGTCAAGGTCATAGACTTCGAATGTTTACTTTAAAAGTTTTGGTTAAAATTTTCAAAAAAATATTTTTCCTAAACCTATAGATGTAACTAGTTCATACTGGGCCTGATGTTAGAAACTGGTCTGCAGTTTGTATGCTACACCATCCCAACCCACATTAGTGACCTTGAGGTCAAGGTCGTAGACTTTGAATTTTTAGATGAGCTGAGCTACGCTGTCCTGCGACAACTTCTATTTTTATTTGGAATTAAATATGTTTTTGCATGTAATGGTTATTTTCACTTATATTTTGCTGTCATCCTACTCTTGTGGTTTGTGCAAAAAGATAAAAACATATCCTAAATGTATCCAAATTATCACCTCAACCCTAGTCCTGCTGAGCCCGGATATGCCCTGCCATTGCAAACTGTGTAGATACAGATTAGTTGGCTTGAAGAAGCCAATTGATCTGGATCTGTATTGTTTGTCATGAAGTATGTGAACTTGTATGAACAGCCTAGATCAAATAATCTGATTTACTAAAAATTAGAAGTGGGCGTGGCATCTTAATTCATTCGGCATTGTAAGGATTAAGTGGCACTCTGCCGATTCTCTTTCCGTTAAAAACCTTTAATTACAAGGAACATTGTGATTGAAAGCAGAAACAAGTAGTGTTTTCAATCACTGCAAATTTTCTTTGCATGTAAGCGAAGTAAAAAAATTTGTTACGCTAAAATAACACGCAAACGCTTTTACTTGTCGACAAAAATGATTTGGTTATAATTGATGAAACTGGCCTTAAATTAGACTATTACGCAGATACGTTTCATAACGAAAACATGCCTATTCAAATATATAGAAAAGTTCACCTCCAAAAACTGAAAATTTTCAAATAAAAAACTGATATTTTTCATATTTCTATCAAAACACAGATTGTGGGTACTCGTTAGAACCGCCTCGGCGATGCGGCTCTAACGAGTACCCACAATCTATGTTTTTGAGCAGAAAAAAAATTACCCCTGTAAACCCCAGTTTTAGTATATAAAATTGGGGTTTAAGAGGGTCAAAATAACATAGGTATGATTTCGTGATGTGTATTCTCCTACGAAATTCTGTGCCGTTTGGAATCAGTTAAGAAATTGTTTTTTTTTGTTTTTTTTTTACTTTAAATTTTTGAGCCAGTGGAATTTTTACGCAATCCTAGTTCACTTACTATTTCAGTATTCATTCTGTTTAACCCATTTATACCAAGTGGACTATGTTAGCTCAACCATTTGGACCAGTCTTTTTACAGTCGACATGGCATATGGTTGAATTTTATTATTGCCATGTTTTTTATGGAAATTCCTGAGTTTATTGCAAACAGTGCAGATCAAGATGGGACTGCGTTTTGTGGGATCTTGTCTGTGTCTTTATTGTTTGCAAATGTCCCTTTTAATTTTAACTTTGGATTTGGTTTAAAACTGATGTAGAAAACTGACAGCCTAAAGTTCATTAGTTTAATCTAGTCATTCAAAGTGCATTTTAAATAATACTTGTTAGCTGTTACATATCGTTAGACAGAAATCGTGTCAACGATAGAGTGACAGAGTTGGCCATCGAATAAGGAAGCAACACTCTTCGGTCACTGGCGCTATATTCAAAGGGCGAAAATGCACCAAACATTTTCATGAAATAATGCAAGGCATTTTGCTATATCTATTATAGCTAATAGTTTTAATGGCGTGAAAATAGAATTTAATATAAAAAAATCATCTTTTATTTCTGATATTAAAATGATCTATAATGCATATATGGGTAATTTGGCAGTTTGAAGCCAAGATTTCATCATATTTATATGTTCAAAAGCTGCGAATGTTTCATTGTTTTGCTTGTTTTGTCATTATTCGTTCCTTATCTCTCCTGCTTTGGTGCCTTGTGAGGGCTTTCTTCGTGGTTCAGGCATTCCTGGGTTTGTTCGTTTGTATTGAGGTTTTACGGCCAAGTCAACCCAATGGGGTCATTTCGAGCGCGTTAAGTTTACCTAACCACACTTTTACTTAGTAGGTTTAGTCCTCTAAGCGGTTAACAGTATTGTGCACATTCTTTTGCCAGAAACTGACAACTGCCCTTCTTAAATCAGCTGCAGGGAGAGAATGACCATGAAAACAACTCATGGTCAAAACTCCGCGGAAGATGTTACCGACTCGGCGGGGGTCGAACCCGCAGCCTCCTGATCACCATCCAACTGAGCCACCGGTCGGCGGCATTACATGTACCTAGGTATTTTTACTTATATTTTCGTATTTAAACGTATTAGTCTACCATAAATTAAAGAAGAAGGTTTGGGTGAATTTCTTAAGTATTTATGTTAGAACGCACAGTCTTTGTGTGAACAGTATGTTTCCAGAATTTGCTGTATAAATACATATATTAATCCAAAGTTTGCGACAGTGCCAGTAAATCGGACAACCTAAAGCAGGATGTGCAGATCCATTTCTTGGTTTTGTTATATGTACAAGCTAGCAGCACAACATTCAACTTCCACAAACCAATGTTTTGTTTACCTATTACAGAAAAGAACAAGAATCTGCAGACTCTGGACTTATCTTGGAACCACATACGTATGCAGGGCGCCGATGCTTTTGGGAAAGCTCTACAAGTAAGCATTTCCATGATTTTGGGAAATCTCTTTGTCATATTTGATCTCCACATGCGGATATTTGATTCCCGTTGGAGTTTCTCTGTTTTTGTTATGCAAAGTACTGCGAAAAGAAAAACAGCAAGGTCCTCGAAAGACTCTTTTGTGAAGGTTGTATAGACTGTTCATGGTTTTGCTGTTTGAATTTGACATATGTTTGTTTCCAGCTTACGTGCTGAATAAATGTAGAGCCGCCAAATAGGAACATTCTTTTACGAGGGTCCTGCAAAAAGTTCTGTCACTAATAGGCTTCTTTAGTTTTATCCCAGGTATATTTTAAAATGCTTCACTGCACTTGAATGGTGTGTTGGATAGCTAACGATACCCGTTTATTTCGTGCATATTGCTTTTCAACTGACCGAGTTATTTCAAATTGAAATAGATGCAGTCATATACACTGACCAATTAACTCGTTACATTGGAACATGGACCAAGCAAAGGATGGTCAGGAGTCGTCCACCTTTTACATGGCAACGCCTCCTCCCATAAGTATGAGGTTGTTAAGTCTTTTTGGCATCTGAAAAGGTGAAAGTTTGAAACCATCCACCTTATTCACCTGACCTGAGTCTCTGTGACTTCTTTTGATTTCCAAGGCTTAAGAAAATGCTTTCTGGAAATAAGTATACGTCTAGAAGTTCTCTTCGCAGCGCTATTTATCAGTGTCTCCTGCTGTGTACTATTGCAAATGAAACAGGTGACATACATAGGTTCTACTGTTAACTTCTTCCTCACTGGAAATAATTTTAGAGTTGGCAGACCCCTCCAGGGCGATCATCGTCGCATGTAGAAGTCTAAAGGTTAAAGTACAACAAATAACTGATATACTTTTAATGATTGATTTCATTTGTCAGCGTAACAGGTCTATTGAGAAACTGAACCTATCCTGGAATGGTCTATACCTCCAAGGCGCGAAGGCCCTAGCATGTGCCCTCAGTGTCAACGACTCACTCAAGGATCTGGACGTAACATGTAACCGGATGTCAGAGGAATGTTTAACGACACTTCTGAATGGTTTAAAGAACAACAGGACCTTGGAAATTTTGCGGGTACGATTTGTTTTTCTTTGTCCAATTCTCGGTGACAATATGGCTTAACACGTTAGTGCCTAGCATCCTAAAATGGGCCTCTGTAGACATACAGTGTAATCGCAGATCGGACAAACAGAACGCGGCATCATATCAGGGAATTCACTGTTTGAATAAAGATAAGACTTTCGGTAAAGAAACAATAAAAATAAACTAGACTAGGCTTCCAACTCATGTCAAAATGTATTTACCTTCACTACAGCTGGCCCCGAGGTTATAAAACTTTTTTCATGCTCAACACAGCTGAGAATGAAATTTGTCCAGCTAATATATCTCTAATTACTAATAAGTGGAATTTCTCTCTTGCTAAACATAGCTTAGCATGACCATTTCTCTGCTAATGCATATGAAAATGCCAACATTGTTTACCATGACATTGGAACGTTTCAGTAATAAAAAAAACAACTATGACAATTTTATATAACACCCAAATGACTATATAGTAGACCCTTTCATGATTGGAGAGTTCATTGAAAGTATCCAGGCATACATGGGTTAACCATGTTTATTAGAGCCATCTTAAAAGCAGAGGGCTCCGATCGTATTTCCCATAGCGATGACCCAGATTCGGCTGCTTAATCTGACCAGGAGGACATTTGCTGTCCGCCTGCAGAAACATTGCTGTAGAATATATTTGTATTTATAGTTTACATAAAAGGTCATTTAATATGAAATTACCCAAACTAACTGGGTAATTTCGGTGTTTTGCTCGCCAGTTTATCATATGGCCCTTCCGAAGACAAAACTGCGGAAAATATATGACGACAACGGCTTTCCATAGCTAAAAAACAACTCAACTACAAAGGATTCAGTAGTACTACACAGCATAAAAAAGTTCGCATATTATTTGAAATGTACCGATTAAGAAACAAGATAAATTTGCCATGTTTTACTTCATTAAACTGCAGGAAATAATACTCGTAATATTGTTTATTTGAGCTTAATATGAATATTTCATTTGAATAAATCAATTCAAAAATAAATATTCCCTTTAAC
The DNA here is from genome assembly GCA_964016985.1 of Anodontia alba. Classification (NCBI taxonomy): domain Eukaryota; kingdom Metazoa; phylum Mollusca; class Bivalvia; order Lucinida; family Lucinidae; genus Anodontia; species Anodontia alba. The sequence continues at coordinate 50,073,180 of OZ024826.1, read as the reverse complement.
CTCTTTCAAGCAAATCAAGGTCACTGAGTCAGTATGGAAATCTACCGCAGTCATCTGTCGTACTTTAAGTCATTGACCTTGATCAATACAGTTTATACGGTTGGTTCACACCCAAGTAGTTGACAGATGTTCAAGAATATAAAACATTTTTACTGTAGTTTGGATTTTAACTGGATACATTTAATGAAGTCATAGTCATAAGATTTTTCTCTGATGCTTTTTTTGAGGAGATGAGGATTTTAAATTGACTGATTGATGACATTGATGTTGAATATGATTTCTAATATATGTTGCCAGAAAACATCGAATTTAAACCACAATAGACATTTCTGGTGGACGTATTATTCACAATGTTATAGTGTTGTGTCTTCCCCTTCCATCGATCTTAACTTAATTGTGCGTCTAAAATTGAAAGCAGGATCATTTCAAAAGTGAACGTTGTATCGACGAATCTTAGTTGCTATAAATAAGCGGATTAATACAAATATTATTGAGGGTAATTAGGCTAACCAATGGGAAGCCTTGCTGGTGTTATTACACGTGTGGCCATATGATTTTTATCATATATTCATATATAACCTCTCGCTAATAAGAGCATCGCCAATGAACATGCGAGCAATTCGGCGATTCTAATCATCCTGCGCATGCGCAAAGTATCATCCGGGCCTTTTATCTCCATTTACACATTCCGTAATTTCCAGATATTCTGTTAGCGGACAGAATCTTAACTGGGTACATTTTGCATGGCCAAAGGTACAAATACCCCAGAAAGACCCCAATTACAAACAAACAGGCTTCCGCGGCATATAAAGTTGAAATCAGGAAAAAATAAAGACAAACCAAGCGTCACATGTGAAACCACAGACGCTCGAACAAAGAACAGAGGAACGGCCTTGGAACGGCCAGTAGGAAAACTACTAGCGGTGAAACCGATTGTACTCGCGCAAAACCTCATATTTATCTCCTAATGTAGCTCTATCAAGTAAAACAATATAAACAGAAAGAAAACAGAAAGCTAAATGTGCAGCACCACAACGCTAGCATCACAACAAGAAAACGAAAAGCAAAGTGTGCAGCCGTAGAACGGATGACCACAATACTAGAATTACAACAAAAATGATCAGCATCAGAATATTGGAACGGACAGCAGATTAAACATTTGGGAGGAGGGGGTGGGGCGGAGGTAGGGTTGGGCTTAAACAAAGTTTACTTGCGCAAAACTTCACCCTTAATTTTTATTACGAAAACATGCCTATTCAAATATTCTGAAATTTTACCACCAAAAAATGAAAATTTTTAGATAAAAAATTCTAATATACTTTAAATTTCTACTCAAAACATAGATTGTGGGTACTCGTTAGAACCGCCTCGTTGAGGCGGTTCTAACGAGTACCCACAGTTTATGTTTTTGAGCAGAAATCAGAAAAATAATGTATACCCCTGTTAACCTCAGTTTTACTATATAATAGTGGGGTTAAAGGGGGTCAAAATTATATAGGCATGTTTCCGTGATGGATGCAGCGCAAATTACAATATATATTCGGTCTGCATATGTGCAAAGTTCAAAGTTTCTCCATGCAGACAACGAAGTTTCTGATCAGACGGCGCACATATCAATCATTGTGGCCCACAGCAGATCTTTGCTTTAGTTTTCCGCATCTCTGATAAGAGTCTTGGTTCCCACTAATCATTCTGTGTCTCGTTTTTGGCTGCTTCATTGGCATGAAGTGTTGTTCATGTATACAAGAGACTGCATGTGCAAATTTTGTGAGCATTCAGCAGTTTTGTTCTATTTATTTGCATTTAGTCTTGTATAATCTTAATTGCGTTTCAATTCGGCCCGCCGAAGGAAGAAAGCTGTCTTAATATATTCAAGCACGACTGTGCAACCAACCTGGGCTTTTGTGCTGTCTGTTCGGCTGCTCGGCGAATTCTTCGTTATTTGCTTACATTCCACAAGTCCAAATATTGTGTAGCTAAACAGTAAACACCCAGATTAGAAGCTTAGGCTGATCGGAATCTTTACTGGTAGCATAGAGAGTCTTGTGGGATTTCCTGTGCCCTGCCTCAGTTATAAGCCAGCACATGAGAAAAGGCGACCAGCAACGGCTCAGGCGAGGCTGCGCATAAGCTGTTCGAAGACATGGCTTACAGACATTGAGAAGGCTTCAGGCAAAAACACATGTCCGTAACCTAAATAAAGGACAAAGCATGCTCATTTGAAGAACCACAAACGGGAAAAACATATGGTCCCTTCTTTCGTATGCCGGCTCGTAACTCGTATAACACTGCGCATGACAGTTGCACCGCATGTTAAATCAGATTTTCTTTACAAATTGGCTTTGCAATCAGGTTTGGTTTCTTTGACTTGAAATGAAGAAATGAGCTAACGTTGATTAAATACTGCATTCCATGTAACTATACGCTGTGCAGATTAAAGATGGAAAGAAACATACCAATGCCTACGAGGGACAATCGAAATGTTCCCAGTCCTACCATGTTCTGAACAGTTTAGAGGACATTTCAATTGCTGTTTCTATGCAGCTATTCTACAAAATTTTCAGAATTCATCTTCAGTTTAAATCTGCTTAGACTAACTACACTTTTAACACGTACTTTTGACCACCCACAACTTTTGTGTAATCAAATGTTTGCATTAAAATGTTCGCCATGATAATGCATGGGCATCTCTGCAAGTGATAGTATATTTATTGGTAGTTTTAGGTTATTCAAAAATTCAAGGCATAAATTCAAATGCCGATAATAGTGAATTTTTAATCATTTCAGTTTCGAGTGCATACTCCGAAACCGTACTGTGAATGCCCAGGAATTTACTATATCAAAGTCTTATGGCAATGCTTTTGGATGATGCTAATATTTATCTGTGTAAGAACATTGTCTTGGATTTATGCACAGAATTTTCAATAAACGCATAAATATGACAGTTACATTTAAATTTTAGGGGTGTCTAATTTAAGGGTTTATGGTAGTGCTGATACATGCCAAAAATAGCTTTTTTGTAATCAAACCATCAGAAAATAATCAAATTTGCTTTCACACAAAGAACAGAACGTAAAAAAACCCAAAAAACAACAACAAAAAAAAAAAAAAAAAAAAAAAAAACGAAAAAAAAAAAAAAAAAAAAAAAAAAACATTATGTGTATTAAAAAACGAAATGTCAAATTGAAGCAAGACAATTTTATTCAGATAGACTTTCAAAACATTGACTACCCTTCTTATGTAGGAAGCTTTTTTTTAGAAATCTAGTGAAAGACTCTAATCTAGTGAAAGACTCCTAATTACATTCATATTAAGTCGGTATGCGCAGATATACCAGAAGTGTGTGGAGCTAGAAACTTTTAGAATGACCATCGTATTTTAAGCTTGGTTAAAAAAAAAAAAAAACAAAACAAAAAAAAAAAAAAAAAAAAAACAACTAACAACCCAGCTAGATATTTTTTATTAAATTTGTATCGGGCCGTTATCGGCCCGACAGGAATCTTGCCGGGCCGTTAACGGTCCGATACAAAGTAAATCCGATATAGATTTAGACAAAATGTTAGCTGGGCAGCGCTTTTTAAATGATACATATTAAAGAATTATAATACATGTGTATTGGTCGTTGACCACGTTTGCTTTGGACAAACTGCGAAACATGTTAATAGAGATATAGGTATCGTAAAATACTTAAAAATCCGAGGTAATAAAGAAATCACTTTCTTTCGCCATGATTCTAACTGCATTTTTAAATATAATATTGCCTAAAATACTTCTGCACGAAGGCTGTCGAAATTCGACTTTTCTTTTTTTTTCTTTTTTTTTGTGTGTTGTTTTTTTGTTTTTGTCGAAAAATGTAGAAGGATTTTGCTACTACTGTTTGGTATTCAAACAATTAAAAACGATTGTCACTCGTCACAAAAATATATGTTACATCATAAATTATTTGTGGCAAACTTTATGCATAGTTGTTAACCTGATTAAGGTTGATGATTAAAAATAAAATGATTGCATTGGAAAAAAAGAGCACACAAAAGAACGACAATCGGAGCCTAGGTTTTATTAAGTCTCTTCATATGCAGCAATGTAGTTTGCAAAGCTGTACACGCCTCCTTGTACCGGCTTAAGCGCTATTTGATTTTCAAAATAACCAGAATGGGTTCAGTTATCTTAAAGGAAATAAAAATATAATCTACACTATGGTGAAGTACGAAGAGACGTTTTACTGCCACCACATGAACGTTTTGTTTCCCTCTTTAATTGCACGGTCCTCGGCCTGTGTCAGAAGGTATATGCTTGACTATCCATGTTTGTAGTCGAGTCCATCGTAGTCCTACTTGAGATTTTCATTTGCTCTGGTTTCAGAGCATTTGAGCAATCTACGTTTTTTTCATACTAGTATATGTTTTATATTCGTTTTATTGTAATTTTTACTGACGGGGTAGAGAACTCCTAAACGGACCGAATGCACATCGATATTAAGGGCGTGGTTTCGATCAAGTAAAGCCAGTAAAGTTAGATAGCCCGCCGCATGCCCCAGCAGGTTTTTTGTCTCCTGCCTTTAAAAAAACAGAGGTGTCGTTGTATTCGGCTTTCCGTGGTTCGTGGTTACGCACCCTCTAACAGTATGTACATTGTGTCCGTAACTCCTCCTGCAGATTTATGCTGATCTTTTTGAAACTGTATAGATATTTTTTTTATGGTCTTAGGATGTGCATGCGATTTGGATATAATCATCAGATTAATGTTTGTTGCTTTTTCCGCGTTTTGAACTTAGTCAACTATCAAAATTAATGGGTAGTGGATGCATTGTGTCCGCAACTTCTACAGTTTTATGCTGATCTTTTTTGTCATGGTCTGAGGTTGAATATGTGTTTGTGATTTGGATATTATCCTCAAATTATTTTTTTTTCACATTTTGATCTCAATCGAGTTTTGGCTCAGATACGATGAAAGAGTATAGGTAGTGTGTACCTTGGCTCAGATACTATGAAAGAGTATAGGTAGTGTGTACCTTGTGTCCGCAACTTCTCCCACAGTTTTATGCCGATCTCTTCGTAACTGTACATGTGTTTTTGTCATTTCTGAAAACGTGCTTGTGATTTGATACTCAAATTACTGTTTATTACTTTTTCCGCGTTTTGAACTTTAATCATTTTCATGTTTCAGACTCAGATGCTACGTATCAAAGTGAACGGGTAGTGGACGCGTTGTGTCCGCAACTCCTCCTATTGTTTTATGTTAATCTTTTGAAACTATACAGGTGATTTTTGTCATGGTCTGAGACTGAAGATATGCATGTGTTTTGAATATAATCCTTCATATAGTTTTTATTACTTTTTCCGCATTTTGAACTCAATCGATTTTTGGCTCAGATACTGTCAAAGTGTATAGGTAGTGGGTACCTTGTGTCTACAACTCCTCCTACAGTTTTATGGCGATCTTTTTGAAACGGTACAGGTAAGGTATTTGGGTCATGGTCTTAAGATGTTCGTGTGATTAGGATATTATCCTCAGATAATTTTTATTGCTTTTTCCGCGTTTTGAATTTAATCATTTTCAGGCTCAGATACTTTCGAAGTGTGTAAGTAGTGGATACCTTCTGTTCACAACTCATTCTTTAATTTTATGGCAATCTTTTGTAAACATTACATATGTTTTTGTCTGAAAATATGCATACGATTTGTATGCAATCCTGAGATTAAGTTTTGCCACTTTGTCTACGTTTTGAATTCAGTCATTTTTCGGGATCAGATACTATCAGAATGTATATGTTGTGGGTACATGTTATGTATAACTCCACCCCAAATTTTTGGCCGATTTTTTTTTTTTAATTTTACAGGTGATTTGTTCAAGATTAATTTTTGTCATTTTTATCAAGTTTCAACTTAGTCATTTTTCGGTATCAAATAGTATCAAACTGTATAGGTAATGAGTACATTGTGTCCGTATCTCCTCCTACAGTTTCATGTGGATCTTTTGAAACATTTTTCACATTAAAACCGGTTGACCTGGTCATTTATTTATAAGGCGGGGGGCACAAAACCTCTGAATTTGCTTGTTTCTTCTAGCGGTTCCAAGGCGGATTTTGTGATGCAGTTCTTCCTTCTTCGTTGTCGGTTATTGTAAAAGATCTGTTTGTTACTCATTATTGGTTCTCGTTATCTCGACATCCCTTATCTCCAAAAACCGCTTATCTTGAAGTAAAAATTTGGCCCTTGTTTAATCATGGAAACATGGAAATCCTACAACAGATAACAAACTATTGTGGAAAAGACGATAAATTGCTCCTCTTTTACACAATATTTTCAATACATATCTGACTTCAGGAGTCAAATTGCATACATGTATTGCTTTGTTAAATGTGGTTGTTCGATTTATTTTTTCCTCAATTCTGCAAATCTGATATGTTGAGGTATGGATATCTCGAAGTATTTCAGGAGTTCCTTCGAGATAACGAGAGTCGACTGTACTTCTTTCTGTGCCTCGGGAAATCTTGATTGTTTCTTCCTTTATATTTTTGTCTGTATTCCGTTAGAACGAGATTGCTGATATACCACAATTTCTCTGCTTTTGTGATCAATTTAAACAGTATACGCTGTCTGTACATTAGCCTAGGCGTGTGGTGGTTCTGGTGGTGATTTGTTCTTTGTGTAAACTTGTGGCTGCTCGCTGCAGGGCTTTATTCATGTTTTGTCCTGTTCGTTATCTACTTACTATACCACCCCATCCCCGCAAACTGTATTTGTGGTGGTGCGGGTGGTATACTGTTTTCACGTTGTCCGTCCATCCATCCATCCGCCAGTTACGTTTTTTTTTAAGTTTAAACAGTATTTTATTGTATAATTCTTTACAGAAAGTACAAAACAGAACATAGCATATATGATATATAAACAAAAGGGATCCAGAAGAAAGTCAATTGACTTATTTAGATCTGTATCCAAAGATTTAGTTTCTGGTTCTTATCTTGAATTTAAGGAATCTTTTCATATTTTGCATAAATGTTGATATTGATTAGATGTTGCCATAACACGAACATAAGGGCCTTTAGGCTAATTCCTTTAGCATTATTTCCCTTTATAAATCTTGAAAAAGGTGTTTGGTTTCTGCTTCTTATCTTACTAAATAATTTCAGGAATCTTTTCATATTTTTATAGACATTGATATTGATGAATTGTTGCTGTTAGACAAAAATAAGATACTAGGAAGTAATTCCTTTAGAGTTATTACCCTTTGTAATTCTTGAAAAGCCGTTTTGGTTTCTGCTTCTTATCTTGTTAAATAATTTCAGGAATCTTCTCATATTATGCATAAACGTTGATATTAATGAGGTGTTGCTGTTAGACAAAAATTAGGACCTACATATTGATTCCTTTACAGTTATTTCCCTTTGTAATTCTTGAAAAGGCATTTTGGTTTTTGCTTCTTATCATGCTAAATAATTTCATATTTTTTTTTCATATTTTGCATAAACTTTGATATTGATGAGGTGTTGGTGTTAGAAAAAAAATAGGGGCCTAAGGTTAAATCCTTCAAGGTTATTTACCTTTGTAATTCTTGAAAAGGAAGTTTGGTTTCTGCTTCTTTTCTTGGTGAAAAATTTCAGGAATCGTTTCATATTTTGCATAAACGTTGATAATAAGGAGGCGTTACTGTAAAACAAAATTAGGGCATAGAGGTTAATTCCTTTAGAGTTATGTCCCTTCATATTCTTGAAAAGATGGTTTGGTTTCTTATTCTTATCTTGCTAAATAATTTAAGGATTATCTTTTCTTATTTTGCATACACGTTGATACTGATGAGGTATTGCTGTTAGACAAAAATAAGGGCCTAGAGATTGAGTACTTTACAGTTATTTCCCTTTGTAATTCTTGAAAAGACATTTTGGTTTCTGCTTCTTATCTTGCTAAATAATTTTAGGAATTGTTTTCATATTTTGCATTAATGTTGATATTGATGAGGTATTGCTGTTTGACAAAAAATAAGGGCCTAAGTTAGTTCCTTTAAAATTATTTTCCTTTGTAATTCTTGAAAAGGCGTTTTGGTTTCTGCTTCTTTTCATGCTAAATAATTTCAGAAATCATTTCGTATTTTGCATAAACGTTGATATTGATGTGGTGTTGCTGTTAGACAAAAAAAAGGGCTTGGGCTTAATTATTTTACAGTTATTTTCCTTTCATATTATTGAAAAGGGTGTTTTGGGTTCTGATTATCATTTTGCTAAATAATTTAATGATGATCTTTTCTTTTTTGCATAAATGTTGATATTGATTAGGTTGCTGTTCGACAAAACTGAGGACCTAAGTTAATTCCTTCTGAGCTATTTTCATTTGTAATACTTGAAAAGACATTTGGTTTCTGCTTCTTATCATGCTAATAATTTTCAGAAATCTTTTCATATTTTGCATTTACGTTGATATCGGTGAGGGGTTGGTGTTAGACAAAAAAGGGCCTAAGCGTTAGTTCCGTTAGAGTTACATCCCTTTGTAATTATTGAAAAGGAATTTTGGGTTTTTACTTCTGATCATGCTAAATAATTTCAGGATTTTGTTTTTATAATTAGCATAAAGTTGATTTTGATAATTGCTGTTAGACAAAATAAGGACCTATGGGTTAATTCCTTTAGAGTCATTTCCCTTTCATATTCTTGTAAAGATGGTTTGGTTTCTCGTTCTTATTTTGCTAAATAATTTAAGGATTATCTTTTCTTATTTTGTATAAACGTTGATATTTATGAGGTATTGCTGTTAGACAAAAATAAGGGTCTAGCGATTGATTTCTTTATAGTTATTTTTCTTTGTAATTCTTGAAAAAGAGTTTTGATTTCTGCTTCTTATTTTGCTGAATAATTTAGGAATCATTTCATTTTTTGCATAAACGTTGATATTGATAAGAGGTTGCTGTTAGACAAAAATAAGGACTTAGGTGTTAATTCCTGTACAGCTATTTTCTTCCCTTTCATATTCTTGAAAAGTTGTTGTGGCTTTTTTATTCGTATTTGCTAAATAATGTAAGGATTATCTTTTCTTATTTTGCATAATGTTGATATTGATGAGTTGTTCCTATTAGAGAAAAGTAAGGACCTGTGGGTTAATTTCTTTAAAGCTTTTTTTAAAGTTATTCTTGAAAATGCTTTTTGGTTTCTACTTCTTCTCTTGATAATTAATTTAAGAATTTTTTTTCATATTTTGCATAAATGTCAATACTGATAAGGTGTTACTACAGAGAAAAATAAGGGCCTATGGATTAATTCCTTTACGGTTGATTCCATTTGTCTTCTTGAAAAGTTGCCTTGGCATGACTTCAGTGCAAGTATGGTGAAATCACCTCATCTCAAAGTATTTGTTGAAGCAATCTGATACTTTGCAGACTCATTACAGACATATTGAACATGTACAGGAAGAAATATGAGCATGAAAATTATTTTTTCAAAACAACAGCTTTTTTTCACTTACTCATTTTGGGTAATTCTTGACTACTGGTTTTTGTATCCTCAAAATGGTGCATCTGAGATAGTACATGCATGGCGAAATCAATTTGACTCGAAGAATATGTTGACAAATTCTGATACTTTGCAGATTCATTAAAGACATAGTGACTATTTGCACAAAAACGTTTTCTACTGGAAAAAAATCATTATTGATAAAATGACTGCCACTTTAACTTCACCGTTTATATCGATCCATCGTTCTTTCTTTCTTCTGTCTGAATTGGTTTTCCCGGTCACATACAACCTGAAGCAAATATGCAGTTGAATACATTTCTTTTCATTACCCACAGTGCAGACATTACCTTGCGGGGGCCACTGACAAAGCACTTATTGACACTTCTTGTTGTGTTTACAGTATCCGTCTAACATTGTGATCACCTAGCAGGGGAAGAGGGAGTTAGCTGCTTTGCTTTCCTATAATGGCTTGTGTACTGTCTGCCATAGTTTGTTTGCTCATCCTCTTGATGACATTTGTAGGCTGTGATCTGTGATTGTGGCTCTTCCTGGACATCTCCTGCACTTATTGTCCATTGCGAAAACACGCCTATTCAAATATATTGAAAATTTTACAATCAAAAAAGGAAAATTTTCAGATAAAAAATTCCGGATTTTTTCATATTTCTGTTCAAAACATAGATTGTTGGTACTCGTTAGAACCGCCTCGCCGAGGCGGTTCTAACGAGTACCCACAATCTATGTTTTTGAACAGAAATAAGAAAATTTATGTATACCCTAATGAACCCCAGGTTTACTATATAAAAGTGGGGTTTAAGGGGGTCAAAATTATATAGGTATGTTTTCGTGATGTTTCTTGAGGTTTCAAACTAACCAACTCTTAAGGGTACAGGACATTCTTTCCATCCTGTTGTAAAAGGGATGCACATTTTGTGATTTATTATACGCTTTCTTTTTTACCAAACCCTTATAAATGTTGTCTAGTGCAAAGTGAAAAATGCTCCAGTATGGAGCAGCGTCATGCTATTTAGAATAGACCCTTTTCCAAAATGAGACTGAACAGTTTCGACCTGAAAGTGTATACATTCTATTTAATGTAGCAGTTAACCCTTTAAAGCTAGTGGACTCTTCTACCTCACTCTTTGGTCAGGTCCATTTCCAATTTAACCCTTGTCATACTGAATAAATTAAGATGCCACGCCCACTTGTAATATCCAGACAATCCGGGTTTTTGATAGAGATTCACATATTTAATGACAAACTGTTCTGATCCAGATCAGTTGGCTCCTTCAGAAGCCAGCTGATCTGGAGCTACACTGTTTGCTAAGACAGGGCATGTCGTGTTTAGCAAGAGAATGGTTAAGGGAGTGGGGTCCTTTTTTTAGTATTATCGTTTATCATAGAAGTTCCTGTACTTAAAGCAAACAGCGTAGACCCTGCGTCCGATATATGTCCACACTGTATGTTAGTGTCCCTTTTAAGGGACGCTATACATAAATGGGTTAATAAACTCTTATCTACAAATCGATTTGTTTACTGCCATTTTAGAGGAGCTGAGAGTGTTTGCATTAATATTTATGCAGGCAAGATAACAATGATAAGAATAGAGACATTATATTTCATTCCATTGCTCATCACATGCTGAACGCTTAGCATGCTGTGTAAAAAAAACAGCAGACGACGTATTTTTCTTATTTTTCACAAAATAGGCTTTGGTATTCCATGCAAATCTCTTGCATCAAATATCAAAGCTATGTTATTGGAATAAAAAGAAAAAAAAATATCATCAATTTATCATCAGCTGAATATAAGTGTTAAAGGTTAAATTGGCATGAAGAGCATTCGCAGAACAGAAGGCAAATGACATAGTTATTAGAATCGCTGAGTCGTTTTATTACAGCCCAGTTATTGCTGTTATATTTCCAGGAAAAAAAAAGCTTTATGAAATAAATGTTGGCTGATAAAACGCGCTACGTCATGCTATCTTTAATTGCGCCACGGCGTCTTTAATTAAAATGTATTGTTTTATTAGCTCACCTGAGCACAAAGTGCTCAAGGTAAGCTATTATGATCGGTCAATGTCCGTCGTCCGTCGTGCGTCGTCCGGCGTGCGGCGTCAACAATTTTCTTCCTACATCCCTGGGCCCATTGACTCGAAACTTGGTAGGAAGCATCAAGGTGACTTGCAGATCAAGCATAGCTAAAATCGTTCCGATCGGAAATCCAAGGTGGCCGCCATGGCGGGCATCTTAAAAATCTATTTTTCGCTTCTTCTCCTGAACCAAAAGGCCAATTGACTTGAAACTTGGTAGGAAGCATCGGGATGACTTGTAGATCAAAAATAGCTAAAATCGTTCCGATCGGAAATCCAAGAGGGCCGCCATGGCAGCCATCTTGAAAATCTATTTTTCGCTTCTTCTTATGAACCAAAAGCCAATTGACGAAACTTGGTAGGAAGCATCCGGGAGACTTGTTGATCAGAAATAGCTAATTCCGTTCTGATAAGAAATCCAAGATGGTCGCCGTGGCGGCCATCTTGAAAATCTATTTTTCGCTTCTTCCCCTGAACCGAAGGGGCAATTGACTTGTAGCTCGGTATGAAGCATCGGGGTGATTTGTAGATCAAAAATAGCTAAAATCGATCTGATCGGAAATCCAAGATGGCCGCTGTAATGGCCACCTTGAAAATCTATTTTTCACTTCTTCTCTTAAATTAAAAGGCCAATTGATTGGAAACTTGGTAGGAAGCATCAGGGTGACTTTAGATAAAAAATAGCTGAACTCGTTCCGATCGTGAATCCAAGATTGCAACCATGGTAGCCATCTTGAAAATCTTTTTTTTTTTCGCTTCTTCACCTGAACCAAAAAGCCAATTATCTTGAAACTTAGTAGGAAGCATCGGGATGACTTGTTGATCAAGAATAGCTAAAATCGTTCCGATCGGAAATCCAAGATGGCCGCCGTGGCAGCCATCTTGAAAATCTATTTATTTTTCGCTTCTTCTCCTGAACCAAAAGGCCAGTTGACTTGAAACTTAGCAGGAAGCATCAGGGTTACCTTTAGATAAAAAGTAGCTAAAATCGTTCTGATCGGATATCAAAGATGGCCGCCATTGAAAGTCCTTCTGCGCTTCTTCTCCTGAACCAAATGGCCTATTGGCTTGAAACTTGGTAGGAAGCATCCGGGTGACTTGTTTATCAAAAATAGCTAAAATTGCTCTGATCGGAAATCCAAGATGGCCACCATGGCGGCAAAATTTAAAAATCTATTTTTCGCTTCTTCACCTGAACTGAAGGGACAATTGACTTGTAAATCGGTAGGAAGCATCAGGTTGACTTGTAGATAAATGTGCTAAAATCGTTCTTATCGGAAATCCGAGATGGCCGCTTCTTCTCCTGTTTCCAAAGGGCCAATTGATTTGTAACTCGGTAGGAAACATTAGAGTAACTTGTAGTTCAAATATAGCTAGGAAGCATCCGGGTGACTTGTTTATCAAAAATAGCTAAAATTGCTCTGATCGGAAATCCAAGATGGCCGCCATGGCGGCAAAATTTAAAATCTATTTTTGCTTCTTTTCCTGAACCAAAGGGCCAACTGACTTGAAACTTGGTAGGAAGCATTGTGGTGACGTGTACATCAAATATAGCTAAAATTGTTCCGATCCAAAATCCAAGATGGCCATCTTTAAAATCTATTTTTCGCTCCTTTCCCTGAACTGAAAGGCCAATAGACATGACACTTGGTAGGTAGCATCGGGGTGACCTGTAGATAAAAATAACTGAAGTTATTCCAATTAAATCCAAGATGGCCGCCATGGCCTCCATCTTGAAAATCTATTTTTCATTTCTTCTCCTGAAACAAAAGGCAGATTGTCTTGAAACTTGATAGGAAACATCGGAGTGATTAGTAGATCAAAACAGTTAAAATCATTCTGGTCAGAATTCCAAGCTGGCCGACATGGCCGCCATCTTAAAAATCTATTTTTCGCTTCTTCTCCTGAACCGAAAGGCCAACTGACTCCAAACTTGGTAGGAAGCATCAAGGTGACTTGTACATAAAAATACATAAAATTGTTCCGATCAGAAATCAAAGATGGCGCCATGGCTGCTATCTTGGAAATCTATTTTGCACTTCCTCTAAACCGAAAGGCCAATTTATCTGGTAATCAAGTGAGCGATACAGGGCCATCTTGGCTCTCTTGTATTATCTTAGCCTTCGTAGTATAAAGATCAAGTAACCCAGTGGGCACATGATGTTTATACAACATCGTTGCATCGCTGGGAAGACATAAAATGCACAGACCTTTATTATTGTTGCACCTTTAAGCAAACAGGTGCGATAAAGGTGTCTGATTTTACGTCCGTCCGTTCATGCATCATTTCGTCTGTCCATCAGCATTTGCGACCACCCTAGCGCTCAAGTTCATTTCCCAGTAACTATTCCAACTCAATCATCAAACCTGGTATGAACGTCCTCCCTTACAGGGACTCATACACCGTGGTATCATTTTATGACCATTGTTTACGTATCCCGATCTCATGACTTTCGTTGCTTACATGTTTTGATTTATTTGCAATACTGGTAGGCGCCGGCAGGTGCATCACCACCTTCCGCAGAACAAGTATTCGCTTTCTATTGTTATTGCTAGGCCAGTGCAGACCGAACATATATTTGAGCAAACGGGCGACAAAACCTGCAAGAAGACCAGTGTGAGCAGCAAAGACGCAGATCAGCCTGTACATCTACCCAATACGACAAGTGTTCTCGTTTATTCCTCTTTGGATAGCATGGAGGCTGTAAAAACACATGCAATCAGCGAAGATTCTGATCAGACTGCGCGGTAGAAATTAACCCCTGTCCTGCTGAATAAAGATGCCCCTCCCATTTGTAATTTTCATCCAATCAGACTACTTGATCCAGATTATTGATATGAATTCACACACTTAATGGCGAACAGTGCAAATCCAGATCAGTTGGCTTCTTCAGAAGCCAACTGATCTGGATCTACACTGTTTGCAAAGACAGGACATATCCGGGTTCAGCAGGACAAGGGTTAAGGGCGAGGTTTCGCGCGAGTGGAACTACTTTAAGCCCCCGAGTAGTTTCCTACAAACCGTTACAAGGCTCTGTTGCAGTTCTTCTTCTTTGTTTGTGCGTCCATGGTTTCATGTTGCGTTTATTTTGTCAGTATTTGTTCCTTATCTCACATTCTTTTGCTGCCCCGGGGAGGCTGTGCTTCGTGATTGTGGCATTATTTCTTGGGTAGCTTTACTTATATTTAATCAATGTCCAAACAATATTGTTTGTTTACTCTTAGCATACTGTATGGAAAAATCTACAAACATTTTGCAATATTGTTCTTATTTTTACCCAGAAAATAAGCTTAGGTATTTCTTGTAATGTGTCTTCTGTAAACATAAATGTTTCATTGATATTTCTGCTGGCAGTCTGTACCTTCGTCATGTATACAGCATTTTCGGTCTATAATTGGCTTCAAAATAACAACATTTATGTTACCAAATCGGAATACTATGATAGTTATGATTTTCTAATCGCCTCTAAATGCAACTAATGAAAATTTTAAATTAACGTTTTAACTAGATGTCTTATCGAAAGCAACAGCTATCGGTGGTTGAACATGTAACCTGATAACATTTTCTTACACTAATGACCACTTGAAAACATGATCCCTGCAATTAGTGTTTACCACTCTGTTGGCAAATTCACAAGACAACAAATTGATGTTATGTTTTTTATTTATTTTTTTTCCAAAGAAAATAGGCTTTGTCGTTTCATGAAAGTTTTCTTCAGAAGAGAGAATTTGCATGAAACGTAATTGCTTATATTCCGAAAGAAATGAGAAAAAGTATTTCAAAATGTCCTCTGCTGAAATATTTACCCGGCATACTAAGCGTTACGAAAGATTTCTGAAACTTTCTCTCCTAAGTCTAACTATTACGTGCAATTATCGATTAACACTTCCGGTGCCACAGGCAATAATAAGAGGATTTTGCAAACAGTGTAGATCCAGACTAAAAGGGCTTGGCGTGCACTAAAGCAATCTGGGCCTAGTTGTTCAAAACCAACGATGACGTTAGTTAACGTATCGTTAAAACTTTGATCATTAAATATGGCATATATGTTAATATTTTTGCTGAAAAAAATGTGAGTTGCAAAAACTACTCACATTTTTTTCAGGAAAAATACCTGGGAACTAGATATTGTACTTACCAGAAAATTTAACGTTTTTACCACGAGCGAGCTCGTTAAGCTAAGAATGCTTCGAACAACTGGGCCCAGGATGTCACAAAAAAGGCCTCCTTTGTGAAATTTACTAAGTATGTCAGTCCCATCAAAGCTTTTTAGTAGACCTCATTCAGAAGGGGACAAATTTTTAAGGAAAGCAGAATTGCAGAAACTCTACCATGTGTATCAAGTCCTCTCAACTTAACCTATTTATGCCGAATCGACTCTTCTACCGTCACTCTTTGGACCGATCTATTTCTGATGTACGGTATATCCGGTTAGTTCATTACGAAAACACACCTATTCAAACATACTGAAAATTTTTCCACCAAAAAATGAAAATTTTCAGATAAAAAATCTGATATTTTTCATATTTCTGCTCAAAACATAGATTGTGGGTACTCGTTAGAACCGCCTCGATGAGGCGGTTCCAACGAGTACCCACAATCTATGTTTTGAGCAGAAATAAGAAAAATAACATATACCCCTATATAAAAGTGGGGTTTAAGGGGGTCAAATTATATAAGGGCATGTTCTCGTGATGTATTATTATTATTATGTTTAAGAGACATTCCTGTATTTAACGCGAACTGTGTGAACCATGATCAGACGCCGCGTTCTGCGGCGTCTGATCTGGGTCTGCACTGTTTGCGATTGTCCCTTTTATGGGACGCTAGGCTTAAACAGGTTAGATTCGAAAACTGTTTACGCGCTTCTTCTATTTTTCAGTTGGGACAAAATCATTTGACGTGTGAGGGTGCCTACACTGTATTGCAGCATTTCAAAGATATGAAAACGTCAGGGATCAAAATTTTAGATTTTGGGGTAAGTATTATGTACAATGAAAACAAAAAAAAAAAATAAATGTTGCCCATCTCTAAGACTTTTCAAGTGGTTGAATAATAAAATCTATAAATTTTAAATTAAATTAAACCTTGAAAAAAAAAAAGAGCACATAAAAGAAGGAAAATCGGAGTCCCGTTGTTATTGAAACTCTTCATATGACAACAGCGAAGTTTGCAGGAACGCACACATGACCCCTAGCATGACTTGATTTATGGGAAATGTTATAAAAGCTACAAGCTCAGAATTGTAGTATAATACAGGGCTTGGTCTCTCTCATCAGTTTCAGTTGCATCAAAGAAACGAGTGTTGGAGATGCTAAATGATTTGACCTCTCCTTGGTAAAATGTTTTTGCGTTCCAATCAAGGAAGATCCATACTTGCAATTAACCTGCGTATAATTCCGTTTTCGGTTCTGATACCGTCATGTCGTATCATAAAACCTGTATATCGTTTTTGGGTCGACAGTTTACAATCGAGCCATAGTATACAAATGTCAAAGTTGCCTTAAGACAATTGTCCACGTGATGATCATTGAACAATGTAATCAAACCGCGCGTTAGACGAATTCCAGGTAACGGTTATTTATAGCCGCGCTACTCTTGTCGCTGTGACCTCAGAGTGCTGTTGACAGTGTTAACTGTAAAACTTGGAATGGGGCATTTAGGACATTAGCAAAGAGTGCAAACCCAGATCAGACGCCGCATAGCGCGGCGTCTGATCAGGGTATGCACTGTTTGCTTAAATTACAGGAAGTTAAGGGTTAAATGAAACACTCTTAAGGCCCCGTTCCGGACCATTTGACCAGCATATACTCAGAGACAATCGACCCACCAGTGCTATTAGTGCTTTGATTTCATAATTTTATCGCGGACACTATAGAGATCAAACATGGTTTTTCATGCATTAACATTCGCCAGGGCCCGAGGGAGGTGTTGAAAACCGAGGCCGGAGGCCGTGGTTTTCAACACCTCCCTAGGGACCTGGCGAATGTTAATGCATTGAAAAACCATGTTCGATCGCTATTATTGCATAAAAACTGAAAACATTTGCTACAGTTCGCGTTATTTCTTGCACTACTTTGTTTCACCTTTTTACCGATGTCTCGCGGACGGAATTTGCACGGACTATGCTCGTTTTAGGGCCGGGCAGTACACATCTCGTAACGGCAGCAAATATGTGGCCCCGGTAGGACCATATTGAAAGTTGCGTAGCCGTGCATTAACAGCGCGTGAATTGCTATGTTAATACACGGCTTTTCGCCGGTTAATGCACGGCTGTCAATAATGTGCGACACTGCTTTTTATGCAATAATACGAATCGATCCACACATATTGCGAAGAAAAGAGTCGCACAAGTTAACATGAAATTACTTCTGCAACAAGGAATACGGGAATCAAAATTTTACGGTGGCCTAGTATATAAGTCTAGAAAAAAAAATGTTTGGAAATACAAATTTTTAGGAGAATTAAAAATATTATGACCCGTTATAAAATTATGCGATATAATAGGGATGCTAGACAACATACCGCATGCTTAGTTTTAACACAGTCATGAGTGATAGCTATACGCATCTCTTTAATTGCACGTCAGTGGGTCCGGTCTCAGAGTATATGGCGGTGCCAACCTAAACTTTTCTTAGAGCATAATGTTATGTTTTTGATCGGGCCTTCCGTAATTCAACTAGTGTTTCTTAGCCCTGGCTCCCAGTGTGTCTGAAATGAGTGCCACGAACCCTCAATCTTGTTTCATCACAACTGTTTCATCACAATGATTTAATTTGATTGACATACTTTTTTCTGATGTTTCACTGATTAAGATGGGAGCCTTCTGCGAGCCTAACAATCATTTTGTAGATTTTATAACATTTGAATATGCATGAAGATTTGGTACCAGTAAAACTGAATTAATCCATTTGTTCAAAACTAACGATGTCGTTAGTTATCGTATCGTTAAATCTTTGATCATCAATTATGGCATATACGCTAATATTTTTGCTGAAAAAAAAATGTACAGAGGCTTTTGCAAAAGCTACTCACATTTTTCAGCAAAAATACCTGTGAATTAAAGAATGTATTTATTAGAACAATTAACATTTTGACCACTAATAAACTCGTTATGCTAACGATGCTCTGAGCAACTGGGTCCAGATATGTTTTGCTACTGGCCATTCTAAAGCAGTGGTTCCAGTGATGTTGGTTGTTTGTTTGGCCTTGTGTGTGCTCGCTGCGGGTTCCAGTGATGTTTGTTGTTTCTTTGGCCTTGTGTGTGCTCGCTGCGGGTTCCAGTGAATTTTGTTGTTTGTTTAGCCTTGTGTGTGCTCGCTGCGGGTTCCAGCGATTTTTATTGTTTGTTCAGCCTTGTATGTGCTCGCTGAGGGTTCCAGTGATGTTTGTGGTTTGTTTAAGCTTGTGTGTGCTCGCTGCGGGTTCCAGTGATGTTTGTTGTTTGTTTAGCCTTGTGTGTGCTTGCTGCGGGTTCCAGTGATGTTTGTTGTTTGTTTAGCCTTGTGTGTGCTTGCTGCGGGTTCCAGTGATGTTTGTTGTTTGTTTAGCCTTGTGTGTGCTTGCTGCGGGTTCCAGTGATGTTTGTTGTTTCTTTGGCCTTGTGTGCCTTGTGTATGCTCGCTGCGGGATCCAATGATGTTTGTTTGGCCCTGTGTGTGCTCGCTGCGGATTCCAGTGATGTTTGTTGTTTCTTTGGCATTGTGTGTGCTCGCTGCGGGTTCTAGTGATGTTTGTTGTTTGTTTGGCCTTGTGTGTGCTCGCTACGGGTTCCAGTGATGTTTATTGTTTCTTTGGCCTTGTGTGTGCTCGCTGCGGGTTCCAGTGATGTTTATTGTTTCTTTGGCCTTGTGTGTGCTCGCTGCGGGTTCCAGTGATGTTTATTGTTTCTTTGGCCTTGTGTGTGCTCGCTACGGGTTCCAGTGATGTTTATTGTTTCTTTGGCCTTGTGTGTGCTCGCTGCGGGTTCCAGTGATGTTTATTGTTTCTTTGGCCTTGTGTGTGCTCGCTACGGGTTCCAGTGATGTTTATTGTTTCTTTGGCCTTGTGTGTGCTCGCTGCGGGTTCCAGTGATGTTTGTTTTTTCTTTGGCCTTGTGTGTGCTCGCTTCGGGTTCCAGTGATTTTTGTTGTTTGTTTAGCCTTGTGTGTGCTCGCTGCGGGTTCCAGCGATTTTTGTTGTTTGTTCAGCCTTGTGTGTGCTCGCTGAGGGTTCCAGTGATGTTTGTGGTTTGTTTAAGCTTGTGTGTGCTCGCTGCGGGTTCCAGTGATGTTTGTTGTTTCTTTGGTCTCTTGTGTGTGCTCGCTGCGGGTTCCAATGATGTTTGTTGTTTGTTTGACTTATATGTGCTCGCTGCGGGTTTCAGTGATGTTTGTTGTTTCTTTAGCCTTGTGTGCCTTGTGTGTGCTCGCTGCGGGATCCAATGATGTTTGTTTGGCCCTGTGTGTGCTCGCAGCGGATTCCAGTGATGTTTGTTGTTTGTTTGGCCTTGTGTGTGCTCGCTACGGGTTCCAGTGATGTTTGTTGTTTCTTTGGCCTTGTGTGTGCTCGCTGCGGGTTCCAGTGATGTTTGTTGTTTCTTTGGCCTTGTGTGTGCTCGCTGCGGGTTCCAGTGATTTTTGTTGTTTGTTTAGCCTTGTGTGTGCTCGCTGCGGGTTCCAGCGATTTTTGTTGTTTGTTCAGCCTTGTGTGCGCTCGCTGCGGGTTCCAGTGATGTTTGTGGTTTGTTTAAGCTTGTGTGTGCTCGCTGCGGGTTCAAGTGATGTTTGTTGTTTGTTTAGCCCTGTGTGTGCTCGCTGCGGGTTCCAGTGATGTTTGTTGTTTGCTTAGCCTTGTGTATGCTCGCTGCGGGTTCCAGTGATGTTTGTTGTTTGTTTAGTCTTGTGTGTGCTCGCTGCGGGTTCCATTGATGTTTTTTGTTTGTTTGACTTGTGTTTGCTCGCTGCGGGTTCCTCTGATGTTTGTTTTTTCTTTGGCCTTGTGTGTGCTCGCTGCGGATTCCAGTGATTTTTGTTGCTTGTTTTGCCTTGTATGTGCTCGCTGCGGGTTTCAGTGATGTTTGTTGTTTGTTTAGTCTTGTGTGTGCTCGCTGTGGGTTCCAGTGATGTTTCTGTTTGTTTAGCCTTGTGTGTGCTCGCTGCGGGTTCCAGTGATGTTTTTTGTTTTTTAGCCTTGTGTGTGCTCGCTGCGGGTTCCAGTGATGTTTGTTGTTTGTTTAGCCTTGTGTTGCTTGCTGCGGGTTCCAGTGATGTTTGTTGTTTGTTTAGCATTGTGTGTGCTCGCTGCGGGTTCCAGTGATGTTTGTTTAGCCTTGTGTAAGCTCGCTGCTGGTTCTAGTGATGTTTGTTCTTTGTTTAGCATTGTGTGTGCTCGCTGCGGGTTCCAGTGATGTTTGTTGTTTGTTCAGCCTTGTGTGTGCTCGCTGCGGGTTTCAGTGATGTTTGTTGCTTGTTATATTTTGTCCTATTTGTTGACTAATTGTTTGTTAGGTAGAGCCTCTTTGGCATTCTGGGCCCAGTTGTTCAAAGCTAACGATGTCGTTAGTTAACGATTCGACAAAATTTAGATCGAGTGATACGCAAATATGCCAAAATGTTTAGCTGAAAAAATGTGAGTAGCTTTTGCAGTGCAAAAGCTACTCACATTTTTTCAGCAAAAAATAACAGAATATTGTATATTGAATCCGTTGAAATAGTCAACGAAATGACCCTTTACGAGCTCGTTAAGCTAACGACGCTTTGAACAGCTGGGCCCTGATTGTTAGTGAAGAGGGAGCTGGTTGCTTTGCTTTTCTTTTGTTTGTAGCTTGTTTGTTGTTTGTCATGGTTTCTTTGCTCTTTATCTTGGTGTCATCGGTAGGCTATGGTTTGTTTTTGAGGCTCTTCCAGGACATTATCTGTACTATATATACCTATTTATACCTATCTTCTGCTCAACAGATGATAATTTCGCTCTTAACCCTGAAGATGCCAAACACAACGATTGTCGTCTGCTTTGTCTTCTGTCGGTTACTTTAAAAGTCATTGTTACGAGCAGTGTGGACCCAGACCAGACTGCTCCTCAAGGAGCAGTCTGATCGGGGCCCATACTGTTTGCCTATATGCAAAAAGTATGTTTGAAAAGTTTACAAGAGGGTTAGCAGACGACATAAACAGATGATATTTTCAGATGTAGTTTTTCCTGGCATCTTAAGGTTGAACACAATTTACGAAAAGTCAGCATTTGTCAGAGTAACACTGTTTACATAATATCAGGAAACGATAGACTTACATTAGTGCTTAGTGTGGGAAAACCACAGCAAAGATACATAGGATTGGCTTTAGCCCCACAGAAAGTGCTCTATTGTAGAAGTTTATTGTTATGTGTTTGTTCGTAATTAATGCCCTGGAGAAAAACTACAATATTCGAAAGATCTAGGATTTTCATCTGTCTTCCTGCTTGAATACTGTTATCACTACTTATATGTATGACTCAGACCTATGGCTGGTCGCACGTCTGTGGCCGTATGTTACATTTTATATCTATGAACGAGTGTCTTGTGTACGCTTAGTTTCGTTACGTCAATCTACAGCGATATGATGGTACAGAAATCTAGGCTGGTTTACAAATTTATGACTATTCCAAGAAGTATTTTAAGAAAATATAGCTCGCATGATACTAAAACAGTAAACGAATGCGGAGTGTGACAGCATCACCGTATCGTTTGCATTTTTTACATTTAAAGGGAATCGATTCACTTACAAAGGAGACAATTATCAATATTGTTTTGTTCCCTTCTGAAAAGCTGTCTACTCTCAACGGAAAGAATATGTTCCCTCTAGAAGCAAATTCTTTCCTTTTAGAGCAGACTCCTTTCCAGAAGGGGTTTGATGTGCAGGAAAGCAATCAGGAAGTCACAGAAGTTGTCTCCCTTATTAAAAATGGCAGAAAATCTACCATTTGTAATCAGTTCCCTTTAAGATCCGTTGTGGATTCACGAAATGACGTTATTACGTTGGAATTAAAGTACAATTTAAGTCTAATTAACCGTAGGTGTGACAGTATGTGACGTCAAGACGTTATCGCTTGAGCCCACATAAGGTAAACAGGCCATGGATGTGGTAGTGGGACCGTCCGTATATCTGAGTCTTTCTCTTCACCCATATGTGTTTCGTTATATACAACTTGTTAATTCCTTAAAGAAACGGCAGAAGTTTACAGAAAGTTTATGGGTTCAAATTCAATAGTGACCGTGTTTAAACAATAGATATGTAATACAGTCAATAAAATTCGGAAGATTTTTATTGTTGAGTCACACAGATTTGTATATATTTATATGGACAGTCATATTATGAAGATTCTGACACAACTAAGAAAGTCATTTTGTATAGAAGATAAGATAATTGACTCCTCCGTCAGGCAGTTATAACCACGCCCACGTTGAAGTTCCATATACAAACTTTGTATTGATATACCTGTGCTTACCTGAAAAAAGCACGTGTTGATTTGTTTGTCTAACTAAAAACATTGACGATTACCTTATTAGCTATTTTGAATGGTCAGTTGTGGTTGTCAGTTAAATGGTCAAGTGACTTGACGGAGGAGTCAATTGTTGTCAGTAATAAAGAGAGTGCTAATCATCACGAAAACATGCTTATACAATTTTGACCCCCTTAAACCCCACTTTTATATAGTAAAACTGGGGTTTACAGGGGTATACATTATTTTTCTTTTGCTCAAAAACATAGATTGTGGGTACTCGTTAGAACCGCCTCACCGAGACGGTTCTAACAAGTACCCATAATCTATGTTTTGAGCAGACACATGAAAAATATCAGAGTTTTTTATCTGAAAATTTTCAGTTTTTGGAGGTGAAAATTTTCTATGTATTTGAATAGGCGTGTTTTCATAATGCCAAACAAAAGCCCAAATAACCTCATAACTCTGCTAAGGCGTATAGGTAACGGGTTGCTAAATTTACCAAGCACGGATTTGGTGCCATTCGAATATAATTCCATATTTCACATTACGTATCATTCTATTGCTTGTTATGCGATTTAAGGGTGGAAGACTATGATCAGCATTCGCAAATACGCAGGCTGATCTTAGTTTTTGTTGGGCGCACATGTCCGGAAAAAAAACAACGTTTTTCTTTTTTCGCGTTGCGACTCATAACGTCTCTGCAAAATGTTACAATCATTCAGATTTTGTTTCTCGAGGGAAGCATTCGTTATATTGATAGACGTATTCATTACGAAAACAAGCCTATACAGATATACTGAAAAAATTTACCACCAAAAAATAAAAAAAAAAAAAGGTAAAAACTCTGATATTTTTCTTATTTCTGCTCAAAACATAGATTGTGGGTAATCGTTAGAACCGCCTCGGCAAGGCGGTTCTAACGAGTACCACAATCTATGTTTTAGAGCAGAAATAAGAAAATATTATATACCCCTGTAAACCCCAGTTTTACTATATAAAAGTGGGGTTTAAGGGGGTCAACATTATATAGGCATGTTTTCGTGAGGTTATTGAGACTGCTAACTTTTAATATACCGTGCGTAAATATAACAGATGGCATTTTAAATGTAGTCTAATTGTCCCAGAAAATGTTGCTTGACATTTGTATTTGCTTTATGATGGGGTCGTCATATGTGTGTCCTGCTCTGTCTGGCGAAAACAAAGAGCCACATCGTTACGACATGTACCTTATGACATGTGCGCTGAGCGAGGACTCAGACCAGCCTGCACATGTGCCCTGGCATTCTGTGAATACCGTATTGTATCCTAAGTATTTAGACAGTCGGACCTGAGCAAACGGCACAGACCCAGCCCAGACGCCGAAAAAAAATGCAGCTTCTTGCAAGACACCACCAAAAATAGCCTTTGTCTCTTTTACCGCCCGAATATCCGCACGCCTCCGAAATGTGCACCGTTTATAGCTCGTAGGATGTAAATTTCTCTGAATCTACACAACAAAGTGATTTTTCAGCTGTTATTTCATTTAACAGCCTGAAATACCCAGCTAGCATCCTACTTAAATATATATCGGACTGTTATCAGCCCGACAGGAATCTTGTCGGGCAGATAACGGTCCGATATAGAACTAAGTACAGTATAACCTCAATGACTCGAACACGGATGACTCGTTTACTGTGGATGATTCGAACTCTTTTTTCAGTCCCTACAAATTTCTTCCAATTGCTTAAGAAAACAAATATTTAGGGATTTTTTTTCTTATTTTATCATGGAATTGTATGTTGAGTGTACTCATTCGAATTGCCTCATCGAGGCGATTCTACACTCAACATAGAATCATTGTGTAGAAAACTGAAAATATTTCCCTAAATTATCGCTATTTGCTTCCTGAACTGGTGCCATGATTAACCCTCAGTGGCTCGAACTACCCATGTCTCGAACGAATTTCCATGGTCCCAAAGATGTTCGAGCCATTGAAGTTCGACTGTAGCATGCTTGCTGGGTAGTGTGTCTGTTTTCTTTCACAAGCCGTGAAAGTATACGTCTACTCCGATCACTCAGAATTTTGACCTGCCCCTTTGTTGTGTGCTTTGTACCGTATCGTGTTCGATATCGATTCAGCTGATGAGATATAATTTCAATAACTTGCTGATTTATACTCTGATTAAATTTTGCGTCGTTTGTTTCTGACCCAGAGGACAGTTCTTTTCCTTGCTTTGCCATTGTTTACCAGATATCTGTTTACATCGGGATCTAATAACTTGTCCCCTACTTCTGGTACCCGTTTTGACTCATCAGGGTGCACAACCCCGTATTGTCAGATTTGACTTCGGAACGACCGGCGGGCTAAACCGGTACCGAAAAGTAACATTTGCGAAATAACGCTTTGAGCCACTTTAATTTAGGACCCTTTTCTTAATATTGATTGTGGCCTGTGTTGCCAGGGCTTTAAACGTTATTAAATCTAGTAATATACTTACATATGGAATGGTACAGGATTGGACAGTGAGCATAATGCTTATAATTAAGTCATCCCCTGCAAACAATCAATAATTTACAATTTGCCATTACGAAAACACGCCTATTCAAATATATCGAAAATTTCACCTCCAAAAACCGAATTTTTTTTATATAAAAACTCTGATATTTTTCATATTTCTGCTCAAAAACATAGATTGTGGGTACTCGTTAGAACCGCCTCGGCGAGGTGGTTCTTACAAATACCACAATCTATGTTTTTGAGCAGAAATAAGAAAAATAACGTATACCCCTGTAAACCCCAGTTTTACTATATAAAAGTGGGGTTTAAGGGGGTCAGAATTATATAGGCATGTTTTCGTGATGCAAAAAAGGTCGAGGAGTGACTACAAAACAAAAGAGTATAAAGTAGAAAGGAAAATAAAACAGCATGACAGAGAGAGAGAGAGAGAGAGAGAGAGAGAGAGAGAGAGCATTGATTGTTCCCTGATTTTGACCTGGAGAATATCCTGCAAAATTGTTCATTGCAAAGTGTGAACTAAACACAGTTATTAATAACTTTATTATTTGATAAATATTTTTCATTTGTCTAGGCATTCATTTTCTTGAAAGGGGTTGCTTTCTTTTCTTGCTGTGTCTGAGTTTTGTGTCACGAGGTTACGCGTACCAAACTTGATTTGCAGTGATATTTACCTTGCCTCAAGTGTAGATAATTGAGAAATCAATAGAACTCATGAAAGAATTAACGAGCTGTCAACAGTGCAATTTTTGTAAGATAAATGGAATTAAGTCCTTACAGAGATAGAGGATGTTAGCAAATCTCAGATTTATTGAAGTAAGTGATAGTAATTATGGCGTCAATCAGGACGACTTGTACATTTCCTTAAGAGGACTGGAAACACTTAGCAGAGTTCCCACTTTTTTTTTTACAAGGGAGACAACTTTTGTGACGTCCTGTTTGTTCTCCTTCACACAATTCCCTACTGAAAATGGTCTACTCTGAAAGAAAAGAATTTGCTCCCTTTGGGGGCAAATTCTTTCCTTTTAGAGAAGACCCTATTCACAAGGGAGACAAAACAATTTAGACAGGAGTTACCTCCCATAAAAAGGAATCAATTCCCCTTAAATGGAATATATAAAGACATTATTACCATCTTCAAGGAAATGGTATGAGTAGTGTCACTGAACGTAATGTAATTTACACGGAGCACGCCTACTAGTATCAGCTAAAGCGATATTCTGTTTTCAGATTATGCCAAATGGACTGATTGACCAAATATATCAGAGCATAATCTACATTGTGGGATAGAAGGGCATTTAAAACACCTCGCTGTAGTGAATAGAATAGAATAGAACAAGATAGAATAGAATATAGTATTGAATAATGCAGTAAGAATGTGAAATAAGAATATGTGAGGAAAGAAGATAAATAAAATCTGAGACAATGGAACCTAAAAAAGCAAAGAGCATATTAAAGAGATCGTCTCTATTAGGTCCTAAAATTGCCATGGTCTTTTATTCTTCCAGGAACGATTGAACATCCCGCGAAGTACCGTATTTAGTAGTTCGGACAGATAGTCCCGAGCAAACAGTGTAGATCCTGATCAGAAGCCGCAGAATGCGGCGACCGATCAGAGTCTACATTATTTGCCACTCGTCCGGCAGTCTTCAGACACATCATGATCGTGATCAAATTTTAAGACGAGTATGATAAGAAGTAAGGAGTTTAGGTATCCGAATACTTGGGGAAGACACTGTAATTTAATCACAGCAGTGCAGTTTCAGGCCCACCTGTATATCAATATTTACCACATAATATCGCAAACAGGAAAGAAAAACAAAAAAAAAACAAAAAAAAAAAAAAAAAAACAAAAAAAAAAAAAACAACAACAACAAACAAACAAAAACTAACAGATAAAAAATAACAAAACAAAAAAAAAAAAAAAAAAAAAAAAAAAAAAAAAAAAAAAAAAAAAAAAAATACAAAAAAGAAAAACAGAAAACAACAACAATAACAAAAAAAAAAAAAAAAAAAAAAAAAAAAAGAACAAAAAAAAAAAAAAAAAAAAAAAAAGAACAAAAAGAACAAAAAAAAACAAAAAAAAACAAACAAACAAACAAAAAAAAAAAAAAAAAAAAAAAAAAAACCGGACTAAGGTCCTGTCATTTTTTTTTTTTTTAAAAAAAAACGTCCCTCCTTGAAGTTCTGCTTTTGCAACCGTACATATTTTATCTGACTTCACTGCAGCTGGTATTAAGAGCTGTGTGGGGGTCGTAAAAAGTCACCCCGTTCTTCATCATTGATTGTTCATTTGTCATATGTATATTTCCCTTTGGATCTCATTTAGTCTATTCTTGTATCTTTGAAGATCGTGTTCCGCTTAGACCAGTACTGGGGCGTGTGCGGCCCTGCAAACTACAGTGACTCGAACACACATAACTTGTTTACCGTAACGGTTGTTGATTCGAACTCCGATAGCTCAAGTACATTGTAAACAAGTATTTAGTGATATTTTAGGGGATTTTTCTTATTTATCGTGCAAATATATGTTGTATGAAGTTTATTTTATGTGTACTCATTAGAATCGCCTAACAGAGACGACTCTAATGAGTATAGTCAACATACCATTATTTTAAAGAAGATAAAAGTACATCCCTAAATTATCCCCATTTTCTTCCTGACCCGGCGCTATGATTAGACCTCAGTGACTCGAACTATCCATGTTTAAGATGTTTGACCATTGTTCCGAGGATGTTTGAGCCATTGAAGATCGACTTTTCATTGCTACCATATGAAGAGGCTCAGTAAAGCGGGACTGCGATGCTCGTTCATTAATTTGTTCAGTGTTTCCAAGGTTACTTTTATTGTCATTTCACATTTTCATGTTTAACGCTTTGCATGCTGGGTAAGTATTTCAGCAGACGACATTTCGAAATATTTGTCTTAATTACCCTAGATAATAGGATCTGATCCTTTGTGCAAATTCTCTCCTAAAGGAACAATTTGCATGAAGTGTCAGATCCTATTTTCTGGAAAAATAAGAAAAATATCACCAGTTCGTTTTCTGCTGAATCTGTCCATAATGTGGTAAGTGTTAAGGGGAACTGATGCTTTCAAGGGGAGACATCGCTGTCAAAATAATTTTGCCCCACCCCCTTCTGAAAAGTCGTATGCTCTAAAAGAAAAGAA
Source organism: Anodontia alba (assembly GCA_964016985.1). Taxonomy (NCBI): domain Eukaryota; kingdom Metazoa; phylum Mollusca; class Bivalvia; order Lucinida; family Lucinidae; genus Anodontia; species Anodontia alba. The sequence goes on along the minus strand of OZ024826.1, from coordinate 50,044,520 downwards.
TTTGCTCCCTTTGGGAGTAAATTCCGTCCTGTTAGAGCAGACCCTTTTCAGAATGCATTTGTTGTCACTTACAAGGGCGACATCTTTTGTGATTTTCCTGTTTACTTTCCTGCACACGGCGTGCTGGAAAGAAAACAGGAAAGTCATTTAAGATGTCGCCCTAGTAAAACTGGCGGACAGTCTTCATAGTGTATCCATACTCATTAAATATAATGTTTTGTTATTTCACAGAATCAGTTAGTCCACGAGAAATTCGAAAAGTTGCTGGCAGAAATTCTTCAAGAACGAAATATTCAAGTAATCTATGGACAAGTGTGGCGGCCAGGCCGGACGTCTTCAACAGCAGACGACATTAGCGAAGATGAGAGCGTGCTCTTGAACGCTAACCCTCTCATTGTCATCATGGAATGCATGAGACTACAGAATCTCAGACTCATTGATATGTTCAAGTCCTTGGACACGGATGAAAATTCAAAATTGTCTATTGATGAACTGGTGAATGGACTGCTTGTAAGTTATTTTTTCTGTATCTACTTCCGAACATTACCGGTGTACATACACATTTACTTTGATTCTTAACCCTTGTCCTGCTGAATAAATTAAGAAGTCACACCCATTTCTAATTTTCAGCCAATCAGATTACTTGATCCAGATTGTTGCTATAAATTCACATACTTAATGGCAAACAGTGCAGATCCAGATCAGTTGGCTTCTTCAGAAGCCAGCCGATCTGGATCTACACTGTTTGCAAAGGCAGGGTATATCCGGGTTCAGCAGGACAAGGGTTAACAACATTCACCTACGGAATATTTTAAGTGTCAAGTTCACATGCTAATTATTTGTCTTAAATGTTTGCATTCGGATTTTGGTTCAAGTCATTTTTTCACCTTTAATTCAGAATATATAATTGGGCCGCGCCATATGAAATTGTGTCTTCGGGCTTATGCGGACAGTGAAAGCCCAGATCAGCCTACGCATCCGCACAGTCTAATTAGGGCCTTCACGATCAGCTAACAGAATCATTGGCTACATGTACTATAAATTGTGTGTATGGAGAGCAAAGGCCCGAATGATACTTTGCGCATGTGCAGAATGATCTAAATCTGCGCATTGCGCATGTTCGTAGGTACGTTTTCGCTTGACGCGACCAAAATAATGTGACTCCTTACAGCTGCAGATTTTATATTTTATTAAATATTTGTGGTGATGGTTAGTTGAAGTAGCAGTAGCAACAGGTCATTTCATTATTATTCAAAGCCACTAACCAAGACTGTATGGTCAGTATCGCAAACTATAACATTTGTGTTGATATTTGCATTTAACACATTCACCCGTACATTTCTGTTATAGACTCTCCGATTCTGAATTTGAACGCTTCTGTTGTTGCAAATAGGGTCTGCGTCCAAAATCTAGAATCGAATGGCAAGTCGTGTATACCTTGATGAGACGGCTCGTGACGAGCCGTCTCATCTTGTTCTACACTGTTTTCATAGGTGTCTGTTAAGGTCTGCCGGACTGAAAGGGTTAAAGACTCCATATTCCTCAAAAATAGACATTTTTTATCCAAAAAAAATGTTTGATTAATTGATATATAGTATTAATACGATCATAAAATGTGGCATCTGACAGTCTGTAAAATTTCAGTTAGTCTCTCGTTTTTAAACTGGATCAAAAGTGAAATGATTTTTATTGTATCTCTGAATTAATGTTGGCAACATTAATTCAGAGATAGGATAAAATCATTTCATTTTCAAGAACCAGACTAACTGAAATTTTACAAGCTGTCAGGTGCCACATTTAATGTAGTATTAATACCATATATCATTTATTAAACATTTCTTGGATAATAAAATGTCTATTTTGAGGAGTAGGGTGCCTTTAACGTTTCATTAAATAGATTCCAAATGGAATGACTCACAAACTGGAAACATATAAGTGACTATAGGCCAGACTACTAAGTTTCGAAAATCCCGGAATTGGCACAGTGATCTCAAAGGAGCAGAAAATATAAAGCAAACAAAAGTGAAGAATTGGAGGCGTTTTATGGCCCCGTACTAGTCTAGGTTCTCGTAGTGACTTCATCAGTAACTTTATGTTTAATTTGATAGTTTACACCTATATACAACACACAGCTACTCATATTACCTTGGTTAGGGTCTATTGACTGGACATCACGAAAACACGCCTATATAATTTTGACCCCCTTAAACCCCACTTTTATATAGTAAAACTGGGGTTTACAGGGGTATACATTATTTTTCTTATTTCTGCTCAAAACATAGATTGTGGGTACTCGTTAGAACCGCCTCGGCGAGGCGGTTCTAACGAGTACCCACAATCTATGTTTTCAGCAGAAATATGAAAAATATCTGAATTTTTTATCTGATAATTTTCTTTTTTTGGTTGTTAAATTTTCAATATATTTGAATAGGCGTGTTTTCGTAATGTGTTTGAGACGGCTCGAGAATGGGATGTCTATGTACAGACATATTTCTATTTATAAGACAATGTGTAGGTTTAAAAGCTTAATAAAATGTTAAACATCAATTTTTAGAATTAAGGAAATACATTTTGGTCTTATAGGATAAAGTTTTTTTTTCTCTCAACCTTTTGCAATCTACGGTCTAAATCAGTAGACTTTCCTTCGGATTGAATGACAGAAGGGGACTTGAAATGAACTAGTTAGACCTATTTTCTGAAGAATATACAACAACAAACATAGTATTTCCTGCCAATGTTAAAAATCAGCATCTTAAATTCTAAGTGTGAAAAAATATCAAAGTAAAAAAAAAAGAAGTAAAAATAGTAACGACATCCATAGCTCCAAACATCATAAGTGATAAGGCGAGGAGATAGATTGCGTAATCTTTAACATTCTCTTGGCAAATTCAGCAGATGACAGTTTGACCATTTGTATATTTTCATAAATAAAATTCTAGAAGTTGACTTTTTCGGCAAACTGTCTTAAAATGTCAAACCCTCTTTTCTGAAAATAAATTTAAGTAATACACGATGTCATCTTGTGCCAATGAATGTGAACCCTGCATCCTCGCTGGACACCTAGTCGCTGTTCAACCTATGACAGTGTTACTAGCATGCTTGGAGAGCTTGGATGGAGATCTCTTGAGGACAGGCGTACAGATGCACTGTTATGCCTATTTTACTAGTGCATGGTCTTGTAGCAGTGCCACAACCACCATATGTTGTCCCAGTCAGCATTCTACGTAAATCTATATCGGGCCGTCATCAGGGTAGCTGACGGGCCGATGACGGCCCGATGTAGATTTACGTAGAATGCTAGCTGGGGTGCACCCACGAGTAGCTACACGATATTCAAAGTAACACCCACTGGCATTCATACAAATCCACAGAGCTGCCGACCACTATTAATGCCTCGCCATTGTTCAGTGGCACAGGCTGCCTCCAAATATAGCATCGCTGCCAGACCTTTAATCCTTCAGAGTGGCAGTCAGCAGTCTGACCTACTACATGCCATAGACCGAAAGCATTGTTTTAACCTTTTACATTTGCAGTTTGTCTTCATCGAACTTTTAACATTTTAATCGTTCATCTATATTTCACCTTAACTGTATTTATCTCTAAGCACGCCGGATACCTGCACATAATACCCGCGAGAGGGTGATGCAATTTGGATAGATAGATAGATAGATAGATAGATAGATAGACAGACAGATGCTAAGCGTTAAGTTAACAAAAGCGAAACATAAACATTCAGTAAATGAAGAGAAGGCCATGTCTCCTCGGAAAGCAAACATCTCCTATTTTTGTTTCTAGTAAGAGCTTGATTGATAAACAGTCGTATTTGAGTACATATTCCTCGATTATTTCTTACAGAAAGTCAATGTGCCTTTCCGGCGTGAAGTCTTGGTCCAGTTTCTCAACAAACTAGACAAAAATGGCGATGGACAGCTGGATTACAGGTGAGCTTTATTACATTCATTCTTAAAGCACTTAGCAAAATTGTAGCAGATGACAATATGTTTGCTTCTATTATTTTTCAGAGAAAATAAGACTTGGCAAGAAATACCAAAGTCTTATTGCTCTGAAAATACATTAAAAAAGAAATGTCGTCTGCAGCATTTGTGATTTATGCTTTAACCTTTACCACGTTCTTGGCTTATTCAGCAGACGACAAAGCGGAAATATTTTTTTCTATTTTTCTCAAAAAACAGGATTTGACCTTTCATGCAAATTGTCTCTATTTGAGACAATTTGCATGAAATGTCAAAACTTTTTTTCTGTGAAAAATAAGAAAACATTTCAAAATGTCGTCCGCTGAAAATTTTACACACAGTCATAAGCGTTAAAAATAGTCTATTTTCTCCAGATATATACCCATTATTACAACTACATCTTGATCTACTTTTCTGCAGCGTGCGCAAGTATTGTTACCCACCTTTTCGAAAAATAAAGCGAGGGTAAACGAAATTAGCGTTTCTATTGTGATGTGGTTTCCATTTTATGAGTATTTGGTGTGTGCAACTCCTTCAACATTTTTAACCGACCATTTTGAAACTTAACAGACGTTTTTTTACATCGTCTGAGGATGTGTACATGTATGTAGTTTGCATGTTATCCTCAGATTAATTATGTCACTTTGCATCGTATGAACTTTGTCAGTTTTTACTCTTTAATATATTCAGGATGCGTGTATGGTATTGCAATTCCTCCTGTTGCCTTAACCAGTCTTTAAGAAATAGCACATGCCTTTTCTACACGTTTTGTGATGTGCATGTTGTTAAGACATGATTCTTAGAAAATAGAAGGGAAGGCAATGATCAGAAAACGATACAACTATCCCACATCTCCCATCAGAGGCATCAAAGGGAAAGAAAAAAGGGAAAGAAACACAAACACGAAATAACTAGACCCTAATGGAAACATCACTAGCAGAAAGCCAAACGGACAGTTACTTTCCCACAAAGCTGCCAAATGGCTATCCAAAACAAAAAGATGTAAGCGACACACACAATCAAAGATGAACTATAACAAAAATAAACCATGACAGAAGAACCGCTTTGGAACGGTCAGTGAAAAGTATTTCACTGGGGGGTGGGAGGGGGGGGGGGGCTTAAGTCGATTTTACGTGGCCACAATCCTCGCCCTTACTTCTGCCGCGATTTAGACACATAATTTGTGTGAACGTCTTCATGATATTGTTTTAAATATCAAATTTATCAGTGACTCGAACATCAATATATCTTTGACCGTGGCTAATTCGAACTCGTTTTTTGAGTCACTAAGAAATTCTTCCAATAGCTCAAGAAAACGAATATTTAAGGAATTTTAGGTATTTTTCTATTTCATCATGAAAACGTATGTTGTGTGTACTCATTAGAATCGCCTCAACGAGGCGATTCTAATGAGTACACTCAACATACCATTATTTTATAGAAGAACGAAAAGACATCAATGTTATTCCCGCTTGTCTCTTATAATTAGCCCTCAGTGGCTCGAACTACCCATATCTAGAGGAAATTTCCATGCTTCCAAAGATGTTCACGCCACTAAGGTTCGACTGTATCTCGGATGAAAGCTTTTTAGAGAACACAAGACGTTCCAGATTCCCACTTTGATGTACTGTGTCGCAAATGTGTCGTCTGTTCAATGCATGACTAAAGGCATGCGCATGACTAAAGGTGAATTATGCATGCCCTTTAATTTAAATATATCATCTAAGAACGCATGCAGTTTGCATGAAAATTGGAGACGTTGAAAATAAAACAAAATCGATTAACCCCGGTCTTGCTGAACCCGGATATACCCTTCCTCTGCAAACAGTGTAGATCAAGATCATTTGGCTTCTGAAGAAACCATCTGGTCTGGATCTACACTGTTTGTCATTAAGTATGTAAATTTCTATCACAACCTTGATAAAGCAATCTAATTGGCTGAAAATTAGAGGTGAGCGTGACCTATTTATTTATTCAGCATGGCAAGGATTAATAAAGATTTTTTCTGTCTGATTGCAGAGACCGATATTCATCTTAACTGTTTGTTTTAAAGGTTATTTTAGCAGTTACCTGCTGAAAGATGAAACGGTCAGGGTAACAACCCTCCAAATGAATGCTTCGTTTAACCCATTTATGCCGAATGATTTCTACTACCTGAGATTTTTGGACATGTCATTTCTAATAGAAGAGGTGTCTGGTTAGTTTTTATTATTACCATCTTTTATAGAAATTCCTGAATTTAATGCAAACTGTCAATGTCCCATTTATGGGACGCCAGGCATAAATAGGTTAACCTACAATATTCATCCATGCACAGGCAATATTACAGGGAGGCTGTTCATATATCTATAGTTCAATAGTTTGACTGACCTAATACAATCTAGCATAACAGTTAATGCCGGAAATAGGATTACTTTGAAATCTGTTTCTGATCAGAGCAAACACTTGAGAAATATGAAAGTCGATAGCATTTGGAGAAGTTGGTGGCAGTGCTGTTGTAAAATTTACATCATAAACACATTTTCTTTTGACCGATATGTAAAAAAGATCAATTCTAAAATAAAGTTCATAAGTCGGCATACATATTTTTTTTGCAGTTTTAATCTATATTCAAATGCTTCAGGCATTTCAGTACCTAACATCCGGAATCTGTTCCTGACGCCAGAGAAATGCATTATATAAAGCATAAAACTACAGGCAAATTACTATAAATATGGTGTTTATGTCAATGTTTCACAATTTTAGAAATGCTAAGTTGTTGTACACACGATTTTCCAAAATACGAGCAACTCCTTTCGTTTGAAAAGTATGATGCAAAAAGTTGTTCCTTGCACATATTTGGATAAGACAAGATTCTAAAAGAAATGACCCTTTAGAGCAATGAACACACTCACAAAACTAAACAACAGTTGAAATGTCAAGATTCCTAGGCCAGACTAGCCAGTTTCAACAGGTTATACCACATTAGTGACCCCCGTATAGTTTTAGATCGCCATAGCCGAATGTTCCGGGAGAGCTTATATGATTGACAGTTGTCGGTTCACCGTTGCCTCAGTCTGCGTCGTCGGCGTCGTCTACGTCGTCAACATTTTCAAACAACAGCTCCTCTAAAACCGCTGGACAGATTGAAACCAAATTACATGTGGCGCCTTCATGAGGTGGGGGAACAAAAATTTGTTCGTAAATTCTGGGCCACATAATCAAGATTAATTTTGAAAATCTTCTCAGGAACCGAATGGCCGAATACCTTGACACTTGGTATGCAGCATTGGTGGCTCCAGCCCTATCAAGTTTGTTCAAATGATGACCATTGGTTGACATTGACCTTTTTACCGCAAGATCAAATTCTGTCACTTAGTGTTTTTATAGGAAAATGTGAAACATTGGATTTTTCTTATTCGTGTGTATCTGTAACACATCTGTGATTTAAACATTCAACTAAATGAACTTGTATAAAAAAAAATCAATTTACTGACTTTTGATCTGGATGCCTCGGTATTTTACTTCTTCTGCGCTGAAACTGCTGGATTGATTGATACTATATTTCATGTGGATCCCATATGGGATTAGGGAATACAAGTTTGTACGGTGGGTTCTGGGTCACATGACCAAGATGCCCGACATGCTGATATATGGTAAAAAACCCTTTGAATATATTCTTTTCAGGACTGTAAGCCGACGACATTGAAACTTAATATGCCGCATTGGGGACTCAGGTCAAACCATATATGTTGAAATAATGACCCTTGGTTGACCTTGACCTTTTTTAAATCAAGGTCTGATTGTGTCACTTTGACATTTGTATAGTAAAAAGGCAAAAGTTGATTTAATCAATCACCTAATGAAATTTTATAAATACTTAAGGTCATTGTCATTTACTGCCCTTGCCCTAGGTCCCTCAGATTCAGAAATATTAAAATCTTCTCTAAAACCGCATGCAAATCAACGTGGGGTTGATATATCAAAGTTTGATAATGGCATCTGGGTAACAGGACCAGGATAGCCGTCACGCCCATATTTGGTAAAAGTGATTCGAAAGTCTTCTTCTCAGGAGCTGAAATGCCAATGATTTTGAAACTTAGTATGCACCCTTTGGCTCTGGCTCTACCTGGTTTATTTAATGATGACCCTTTATTAATTTTGGTCTATTTTACAACAAGGTCAGTTTAGGTCTCTTAGACTTTTGAATGGCAAAAAGCCAAAAATGGGATATTTAGCTCAACAGATCTGAAAAAGGCTCCGGTGGAGCTTAGAGGATAGTCAGTAGTCCATTGTTTTTCTTTGTTGGTGTCGTCATCACTTGAGAAAAAATATATATAAACTACATGACATTGAAGTACGGAGAGCCACACGTTAGCCACACGTCACTATAACCCGCAGATGTTATGAAGATATTCTAAAAAGAATGTCCCTTACGAGCAATGATCAACTCACAAAATTGTAAACAGTTGAAGTGTCAAGTGTTATGCTCCAGACTAGCTGGTTTCGACCAATAAGGCCTCATCAGTGCCCTCATATATAAATTAAAACGTCCAGGAAGGAGCGGGATGATCACTGCGGACAGAAAAAAATAAACTACACTCTAATGAAGTACGGGCAAAAGTTTTACGGCCCAACAACATGAGACTATTACCAGCTGTAGTAAAGAGAAATTCAATTCTAAAAGGAATGATCTTTGAGAGCAGTAAAACATCTTACAAAACTGATAATAGTTGAAGCGTCAGGTGTTCTGGGCCACACTAGTTTCGGTCAATTAGGTCTCTTCAATGACCCTCATTTAATTTTCCTAAACTCTAGGGCCCAGTTGTTCAAAACATCGTTAGCTTACCGAGCTCGTTAGTGGTCAAAATGTTAACTACTCTAGCAAGTACAATATCTAATTCACAGGTATCTTTGCTGAAAAAATGTGAGTAGCTTTGCAAATGCTACTCACATTTTTTTCAGCAAAAATATTAGTGTATACGCCCTATTTGACAATCAAAGCTTTAACGATACGTTAACTAACGACATTGTTCGCTTTGAACAACTGGGCCCAGGAATGTGCGAAATGATCCCATAGGACGAGAAAATATATATTCTTCTGATGCAGTTTTTTTGTATGACTTGTCAGTGACTGCCAACGTAAACACTGAGACACGTTAACTCCTCACTACTTGTCCTGCCACCGAGGTTATAAAACTTTTTTCATGCTCAATGCAGCTGAGCATGGAATTTTCTACGCTAATAAATATGAAAATGCCAACAATATTTGGCATTTACATATTTATTATCAGAGAAATTTTTATGCTCAGCTATGTTTAGCAAAGAAGAATTTGGCATTGTTAGTAATTTGAGATTTATTAGCATGAAAAATTTCATGCTCAGTTAAGTTGAGCATGAAACTAGTTTTATAACTTCGGAGCCTGAATTCTAAATTTTGTAAAAAAGACATTTTCAAGGGGGAGAACTTACGTCATATCAAACTGTGAAAAAGACTGTATATTTTTGTGAAAAGGGCCTGTTCAAATCAGTTATTATTTTTTAATTATTTTTTTCGTTGTTTTGATGATAAATAGAATAAGCTCAGAGTTTGTACTGATTAAGAGTGAAAGTACTTATATTTGCAGATTTCATGTACTAATGTATTGTAATCGTTGAGAACTCTCAAGCACAATATTTTGATAACCTTGTAATAAAATTGTACGCGAGTGTTCTCAACAGTGCCAATAAGGCTGTGCATCAAGTTTGCCAATATAATGCTTTGTTTCTTTCCAGGTAGAATAACGAAATGGAAATCGACAGCAACTTACCGATTTGAAAGGGTGTTTTTCATTATAACTTATAGTCTTTATCATTCTCTTCTATGACGAAAGTTCTCCCCTTGATTCTGAAGTAGGGACTTTTTGAAAATATGGAAGAAAATAGAAAGACAACACGCGCTTTTAGAGTCAGTTCACGAGTCCATTGTGCATCATCTTGACGTGTCTCTAAACTGATGGATGATTGGAAAAACAGTGTAGACCCTGATCAGAACAATGCGTCATCTGATCTCAATCCAGACTTTTAGCTCAGGTCTGTCTCTCCCTATTATTTAGGTAAATAAGGGAGTTTTGGTTTACTCTTATGTTTCTGAATCCATTGCTTCAGCTGTTTGTGTCTTGTAAATTTTCATTCCCTTTGGGATCATTTAGCCCAATCTGGTTACTTTGAAAATCGAATACCACTTAAATCGGTGATAGGGGCCTCGCAAACTACATGACTGCATATAAGGAGGCTTATAAAACAGAGCTCCGATTTTCGTTCTTTTATGTATTCTTTGTTTCCAAAGGCAATCTTCTAGATTTTTTATTGAAACGGCTACGATTTATGACTTTGCCCTTTTCTATGTTTCAGTTATTATTTTCGAATACTATTTATGAAAAGGAATTGAATTAATCTATCTCCAACATGTTACAATAAAAATGCTTTGTACCTGAACTGTCTAATTTCTATCTACAGGTTAGGATATATTTGATATATGTTCCTCCATTGTTCTATAGGATAGACTGCTTTTGTGACTTGCTGTTTGCTTTCTTGTAATCCAAATCCCTTTTAAAAAAAGGTCTACTCCAAAAGAGAAGAATTAGCTCCCACGGGGAGCAAATAATTCCCTGTAGTAGTAGACCCATTTTCAGAAATGAAGCAAAACAGTTTCGACAGTGCTATTTTCCCTGAAATTATATTAAATCAACTTAAATGTTATTGACCTTAGTCGTCTAATTTCCAATGTATTTCTTGACATTTTATTTAGGGAATTGACTGAAGGACAGAAGATGCATAAGCAAAAACTGAGACGGTATCTACAGAAAAACGTAGCTTTGGAAGAAACGGAGATTGGACGAGTATCAGCGCACATCCAGAATCTAATGGGGAAACAGTATCTCAAGACCACAACCTTACTTGAAGACCTCAGTTCACGAAGCTCTTCTCCGTCAGAATGTTCGAAATCAGCGCCACATGATGCTTCTCCGAATGCATTCTCAAGAGATCTCAGCCCAGAGAGACAGTCACATGATGTTATCCCGTGGTTTCGGTCACTTGATTCTAGTCAAAGAACATACTCACGAGATTCCAGTTTCATTACATTTTCAGACGATAGCAACTCTACTTGTCCGTCTCGTGACGTAAGTCCAAATACGCTGAGATACAGTCGCAGTTCAAGAGCTTTGTCCCTGTCACGTGACGTAAGTCCAAATGCACTGACATGCCATCGCAAATCAAGAGCCTCATCTCTATCTCGTGACGCAAGTCCAAGTACAATGAATTACCATTGCAACTCAAGAGCATCGTCCCTGTCACCCATTTCTCACAGTGTAAGAGCGACGTCTTTGTCTCCGATGTCACCAGAAAGGACACAACGCAACGGCCAGACACTGTTACACAAAACTTCACCAGCAACATCCTTACTTTCCGTGCCAGAACAAAGATGTCGTGGCAAAACCTAAAACTGAGTTTGAGAACGAGGATCGGCTTAGCGCTCATTACGTATGTGTGTAACACGCGTAAGAAAAATATTTATTGTAAAGAGTCATTTACATAAAGTACTTATCTTCTTTACCATAGGGACCGCTTATAAAGGAAAGAATTTGCTCCTTCTGATAGCAAATGCGTTCCTTTATGTGTAGCCCCTGTTTTCGTAGCGATAAAATAATTCCGTTCTGGCTATGACACTGATGAGGTTATATATTGTTCATCACGAAAACATGCCTATATAATTTGGACCCCCTTAAACCCCACTTTTATATAGTAAAACTGGGGTTTACAGGGGTATACATTATTTTTTTTATATTTTTGCTCGAAACCATAAATTGTGTATATTCGTTAGATCCGCCTCAGCGAGGCGGTTCTAATGAGTACACACAATCTATGTTTTGAGCAGAAGTATGAAAAATATCAGAATTTTTTATTTGATTTTTTTCATTTTTTGGTGGTAAAATTCTCAATATATTTGAATAGGCGTGTTTTCGTAATGTGATGTATGTAAATAGTAAAGGTCAAGGCCAGCCTGCACAAAGACACTGTTACCGTGTATACCCTTAACGAAAGCACTGACAGTACTGGAGGATCGATTGTCTCTGAGTGTAGACTGGAAAAAATGGTCCAGAACGGGAATTAAGACGGTGTCATTCAACCTTTAACTTCTGCGGCGTCAGATGTGCGTCCGTACTGTTTTGCGAAAGTCCAAAAAGTCCCAGTCAAGATTTTACATTGGTCAATAATAATCACATGGACAATTGCCTTATGGAAACTTTGGCGTTTGTACACTGTGGCTCAATTGTAAACCCTCTATCAACAGCACCCCGACGTCACAGCGACAAGAACAGTGCGGCTTTAAATAACCGTTACCTTGATTTCCTACAAACACGCGGATTGATTACATTGGTCAATAATAATCACATGGACAATTGCCTTATGGAAACTTTGGCGTTTGTACACTGTGGCTCAATTGTAAACAATCGACTTAAATGAGACATCTTAACTCCTTACCATCTTTGTCTCAAAATTGGGACACGACCATTTGACTACCTGTTGATGTGCTTAAAACACTGCAAACAGTGTATACCTTAATCAGACGTCACGTTATGTAGCGTCTGATTTGAACCTACATTACTCAGTCCTTTCGTTCCAAATATCGAGGATACATGTATAAAAGGTATTTTAAGAACGAACATTTCCAGAACCTTTCATTATATGAGCTGCGTCAGGCAAAGCTATTCCTTTGGAATAAATGTGAACAGAGAAGGAAATCGGCTTGTACATCAGCGCAGTCTTAGCTGCCCGCCAACTGATTTATTATATACTAATAGAAGCCAAAATGCCCGAATGTACGGATGCGCAGGATGATCTGAATACGCCAATTTTGCATTAACTGGAAGACACCTTTTCACCTGGTGCGGCCCAGTTATGATAATCAGATATTGGTGAATGTCATGGTGAACAGAGGAAGTCTTTGTAAGATTGCTCGGATGTTCAGCTGATGTACTTTAATTTTCCTTAGTATTCGGACACGTACACCCATTTATTCCGAGTGGATTCTTTATCCTCAACTGTTTGAACGGGTCTATTTTAATAGAAGGGTTGTCTGGTTAATCTTTATTATTACTCGTACCATGTTTTTTTTTTTTTTTTTTTTAAAAACTTCTACATTTAATGCAAACATTTGAGACCCTGATCAGACGCCACTCTTTGCCAGTGTTCCTTTTAAAGGACGCTAGGCATAAATCGGTTAACCATTACGAAAACATGCCTATTCAAATATATACTGAAAATTTTACCACCAAAAAATGAAAATTTAATTTTCAGATAAAAATTCGGATTTATTTTCACATTTCTGCTCAAAACATAGATTGTGGGTACTCGTTAGAACCGCCTCGCCGGCGGTTCTAACGAGTACCCACAATCTATGTTTCTGAGCAGAAATAAGAAAAATAATGTATACCCCTGTAAACCCCAGTTTTACTATATAAAAATGGGGTTTAAGGGGGTCAAAATAATATAGGTATGTTTTCGTGATGCACTTACCACACTTGTTCTAAAATTCAAATAAAATTCATTTTACGATCTGCGGCGTCTGATCTGGGTCTATACTGTTTCTTGGCCTGTCCATTTAATTTTGTGTACTATAGTTACCATAACTTCTGACACCTCGAAACCTTATACTCGTACAGCCACAAATATTTGATATATCCAATTGTTAAGTATCTAAACAGTGCTGACAGAATTGTAAACAATTATCGTCTAGATCTACATTTGTCTTTTCAAAACACTTATACATTGTCGATACTCTTTAAAATCCTAAAGTATTCTAATGAACCTCCACTATATTTATGTTTATTCATTTCTTTATTTATATTTTTGGGAAATGAGAACAACTCCAGTATTGTATGCAAAGATGTCATCGTCATGTGACCGTCTTGAGATGAGTAAGGACGTAGGTTCAGAATTAAGAAGTCGAGTTCATTTTTCATCAGTCCTCAGGGACAATACAGGGAGACAATATTGAGTAGAGTACTCCAGTTCAAGTTCTATTTAACGACATAAAGAAGGAAAGAACCTGAACACACACACACACACACGCACACACACACACACACACACACACAAACAAAAAAAACTTGAAACAGTTGAAGTGCGTCTTTTCTGGGTCAGACTAGCAAGTTTTGGTCAGTTAGGCCTCATCAGTGACACTCATAAATTTTTTCAGAAATCACGGAACGGGCTCAATGTTCACAAAGGACCCGAAATACAAGCTTCACTAAAGTACACGTTTAGCGCCCGCCTCTTGACACTAACTGCAGCTGTAGTGTGGATAAATAGTTTTAAAAAGAATTACCCTTGAGAAAACACATGGCTATAAATCCGTGAAAAATATTGCGAATGTAGAAAACTTGTTTTGCCAAAAGCTCCTTCACAGATATGATAATACGAAAAGTCTGGAAATGAAAGACAAAAATCAACAAAACCATATTACTTTTGAATAGATGTAAAAACATCACTGGCTTATTTATGACACACTTAAATGATATTGTCTGTCAAACTTACCCTAAACAGACAAACAGTTGAGCTTCAATGGCTCGAACATCTTTGGGACCATAGAAAATTGTTCGAGACATGGGTAGTTCTAGGCACAGAGAGGTAATCATGGTCCCAGGTCAGGAAGTAAATAACAATAATTTAGGGATTTTTTTACCATTTTCTACACAATAATTGTATATTGAAAGTACGCATTAGAATCGCCTGAGGCGATTGTTCGATGAGGCAATTCTAAAGAGTAAACACAACATACAATTTCATGATCAAATGAGAAGATTTCCCTAAATGTTTGTTGTCTTGAGCTATCTGAAGAATTTCGCAGGGACTAATAAAAAAAAAGAGTTCGAATTAGCCATGGTAAACAAACCATCGGTGTTCGAGCTATAGAGGTTCGACTCTACTCCCAGCAGACAGTGTAGACCCAGACAAACGTCTTACGAATAGTTTGTTTTGATTACTGTCTGCATTGTTTAGCACTCAGACATAATACTAAATGAAAACATGTGGGACGTGAGAAAATGTAACATCGCATTTGCTTCCAGCTTAGACTCAGATCAGGCTGCGCATTCGTGCAGTCTGATCGGAGTCTTCGCACAGCGTTCCGGGGATCATGGGTGAAAGTTCTAGAAATCCTTAAGACTAAAAACCAGGGCCCAGTTGTTTAAAGCTAATGACATCATTAGTTAACGATTTGTTAAATTTTACATCGAGTGATACGCAAATATGCTGAATTTTTTTTTGCTGAAAAAATGTGAGTGCAAAAGCTACTCACATTTTTGCAGCAAAACATATCAGAATATTGTGTATTGAATCCGCTAAAACAGTGAACGAAATGACCCTTAACGAGCTCGTTAAGCTAACGACGCTTTAAACAACTGGGCCCTGTTTTGTTAAACTGTATATTACCTTTTCTCTATACTTTATATACGACAAAAATCTTCTCAATACCGAACTCAGTATTAAAACTGAAAACTTTCACCCATGGAGGGTAGACGATGACTCAAGGCTTGTTCATGTGGTCAGTGAAGACTCTGATCATGTGTCCGAACCAAGATGTTTATCACGAGTATAAGGATTCGCGGTGTCAGAAGTTATGGTAACTATGGTACACAAAATTAAATGGACAGGCCAAGAAACAGTATAGACCCAGATCAGACGCCGCAGATCGTAAAATGAATTTTATTTGAATTTTAGAACAAGTGTGGTAAGTGCATCACGAAAACATACCTATATAATTTTGACCCCCTTAAACCCCACTTTTATATAGTAAAACTGGGGTTTACAGGGGTATACATTATTTTTCTTATTTCTGCTCAAAAAAATAGATTGTGGGTACTCGTTAGAACCGCCTCAATCTATGTTTTGAGCAGAAATAAGAAAAATATCAGAATTTTTCATCCGAAAAGTTTCATATTGTGGTGGTATAATTCTTATTGTATTTGAATAGGCGTGTTTTCGTAATGATTTGAAGAGACCGTATAAAACCGAGTATTCGGTTTTCGTTCTTTTGTTTTTGTTTGTTTCGAAAGGCAAGATTTTAGATTTGTGTTTATTTAGAAAAGATACGGTAAAGATACAAATTACTAGTGCTAGTTTGTAGTATATCGAAGAGGATTGGTCTAAAGACAATTGCGTCATGTGGGATTTCTAACAGTTTTCGATAAACCAACAGTGTGTTTTGATACTTTCGAAATGTAATTTATCAGTCGTAAACGTTTAATAGTTCGTATATTTGTTTAAATTCTCGTTCTCTCCTGAGTACTGGTGAAATATATTATGGGGAAATGAAAGTAGGGATCAAATGGTTGTAAAAGTATTCTTTGAGTGTTATAGAATATCAAACCAATTTAAATAATTCTGTCTTTAAATTTATTCATTTTGTAGGGCTTTCAATGCCAGGAATTTGAACATATCATCTTTGAAATGACTGATTCATGGGTATCAAGTCTGACTACACATACAATGAAAATAGTTGACAATTCATTTCATTTGGAAACTAAGCGTTTAATTTGAACAGATCTTTTGCAAACATTTTTTCAGTTAACCTTAGAAATGGTCCAACTTCATGTTATTATGTTTTTGTGAATCACGATTGGATCTTTATGGAGATTTAACCACTTCGCTGTAGGTACAAAATAAAAGCATACACTTTTAACTTTGCTTCAAAGAGGCATAATAATAACAAAAACGCGAAGCGTTTGCACTACTGTCAACATTAGGCACCTAAATCTCGTGTGGAATCTCGTAGCAAACTTCGTTTTATCTCGTTCGCCATCTTATATTTGGCATCATTGTAAGCAGACCAATTAATAAACAATAGGCCACAAATGAGAAACAACTATTGACAAACCTGTTTAAAGTTGCTTTTGAATAAATATAAGCTCTGCTGAATTTAACCAAAAACAACAACCAAAGCAAATGCAAATAAAGACAAATATCGAACATATCACTTGACCTCAGGTGACCGCGGCGCGTGAGGCCAATTTTATTTGTAAACAAACTGCTGTCAAAACTTATGCATATCAGACAAAATATGTTGGCTGTGTGCGTTTTAATCAAAGGCAGTGACTTTATTTTATATTAACGATAATGCAGAGACAATGTAATTACGATAATAAATTACTATTTTTTTTTTGACTGTAAATTTAACTTTGTATAGAACCTAAGCGATACCTCCATAAACTTGCTCCCTAATGTGTCTAAACTGTACATTACCCTCCAATAGTTTATACACGAATTTACAATTAATCATTGCTTAACCCATTTATTCCTAGTATATACTTCTGTCTCAGCAGCCCTACTTGTCCGTCTCGTGACGTAAGTCCAAATACGCTGAGATACAGTTGCAGTTCAGGAGCTTTGTCCCTGTCACGTGACGTAAGTCCAAATACACTAACATGTCATCGCAAATCAAGAGCCTCATCTCTGTCTCGTGACGCAAGTCCAAGTACAATGAATTATAATTGCAACTCAAGAGCATCGTCCCTGTCACCCATTTCTCACAGTGTAAAAGCGACGTCTTTGTCTCCGATGTCACCAGAAAGGACACAACGCAACGGCCAGGCACTGTTACACAAAACTTCACCAGCAACATCCTTACTTTCCGTGTCAGAACAAAGATGTCGTGGCAAAACCTAAAGCTGAGCCTGAGAACGAGGATAAGCTTAGCGCTCATTACGTATGTGTGTAACACGCGTAAGAAAAATATTATGGTAAAGAATCATTTACATAAAGTACTTATCTTCTTTACCATAGGGACTGCTTATAAAGGAAAGAATTTGCTCCTTCTGATAGCAAATGCTTTCCTTTAAGTGTAGCCCCTGTTTTCGTGGCGATAAAATAATTCCGTTCTGGCTACGACACTGATGAGGTTATATATCGTTCATCACGAATACATGCCTATATAATTTGGACCCCCTTAAACTCCACTTTTATATAGTAAAACTTGGGTTTACAGGGGTATACATTATTTTTCATATTTTTTGCTCGAAACCATCGATTGTGTGTACTCGTTAGAACCGCCTCGCTAATTGTGTGTATTCGTTAGAACCGCCTTAGCGAGGTGGTTCTAACGAGTACACACAATCTATGTTTTGAGCAGAAATATGAAAAATATTAGAATTTTTTATTTGATTGTTTTCATTTTTTGGTGGTAAAATTCTCAATATTTTTGAATAGGCGTGTTTTCAAACAAATTTTTTCAGTTAACCTTAGAAATGGTCCAACTTCATGTTATTATGTTTTCGTGAATCACGATTGGATCTTTATGGAGATTTGACCACTTCGCTGTAGGTACAAAATAAAAACATACACACTTTTAACTTTGCTTCAAAGAGGCAGAATAATAGCAAAAACGTGAAGCGTTTGCACTACTGAACAGAGGCTGACAACATAATTACCTAAATCTCGTGTGGAATCTCGTAGCAAACTTCGTTTTATCTCGTTCGCCATCTTAAATTTGGCATCATTGTAAGCAGACCAATTAATAATCAATACGCCACAAATGAGAAACAACTATTGACAAACCTGTTTAAAGTTGCTTTTGAATAAATATAAGCTCTGCTGAATTTAACCAAAAACAACAACCAAAGCAAAATGCAAATAAAAACAAATATCAAACATATCACTTGACCTCAGTTGACCGCGGCGCGTGAGGCCAACTTTATTTGTAAACAAACTGCTGTCAAAACTTATGCATATCAGACAAAATATGTTGGCTGTGTGCGTTTTAATCAAAGGCAGTGACTTTATTTTATATTAACGATAATGCAGAGACAGTGTACATTGTAATTACGATAACAAATTACTATTTTAATTGACTGTAAACTTTGTATGGAACCTAAGCGATACCTCCATAAACATGCTCCCTAATGTGTCTAAAGTAACTGTACATTACCCTCCCATAGTTCATACACGAATTTACAATTAATCATTGCTTAACCCATTTATTCCTAGTATAAACTTCCGTCTCAGCAGTTAAGCTAATCCATTTGATATTCAAAAGATGCTTTATTGTGGTTTGTGTAGTTTGATGACAGACAGTGATCAGATGCTGCTTTCTGTAACCTCTAAATTGGGACACCAATGTCTGGCAGTGTTCATTGGATATTCATGAAAGGAAATTGATACATTTTCAAGGGAGAAAACTTTGTCAAAATTGTTTTGCTACCTTCTGACAAGAGAGCAATTTATTTTCTTTTAGAGGAGTAGACCCTTTTTCAGAGGGTGTTTGTGTACACATAGGCGTAGCGCTTATTTCGCGCATTACGCATGTGCGTTTGATGTGTAAGAAGAATATTTATAATTAAGTGGCATTAACATAAAATAGTTTGCTTCTTTATAATAGGAACTGCTCTTTAACGAAAGAATTTGTTCCCTCTAGGAGCAAATTCTTTCATGTAAGAATAGCACCTATTTTGGAAGCGATTCTAGGCATAGTTTGCAAGATTTTTTCCCGAGTGTGCGTAAAAATAATTCCGCTCTGGTTGCGCCACTGCAGGGAAGCCAACAGGAAGTCATAAAACTTACCTCCCTTGTCATAAATCGCGGAAAATCTACCAAGTGTATCCATGCGCACTAAGTACACGTTTTGAAAACACTGACACTGTTCTGGTATTTTCTCAAGTCGCAGTTGAAAATTTTAATTCTCATTCTAAAACAGCACGCCAAGATAGGCGATGGAAATGAACTTAGTTATTTTCAGCAATAAATCACTGAGCGGAAGAGCGTGACTCAAAGAGCCGCCGTTTCGTGACGTTTTTCAGGTTTTCAGACATTATTTGCCGTTCCTAGAAGTTAGATTGTGTAACGTCGTTTTGTCTTTTGCATCAGATACGTTACAAATAGACGTAAATGCAAGGAAGTTTGCAGGGTATCGTCGAACAGTGGCGGAAATCTGGAAGAATCTAAAGTTATCAACGGCAACTGTGTCGATTTTTAGGGTTTGAATCGAAATAGAACAGCTTTAGTGCGTGAATTGTTGAGTTAACTCACAGTGTCGGTCAATTGTAAATAGATAAAATCGCGCACGCTATGCGATCGTGATTTGATCTACATTACAACTGACCTTCAACCTGTGATTTATTACTCAAACATTCACGGCTATAGCTGTTCTATTTCTTAAATTAAGGACAATGAAAATGAATAAAAGAAATTCTTTTTTTTTATGATTTTCACATTTGTAGTACGCTAAAAATGGGCATATTCATTATCACAATTTTAAGATTCGCATTGTGCTTACATAGACAGCTTCATATTATTTCGAGTTTTCAAAAGTTCGCAGAGTTCTGGAAGTAATAAAAGTAATAACATTGTTCATTTACAACATACTGAGATGTTTTGAAAATAGGAAATAATAAAACTTTGGCATGTTTGTTGAAGAAAGGATCTGTAACTATGGAAATGATCTATATACCATTTCTGTCATTAATTACGAATTTGTCATTGCTATTCAAAGCAGACTGCCGTAACTATACTTATTTCCGCGGCGAAGTAGTATTTCAGCTTTCGCTGCATACATAAAAACGCAAAACATAATCGCCATAGACACATTATTTTATGAAAATCTAAAAGCTTGCCTTTGGAAACAGAACATAAAACAACAAAATTCGGAGACCCGGCTTCACCAAGTCTCTTCACATCCAGCAACGTAGTTTGCGTGCGCTACCTAGCACCTATAAGGCCTTATGAAGGAAGGCTGTGCGCAAAATGTTGTCTGATTTTATTTATAGTCAACAGGTTAACGTTTAGGCGTTGAGCTTCGGAACCTATCTACTGTATCGCATTAAGTTAAATCTTCGTAGCCTTTTTGGTGGGCAGTTTAATAATTGAAATTTCCTAAATTGTGGTCTTGAACACAAACATAAAAAAAGAAATGCTCATTTGTTTAGAATTGAGACAAATTTCACAACGCACCAGATTATATAGAGAAAGGAAATCGCGCATGGTGGCCATGTTAAGGGCTGCGTTCATTAAAGTAGAACATTTGCGAGCCTTCGTAGACATTTGCAAATTTTTCATTCAAAACGGATACAGTCGATTCTCGTTATCTCGAATTCCAAGGGACTCACTGAAACACTTCGAGATATCCGTACCTCGACATATCAGAGTTGAGAGAGTGAGGAAAACAATAAATTGAACAACCACATTTAACAAATGAATATGTAATTTGACTCCTGAAGTTAGAAATACATATATAAAATAATGTGGAAAAGAGGAGAAATTGCTCCTAAGGAGCAATTTCTCCTCTTTTCCGCATTATTTTTTTTTACCTGTTGTCATTGTTTCTTGTTAAAACAGGGACAGATTTTCACTTCGAGATAAGCGGTAATGCGAAATAAGCGAGTTCGAGATAACGAGGTTCGACTAGTTTTGGTGGCTGTTAGCGATAGTCCAAGGCTATACCATGTGTTATCTTTTGCAGACACCATAATGGCAGCCTGTGGGTATACAGTTTATGTATCCGTGTTTGTAACAAAATATGATATTTTTACTGCATTGATAATATTTTTTCGATCCTATATAAATTGATGTCTGGTTACTTTGAAAATCAACAAGAGTTGTGACTGCTCTTTCATTTCAGGTTACATATAAAACTGGGTTACAAATAACCGTTCAAAAGAAGCAAAATAGTTTGTGAAAAACATTGCCAACGTTCTCAATATATACGAAACGCAGTCCTGGTGTTACAGGCAAACAGGCGTTTGGCACATGTACGTGCACGAACATAAATTTACAAACCTTACTGAGCACGTGCGAAATACAGTATAAGTAGTAGATGTGGATAATGAATTCATGATATTCCGGAAGACCATACTGCCTTGCGCGAACATGACATCCGGTTTGACCGAAAGTTGAAAAAACAATACTGATAGTGTTATGATGACTGCTTTTTGTTTGAGTAAAGATGAATTATTTTCAAGATTTTACATTAAAATCAACATTGGGAATACTTTTAAGCAAACAGTTTAGATAGGAATAAAATAATACCGACCAGTGGGTTTATTTTCTTACTTTTATCCTTGCAATAATCACCAGGAGCTCCGGAAAAAAACAAGTGCTAGATTATTATTACTGATGACTAAATCCCCACATCACTCAATTTATACTCGCCGTTTAGAATTGTTTGGAAAGTCTATATTTTCACTCTTATTATACTTTGTCACTGACCGACATTCTGGTCCAGGTGAGAGGCTGCTATACCCTAAGTTTCAGACTGATACTTTAAGGTACAGTGTAGCGGACAGGTCTTTGAATACTTTGTTTCCGACTGATATTCCGATATACACTTTAGGTGGAAGGCCGCTATACCCTGGGTCACTGACTAATACACCGATGTACAGTGTTGCTTACAGGACATGGTTTACTCTGTCGCTGACCAATATTCCGGGGTACTCTCCATGTGACAGACCACTATACCCCGGTTTACTGACTGATACACTGGGTAACAGTTCCTTTTATACTTTGTTGCTTATTCAGGATATTTATAACTGTCAACTATCAACAAACCATCAATCTCGACCCTGTCACAGTGAGTAGAATATAATGTGCTTTTTTATGTTGTGCATCGTGTTCGCAACTCAATCAATCAATCAAAAAAATCAATTAATCAATCAATCAGTCAGTGATATGAAGTTCTCTAATACCATGTTAGATTGTGTGTTTATTTTTAAATTTTCAATTAGTGTTTTGTCAACAAAAATGCCAGTCACTGGCTTATAGTGTAATTCTCTGCTTAATATATGAACGTCTGTTTATAAAGGGTAAAGTGGGGATTTAAATATTTATTCTATTATCTTACAGAGTGAAAATATAGACGTGTCAAACAATTCTAAACGGCGGGTATAAATTGAGTGATGTCATCAGTAACAATAATCTTGCACTTGTTTTTCCCTGAGCTCCTTGTGATTATTGCAAGGATAAAAATTAGAAAATAAACCCACTGGTCGGTATTATTTTATTCCCATCTAAACTATTTGCTTAAAAGTATTCCCATAGTTGATTTTAATGTAAAATCTTGAAAATAATTCATCTTTAGTCAAACAAAAAGCGGTCATCATAAACACTATCAATATTGTTTTTTTCTACTTTCGTTTCAACCGGATGCCACGTTGCGTGAAAGGCACTATGGTCTACTGGAATAAAGCGAATAATGCAATCCCATACCACCTGGTCAGAAAATAACATCAGTGGACACTATATATATATATAACGTTCATTTGATTTGCTAGTTTAGCCTAGGCATGGTTTATTTGCACAAATAAATAGTTAATGTTCCCAGATCGTAAATAATGAAGAAGGCAGATGAACAAAGGCTTATTCATAAATTGAGCTGGGACAGAACATACTTGCAATTGCGCCCTGCGAAGACCCAGATCAGCCTGCGCATGAGCGCAGGCTGATCAGAGTCTTTGCTGTCCGCCTGAAGACGCTTGAGATATTTGGCTACCCACAGAATGCCCTGTAAAAACTCTAATCAGATTGCGCGTATGCGCAGACTGATCTGAGTCATCGCTAGGCTACTTGCAGTCTTGTAGGAAATGTTGTACCCCGGCTCATTTGCCAATAGTGCCAGAGGTGACATGACAGCGCTAAAATAATCACTGCAGCTGCCACTATACGTTCTCTGTGCCGCAATCTATATGTGACGCCACGTCAGAAAACATACATTGTACCTTTGGTCATGTGCGTTCAGCGAAAATACATCACGAAAACATGCCTATATAATTTTGATCCACTTAAATCCCACTTTTATATAGTAAAACTGGGGTTTACAGGGGTATACATTATTTTTATTATTTCTGCTTAAAACATAGATTGTTGGTACTCGTTAGAACCGCCTCGGCGAGGCGGTTCTAACGAGTACCCACAACCTATGTTTTGAGCAGAAATATGAAAAAAATATCAGAAATTTTTATCTGAAAATTTTCATTTTTTGGATGTAAAATTTTCATTACATTTGAATAGGCACGTTTTCGTAATGATAGATCAGGACGCACGTTCACGCAGTCTGGTCTATATCTCTACTGCGCGGCATGTTTTACGGATGTATCATGATTTATAGTCATGTGTTCTCTCAAGGGTCATTCTTTTTAAAAATCTATTTATCCGCACTACAGCTGCGGTAAGTGTCTTGAAGCGGCCGTTAAACAAGTACTATAGTGAAGCTTGTATTTTCAGGTCCTTTGTGATCTTGAGAACGTTCCGGGATTGCTGAAAAATTATATGAGGACCACCGATAAGGCCTAATTGACCGAAACTTCCGACCCACATTACGAAAACATGCCTATTCAAATATATTGAAAATTTTACTACAAAACCATGAAAAAATTCCGATAAAAACTTCTGATATTTTTCATATTTCTGCTCAAAACATAGATTGTGGGTACTCGTTAGAACCGCCTCGATGAGGCGGTTCTAACGAGTACCCACTATCTATGTTTTGAACTGAAATAAGAAAAATAATGTATACCCCTGTAAACCCCAGTTTTCCTATATAAAAGTGGGGTTTAAGGGGGGCAAAATTATATAGGCATGTTTTCGTAATGAGATAACATTGACACTTCAACTATTTCCAGGGTGTGTGTGTGTGTGTGTGTGTGTGTGTGTGTGAGTGTGAGTGTGTTGATATTCTTTCTGTCTTTATGACATTAAATGGAAATTGAACTGGAGTACTCCACTCAATATTGTCTACCTGTACCAATCGCTCCTGGGACAGATGATTTATGAACTCGACTTCTGAATTCTGAACCTAGGTCTTTACTTATGTCAAGACGGTTACGTAATGATGACGTCTTTGCAAACACTACTGATGCTGTTCTCATTTCTCAAAAAAAAAAAAAAAAAAAAAAAAAAAAAAAAATAAATAATGAAAAATAATTATATAAATAAATAAATGAATTAATAAATAAAATAAAATAAATAAATAAATTTATAAATAGTTGAGGTTCATTACAATACTGTTGTATTTTAAAGGGTATCGAAAATGTATGACATATTCTGAAAACACAAACTTAGATCTAGAAGATCATTGTTTACAGTTGACCATATTAAATACTGGTTGCTGTACGAATACAGGGACTCGCGCTGTCAGCAGTTAGGGTAATTACAGTACACAAAAAGAAATAGACAGACATGCCCGGAAACAGTGCAGACCAAGATCAGACGCCGCAAATCGTAAAATGAATTTATTCAATTTTAGAACAAGTATGGTAGGTTATTAACCCATTTATGCCTAGCGTCCCATAAAAGGGACGGTGCCCCTTATACCCCTTTTTATGCCCTTACTCCCACGATCTGTTCCTGCTCGACATATTATTATTATTATTTTCTCCTAATCCCATGCTCCAATTAAGATATGCATCTGTTTTATTCCTGTCCTGTATGCATATCATTTTTTATTACTATCAATGTTGTTAATTTCATTTACAATTCATCACGAAAACATGCTTATATAATTTTGACCCCCTTAAACCCCACTTTTATAGTAAAACTGGGGTTTACAGGGGTATACATTATTTCTCTTATTTCTGCTGAAAACATAAATTGTGGGTACTCGTTAGAACCGCCTCGACGAGAAAATCAACAAGAGTCATGACTGCTCTTTCACATTTCGGGTTACATAAAACGGGGTTACAAATAACCGTTCAAAAGAAGCAAAATATGTTAAGAAAAACATTGCCAAGCGCTCTCCGTATATAAACGCAGTCCTGGTGTTACAGGCAAACAGGCGTTTGACACATGTACGTGCACGAACATACATTTACCAACCTTACTGAGCACGTGCGAAATACAGTGTAAGTATTAGATGTAGATAATGAATTCATGATATTCCAGAAGACCATACTGCCTTGTGCGAACATGACATCCGGTTTAACCGAAAGTAGAAAAAACAATACTGATAGTGTTATGATGACCGCTTTTTGTTTGACTAAAGATGAATTTGTTTACAAGGTTTTACATTAAAATCAACAATGGGAATACTTTTAAGCAAACGGTTTAAATGGAAATAAAATAATACTGACCAGTGGATTTATTTTCTAATTTTTATCCTTGCAACAATCATCAGGAGCTCCGGGAAAAACAAGTGCAAGATTATTGTTACTGATGACTAAATCCCGACATCACTCAATTTATAACCACCGTTTAGAATTGTTTGGAACAACTATATTTTCACTCTTTGAGATAATAGAATAAATATTTAAATCTTATTGTACTTTGTCACTGACCGACATTCTGGTCCCGGTGAGGGGCTGCTATACCCTAAGTTACAGACTGATACTTTAGGGTACAGTGTAGCTGACAGGTCTTTGTCTCCGACTGATATTCCGGTATACACTTTAGGTGACAGGCCGCTATACCCTGGGTTACTGACTGATACACCGATGTACAGTGTAGCTTACAGGTCATGGTTTACTCTATCGCTGACCAATATTCCGGGGTACTCTCCATGTGACAGACCACTATACCCCGGGTTACTGACTGATACTCTGGGAAACAGTGCAGCTGACAGTTCTTTGTATACTTTGTTGCTTATTCAGGATATTTATAACTGTCAACTATCAACAAACCATCAGTCTCGACCCTGTCACAGTGAGTAGAATATAATGTGCTTTTTATGCTGTGCATCGTGTTCGCAACTCAATCAATCAATCAAAAAAAATCAATTAATCAATCAATCAATCAGTGATATGAAGGTCTCTTATACCATGTTAGATTGTGTGTTTATTTTTAAATTTTCAATTGCTGTTTTGTCAACAAAAATGCCAGTCACTGGCTTATAGTGTAATTCTCTGCTTAATATATGAACGTCTGTTTATAAAGGGTAAAGTGGGGATTCAAATATTAATTCTGTTATCTCATAGAGTGAAAATATAGACTTGTCAAACAATTCTAAACGGCGGGTATAAATTGAGTGATGCTATCAGTAACAATAATCTTGCACTTGTTTTTCCCTGAGCTCCTTCTGATTATTGCAAGGATAAAAATTAGAAAATAAACCCACTGGTCGGTATTATTTTATTCCCATCTAAACTATTTGCTTAAAAGTATTCCCATTGTTGATTTTAATGTAAAATCTTGAAAATAATTCATCTTTAGTCAAACAAAAAGCGGTCATCATAACACTATCAATATTGTTTTTTCTACTTTCGTTTCAACCGGATGCCACGTTGCGTGCAAGGCACTATGGTCTACTGGAATAAAGCGAATATCGCAATCCCATACCACCTGGTCAGAAAATAACATCGGTGGACACTAAATATATATAACGTTCATATGATTTGCTAGTCTAGCCTAGGCATCGTTTATTTGCACAAATAAATAGTTAATGTTCCCAGATCGTAAATAACGAAGAAGGCAGATGGACAAAGGCTTATTCATAAACTGAGCTGGGACAGAGCATACTTGCAGTTGCGTTCTGCGAAGACCCAGATCAGCCTGCGCATGAGCGCAGGCTGATTAGAGTCTTTGCTGTCCGCCTGAAGACGCTTGAGATTTTTGTCTACCCACAGAGTGCCCTGTTAAATCTCTAATCAGATTGCGCGTATGCGCAGACTGATCTGAGTCATCCATCACGAAAACACGCCTATATAATTTAAACCCCTTAAACCCCACTTTTATATAGTAAAACGGGTTTACAGGGGTATGCATTATTTTTCTTATTTCTGCTCAAAAACATAGATTGTGAGTACTCGGCAAGGCGGTTCTAACGAGTACCCACAATCTATGTTTTGAGCAGAAATATGAAAAATATCAGAATTTTTTTATCTGAAAAATTGCCATTTTTTGGTGGTAAAATTTTCAGTGTATTTGAATAGGCGTGTTTTCGTAACGGCTAGGCTACTTGCAGTCTTATAGGAAATGTTGTGCCCCGGCTCATTTGCCAATAGTGCCAGAGGTGACATGACAGCGCTAAAATAATCACTGCAGCTGCCACTATACGTTCCCTGTGCCGCAATCTATATGTGACGCTACGTCAGAAAACATACCTTTGGTCATGTGCGGTCAGCGAAAATACATCACGAAAACATGCCTAAATAATTTTGATCCACTTAAATCCCACTTTTATATAGTAAAACTGGGGTTTACAGGGGTCTACATTATTTTTATTATTTCTGCTTAAAACATAGATTGTTGGTACTCGTTAGAACCGCCTCGGCGAGGCGGTTCTAACGAGTACCCACAACCTATGTTTTGAGCAGAAATATGAAAAAAATACCAGAAATTTTTATCTGAAAATTTTCATTTTTTGGATGTAAAATTTTCAGTACATTTGAATAGGCATGTTTTCGCAATGATAGATCAGGACGCACGTTCACGCAGTCTGGTCTATATCTCTACTGCGCGGCATGTTTTACGGATGTATCATGATTTATAGTCATGTGTTCTCTCAAGGGTTATCCTTTTTAAAAATCTATTTATCCGCACTACAGCTGCGGTAAGTGTCTTGAAGCGGCCGTTTAACAAGTACTATAGTGAAGCTTGTATTTTCAGGTCCTTTGTGATCTTGAGAACGTTCCGGAATTGCTGAAAAATCATATGTGGGCCATCGATAAGGCCTAATTGACCGAAACTTCCGACCCACATTACGAAAACATGCCTATTCAAATATACTGAAAATTTTGCTACAAAACCATGAAAAATTTCAGATAAAAACTTCTGATATTTTTCATATTTCTGCTCAAAACATAGATTGTGGGTACTTGTTAGAACCACCTCGATGAGGCGGTTCTAACGAGTACCCACTATCTATGTTTTGAGCTGAAATAAGAAAAATAATGTATACCCCTGTAAACCCCAGTTTTCCTATATAAGAGTGGGGTTTAAGGGGGTCAAAATTATATAGGCATGTTTTCGTAATGAGATAACATTGACACTTCAACTATTTCCAGTGTGTGTGTGTGTGTGTGTGTGTGTGTGTGTGTGTGTGTGTGTGTGTGTGTGTGTGTGTGTGTGTGTGTTCATATTCTTTCTGTCTTTATGACATTAAATGGAAATTGAACTGGAGTACTCCACTCAATATTGTCTACCTGTACCAATCGCTCCTGGGACAGATGATTTATGAACTCGACTTCTGAATTCTGAACCTAGGTCTTTACTTATGTCAAGACGGTTACGTAATGATGACGTCTTTGCAAACACTACTGATGCTGTTCTCATTTCTCAAAAAAAAAAAACAAAAAAAAAAAAAAAAAAACATAAAAAAAAAAACAAAAAAAAAAAAACAACAACAAAAAACAAACAAACAAAAAACAACAACAAAAAACAAAAAAAAACAAACAAACAAAAAACAAAAAAACAAACAAACAACAAACAAAACAAACAAACAAAAAAAACAAAAAAAACAAAACATAAATAAAAATAAATAAAATAAAATAAATAAATAAACTTATACATAGTTGAGGTTCATTACAATACTGTGGTATTTTAAAGAGTATCGAAAATATATGGCATATTCTGAAAACAGGAACGTAGATCTAGAAGATCATTGTTTACGATTCTGTCAGCACTGTTTAGATACACAACACTTGACCATATTAAATATTGGTGGCTGTACGAATGCAAGGACTCGCGCTGACAGCAGTTAGGGTAATTACAGTACACAAAAGGAAATAGACAGACATGCCCGGAAACAGTGTAGACCAGGATCAGACACCGCAGATCGTAAAATGAATTTATTCAATTTTAGAGCAAGTATGGTAGGTTATTAACCCATTTATGCCTAGCGTCCCATAAAAGAGACAGTGCCTCTTGTACCCCTTTTTATGCACTTACTCCCACGATCTGTTCCTGCTCGACATATTATTATTATTATTTTCTCCTAATCCCATGCCTCAATTAAGATATGCATCTGTTTTATTCCTGTCCTGTATGCATATCATTTTTTATTACTATCAATGTTGTTAAATTCATTTACAATTCATCACGAAAACATGCTTATATAATTTTGACCTCCTTAAACCCCACTTTTATAGTAAAACTGGGGTTTACAGGGGTATACATTATTTTTCTTATGTCTGCTGAAAACATAAATTGTGGATACTCGTTAGAACCGCCTCGCCGAGGCGGTTCTAACGAGTACCCACAATCTATGTTTTCAGCAGAAATATGAAAATTATCAGAGTTTTTTTTTTATCTGAAAATTTTCAGTTTTTTGGTGGTGACATTTTTAATATATTTGAATAGGAGTGTTTTCCTAATGGATAAGCTTAAAAGTAATTATAGTATATGAACTTGTAGGTTTGCTCTGGTACTGTATGGTATAGGTACATGTATGATATATTTTAATATGTTTACAGACAGCTTACAATCATGGAACTTAGTTTACGACACCTGCCACGATTTTGCAATCTATGTCTAATCTTCCATTGAGAAAGGAACTATATAAGATCTAAGCGTCCGTTCCAATCTTTTAAGCATTATTGTATGTAAGTATGTTTTGCATGTCAGAGAGAAATTGTGAAATAATTATTTTTAAACTAAAGGAACATTGGCAAACAGTGTAGACACAGATCAGATGCCACAGAACGCGGGTCTAATCAGGATCTACATTGTTTTCATTAAGTACAGAACATTTTATAAAACATGGTAATAATAAAAACAAAACAGACAATCCTTCTATTGAAAATGGACCCGCCCAAACAGTTGACAGTTGTGGAAGAAGAGTCCACTTGGCATAAATTGTTTAACGTGTCCGAATACCCAGGGGAAATAAAGTAGATCAGCTGAAGCATCCGTGCAATCTGACAAAAGCTTCCTCTTTTCACCATAACATTCTACAATATCTGATGTATCCTAATTGGGCCGCACAAGAGTAAGGGTGTCTTCCAGTTTATGCAAAATTGGAGGATTTAGATCATCCTACGCATCCGTATATTAGCATATTGGCCTCTGTTGAGACCAGTATCTTATGAACCAGTTGGCAGCCAGCTGTCCCCGATCAGACTTCAAGCCGATTAGGACCTTCCCTGTCCAAATTTGTCCCGAAGGCACGTTTGTTTCCTTACGCGGCTCATATAATGAAAGGTTCCGGAATATTCGTTCCTGAAATACCATTTATATCCTCAATATTTCGAACGAAAGGCCTGAGCAGTGAAGACTCAGATCAGACGCCGCAAAATTGGTGTCTGATTAAGGTATACTCTGTTTGCGGTGTTTTATACACATTAACAGGAAGTCAAATTTTCCAAATTTTAGGACAAAAATGGTAAGGATTTAAGATGTTCTATTTTTGGTCGATTGTTTACAATCGAGCTCCAAAATTTCCTGAAGGTAGTTGTCCATTTGATTATCATTGACCAATGTAATCAAACCATGCGTTGAACAGTCTCCAAGTAACAGTTATTTATAGCCGCGCTATTAATGTCACTGTGACGTCAGAGTGCTTTTCATAGAGGGTTATCTGTAAAAGCTTGACTTGGACATTTGAGAAATTGGCAAACAGTGCAGACCCAGATCAGACGCCGCAGAACGCGGCGTCTGATTAGGGTCTGCACTGCTTTGCTTAAATAACATGGTTAAGGGTGCAGGGGAAACAATCGTAAGTCCCCGTTCAGGACCATTTTCCCAACCTACACTCATAGACAATCGACCTACCAAAGCTGTCGGTACTTTGATTGGAAACGGACTGATGCAAAGAGTTAAGGTAGACGTCCACTCAGTATAAAGGGGTTTAAAATGTTATAAATCGAATTGCCATTACTCAGCTAGGGGTTTAAAAGTTTGTCAAATCTTTTTAGATTCCCAGGCGTTTCAGTCCTCGTATCTTTGCTTCTCTGTTGTTTACAACTTTCACCCTCAAGCTTTCACCTACATATTTGGCTCATAAAGTTCTTTTATAAAAGCAAACATATCTGGTCAGAGGTGATGTTTCCATTCAGTTTAATGCATGTTCAATATTGTTGATAAAACTTGTCGCGCACAAACTATAAATACTACATTCATAAACTATAATACAACAGACAAGATGTGGATTGAAAGATATGCTGTGTGAAAAGAAATTACATTAACTGATATTCGAAGCTTTATTAATTCTTTTGTGCACTTTTAAACGTAGGTTTCATTTTCTACACATTACGTTAATAGGCAATGTGAGTTATGATTTTACAAACTATGAAAATGGACATTGACAGATAAATAGATTAATCAAAGCACTGCGGACGCTGGAGGCCTGGGCATGAAGTTTTTCTTTCTTTCATTTTTTTCTTTCTTGATTTCCCTCGAAATTAATAGAAATTAGTTTGAAAAGGAACTGACCAGTATGAGAACGAATTGACCAAGATGAGTACGAGTTGACCAAATGAGGACGAATTGACCGAATTATATTTTGATGAGTACTACTTGATCAAAATGAGAGCGAACTGACCTACGTACGAACTGACTTCATACCGTGGTAAGCACTGTGAGATCCAAAATGTCAGAGCTTGTCACAAATAGTTTGAATGAATGGCACATGCCTGACCCTTTGCTAATGCCAGTTATCGTCGGTTTTCAAACCAGACGGTTTTTGCCGATAATACACTAATCTATGTTTTGGAAATCAGTCAGCATAAACATCAGGAAAACGTGCCTATATAATTTTGACCCCCTTAAACCCCACTTTTATATAGTAAAACTGGGGTTTACAGGGGTATACATTATTTTTCTTATTTCTGCTGAAAACATTGATTGTGGGTACTCGTTAGAACCGCCTCGCCGAGGTGGTTCTAACGAGTACCTACAATCTATGTTTTGAGCTGAAATATGACAAATATCAGAGGTTTTTATCTGAAAATCTTCAGTTTTTGGAGGTGAAATTTTCTACATATTTGCATAGGCGTGTTTTCGTAATGAAGCCCACGACTGCTAAAATGTACAGAGCGCCGGTTCGATTCCATACGAATATAGTTCCATCCCAGTAAGCATTCTTTACAAATCTATAGCGGGTCGTTATCGGCCCGTCAGTTTAGCTGACGGGCCGATAACGGCTCGCTATAGATTTATAAGGAATGCTAGCTGGGATATTAAATAGTTTCAATTTTCGCCCTGTTTCTAAAGTATTTTTCCTACTTTGATGCCAGAATTTGTCAATTCTGAAGTAAACATTAACTAAATTGAATAATTTGGATGGTTGCTTTGACTATGAAAGAAGAATATCATCGGGGTATAATTTAGGCGTACACCTTCCGTGATCTCTTTCAAAGTCTGTGTCAGTGTCTTTGAAAAGACGTAAGTTACATGTAAGCATTCTGTTGCTTGTTTTAAAGGTGTTAGAGGGACAGCTAACAGGCAGGTATCATGCATTGACCATTTGAACTTAAAAAAAAGCAATAAAAACAACAACAAAAACAACAAAAAAAAAACAAACAAACAAAAAAACACACATAAAAAAACAAACAAAAAAAACAACAAAAAACAACAACAAAAAAAAAAAACAACTATGGGGTGAAGAACCTTTGCAATATATATATAGAACCTTTGCAATATATATATATATATATATATATATTCAGACTACCATTAATTTTCCCTTCCATATATATATATATATATATATATATATATATATATATATATATATATATATATATGGAAGGGAAAATTAATGGTAGTCTGAATTTGTTTGGTTATTTGGCCAGTAGATTGCTAAGACGGGAGTTGCGATATTCGTCCTTTTTAATCTAAAGTTGATAAGCGCCATGGGAAATATATACGTATCTTTACATTCGCACACCGAATACCCAGATTAGCCTGCATACTCGCATAGTCTGATCGCCTTACAGAAACTTGGCTACTGGGGAACATACCAACGTACAGCATAGGTGCTGGTCAAGTGCATAGGTTCGATGGTAGCCCTGGTTCTTCGCTGTTTGCATATGATTCGCAAAGCACGAAACTGGCCCTGATGCAATTTGCGGACAACGCAGGCACGATCAGCCTGCGCATAAGCGCAGGCTGATCAGGGCCTTCGTTGTCCGCTTACAGAATTAATGGATACTTTAGTATAAAATGTACGAGTATATGTCGACGAATATAGAATGATCAGATCAGACTGCACAGATGCGCAAGCTGATCTGGGCCTTCGCTGTTCGCATGTGACATAAGTGCCTTTTTCACACGTACTGCATCATATGCCTATAGACACATTTACCCATGGCACTGTTTAAGTTTCAAGAAAACTTTATCTCAACTATATATGCGTAACGGTCATTACTCACATTACGCATGTGCGTAACATTACATTACGAAAACATGCCTATTCAAATATATTAAAGATTTTACAACCAAAAAAGGAAAATTTTCAGAATAAAAAAAATTCTGATATTTTTCATATTTCTGCTCAAAACATAGATTGTGAGTACTCGTTAGAACCGCCTATGTTTTTGAGCAGAAATAAGAAAAATAATGTATACCCCTGTAAACCCCAGTTTTACTATATAAAAGTAGGGTTTAAGGGGGTCAGAATTATATAGGCATGATTTTGTGATGGTAAGAAAAAAAAAATGTAATCATTAACAAAATATTTTGCTTCTTTACTGTATGGGCTGCTCTTAAAGGCAAGAATTTGCTCCTTCTGGGAGCAATTTTCCTTTAATAGTAGCCCCTGTTTTGGAAGCGATTCTAGGCATGATTTTCAAGTTCCTGGAAGAGGGGGTTGGTGGTGGGGGTGGGTAAAATAATTTCGTTCTCGCTACGCCACTGTACTATCTATTTTCAGATCAATCTTTCGCAATGCTGAGTTCAAGAATACAATAACAGCCAACTCGTAAACAGTTTGTAGATAAGAGTGATGCATATTTGCGCAGTTTAAAACATATACATCGTGATTGAGCACACCTTTTTCAACAGAACATTATATTAGAAAACGCAGCAGTGTCAAACAAAAAGGAGGTGAACTATTATGCGAACATATTGTTTTTACGTCCGCGTCCTGTGATCAGGATTTTCGCTTTTGTTTTGTTTTACATCGGCTAATGTTTCTGTATATAAATAGTGAAACCCCTTGCTAGCCTGATGAGCCTTTCGGTTATGTAGGCTGATTGGGACTTTGCTGTTTATGCTGCCTTGCTTGATACGACTTCGATGAAAATAAACAGGTATTCGAGGCTATGCGCATGAAAACATTTCGATACATCAATATGAGAATAAAGCCCTTACCAGCTCGCGCAACCATACAATCTACAGCAGCCATGTACTACATTCTAAGACGTTCAGATGCTGTGTGCGCGAACATTGAAGGCCCAGACCAGACTGGGCGGATATGCAATCTGGTGTGGACCTTCCACGTTCGTACATGACCTTTTGTAATTTTTCTCAGGCAGCGACTTGTTTCTTAAAATAGTGTATTTTCATCTGCTGTTGTAAGTGAGACTATAAACAGATCCTCAGCATTAAAAAAAGTACATTTTAACATTTACATGCAGCGAGGACTTAAATGAGCCTGCGCACCCGCGCAATCTGTTCAGAGTCTTTTCTTAGCCCTCTACGAATAGCCGAGGTTCAAGGGTTTGTTCAAGCGCCAAGCGAAGACACTGATCAGACTGCGCGGATGCGCAGGCTGATCTGAGTTTTCGCTGGTCGTACATGTAATAAGGTACATTTTCTGACGTTGCGGCCCAGTTAATCATTGATGCTATAATCATGGCCTTAAATAAAGATCTCATAATGGATTAGGAGTTAAAATTACACCATTTGCCTCATGGAAAATTATTTCTTTCCGCGTGCAATTGGATTAGATAGGATTCTCTTCAGTTGTCCAGTTTCGTAAGTAATGATTTATTTGTGATTCTCTCACACACTCAAAGGCAGTTAACTTTGGTGTTTTACTTTCTGTAAACAGTTTCATTTGGTCTTTTGGCCATATTTGATAAAATTATTTCAAATTACAATTTCAAGGCTAAATAGGGTTTCCGAACTGTATGCAGATTTTAGTACACCCAATGAGCCGATAATCGACCCATTATCGGCTCAGATGCAACCATTGGAGCCAATTACCAGTGTCTAAGCAAGCAGTTTGGTTGGCAATCAGTCCAGTGTTGACAACCTTTCGAGTCGATCATCACGAAAACACGCCTATATAATTTTGACCCCCTGTAAGCCTACTTTTATATAGAAAAATTGGGGTTTACAGGGGTATACATTTTTTTCTTATATCTGCTCCAAACATAGATTGTGGGTACTCGTTAGAACCGCCTCGTCGAGGCGGTTCTAACGAGTACCCACAATCTATGTTTGGAGCAGAAATATGAAAAATATAAGAGTTTTTTATCTGAAAATTTTCAGTTTTTGGAGGTGAAATTTTCTATATACATGTATTTGAATAGGCGTGTTTTTGTAATGAATCGATTATACTCCCAGATGTTATTTGAATCGATGATCGGTGTTGCGGTAAGAACCGGTTTGAGCTGATAAACAATTAATCGCCTCATACATCATGAAAACATGTCCATATAATACTGACCCCCTTAAACCCCACTTTTATATAGTAAAACTGGGGTTTACAGGGGTATACATTATTTTTCGTATTTCTGCTCAAAACATAGATTGTGGGTACTCGTTAGAACCGCCTCGCCGAGGCAGTTCTAACAAGTACCCACAATCTATGTTTCGAGCAGAAATACGAAAAATATCAGAGTTTTTTTATCTGTGAATTTTCAGTTTTTAGAGGTGAAATTTTCTATATATTTGAATAGGCGTGTTTACGTAATGGTCATTTACAAGAGCTATAGTGAAAGCATGTCAGGTCAAATGTGTGCGACAAAGCGCATTGGGAAACAACCGTTATTTGATTTAGGTGTTGAACGGCAATAAAACCACCTCGCAAATGTTTGGCACAGTTCATGATATCGATATCCTTGTTTTCAGACGTTTAGCAGTTAAACGTTTATTACTTGACTAGCTGCATTAACGAAGATGACGTCACCATCAAAAAAGAAAACAAATGACAATTATACCAAAATGAAAGTCATCTCTTTGTCATACATTCTCGTAGTAAAGAGTATATCATTAGATATTGGCAAATTTAATCGATAAACAGGGGTTCATTTAATTGAAATTCTCTAGGATAAGATTTACTTACCATTGTTTTAAGTAATCATTATCATTATTGAATAACTCATTTAAATATCGAATCGAACTGAATTGAATTAAATCGGTTTAACCCCATCCATCCCACCATTAGTAATACCGATCAGACAATTCCAAAGTCATTACTTCCCAGTGAGCACATGCCATTTATACAAGGTCGCGTGAACGTCGATGCAACGCGAACACAAAGGAACCACAACCGAGCGGGCACATGACGTTTATACAAGGTCGAGTGAACATCGATGCAACGCGAACACAAAGGAACCACAACCGAACGGGCACATGACGTTTCTACAAGGTCGAGTGAACGTCGATGCAACGCGAACACAAAGGAAACACAACCGAGCGGGCACACGACGTTTATACAAGGTCGAGTGAACGTCGATGCAATGTTATGACATTGCATCGACGTTCACGCGACCTTGAAAAACGTCATGTGCTCGCTGGTTTGTGGTTCCTCAGTGTTCGATCTTCAGTTACTGTCCATGTCGTTTTCGAATGACATGATGCATACAAAATCGGTGAGGAAGCATTTTTCAAGTACATAAACCAGTAAATGTCGTATTTACAAAGGCATGGATACGCTGCTAGGAGGCAAATTGTTTTATCTCAAATCTGAAAATGGTTCTGCTCTTAAAGGTAAGCATTTGCTCCCCTTGGAAACAAAGTATCTTCTTTTAGAGTAGATTCTTTTCAGAGGCGATTTGGTGTGCAAAAAACACACCGATAGTAAAAATTGTTGTGGAAAATGGCGAAAAAATACCAAGTGTATCCAATGGCCTTAAATTCGGTGAAGATGAATGAAAATAGTGTGGATGACTGCCAGAAAACTGCTAACAGAATAAATAAATCGGTTGCAGAAATTTAAATTCAATTAGATAAGAATTAAATAAATAGAATTTATTCGATCAAAATGTCTTCATGAATCTTATTTCTGATAACCGCGACTCGCTGTGGGAAAAACACGATTTTCTCATATGCACTTCTCGAAGAGTGTTTGCGGGCATATACGGTCAGCGAAGGCCCAGATCAGCCTGCGCATTCGCGCAGCCTGATCAGGGCCTTCGTTGTCCGAAAACAAAATCATTTGATACTGTAGAATATTTCAATGGAGAGCAAATGCCCGGATGAGACTTTGCGCATGTGCAAGATGATGCGAATACGCACATTTTGCGCATGATCGAAGGCACTTTTTCGCATCGCGCGGCCAAAATGCAAACATTGATTCCAGTACAGCCTGCGGGCCTGCGTGTCTACGTCAGATCAAGACATTTGGTGTCC
Organism: Anodontia alba; assembly: GCA_964016985.1. NCBI lineage: Eukaryota > Metazoa > Mollusca > Bivalvia > Lucinida > Lucinidae > Anodontia > Anodontia alba. Next base: position 50,006,151 of record OZ024826.1, on the reverse strand, counting down.
GCTTAACCCTTCTCTTGCTAAACATGACATGTCCTGATCTTAGCAAACCGTGTAGATCCAGATCAGTTAGTTTCTGAAGAAGCCAACTGATCTGGAACTGCAGTTTTGTCATTCAGTACGTGAATTTATATCAATAATCTGAATCAAGGAGTCTGATTGGCTGACAATAGAACTGGGCGTGGCATCTTAATTTATTCAGCATGACAAGGGTTAAACAATTACAGTAAAACTTCAATGACTCGAACACTGATGGCTCGTTTATCGTGACTGATTCCAACTCGTTTTTGAGTCCCTATGAATTATTTCGATAGCTGAAAACATATTTAGGGATACTTTATGGAATTTTCTTATTTTACCATGATAATGAATGTCGTGTGTACTCATTAAAATCGCCTTGATGAGTTGGTTGTAACGAGTACACCCAAACTTCCATTATTTCATAACAGATCGAAAAGACATTCCTAAATTATGGCCATTTGCCTCCTGACCTGGCGCTTTGATTAACCCTCAGTGGCTGGAACTTCCCATGTCTAAAAAAAAAAATTCCATGGTCCCAAAGATGTTCGAGCCATTGGAGTTCGACTGTTTTGGGGTTGTTGAGTATGTCGATGAACAGCAAGGGCCCCGTTTGAACTGTAGTGTTTCGCTGGCTGATCTGGATATTTTCTCAAAACTGTAAGTTATCATTACGAAAAACATGCCTATTCAAATATACTGAAACTTCACCACCGAAAAATGAAAATTTTCAGATAAAAAATTCTGATATTTTTCATATTTCTGCTCAAAACATAGATTGTTGGTTCTCGTTAGAATCGCCTCGACGAAGCGATTTTAACAAGTACCCACAATCTATGCTTTTAAGCAGAAATAAGAAAAATAATGTATACCCTTCTGAACCCCAGTTTTACTATATACATTTAAAAGTGGGTTTAAGGGGGTCAAAATTATATAGGTATGTTTTCGTAATGTCTTCTTCCTAAATATAGCTACTCATTAGAGATATCTTAACGAGGCATCATGAACAAGTGTCCGCGACATATTTTCATGCAGAAATAAGAAAATGTCAATACTTTAGATTGAAAAAACAAACAAACAAACCTTCTATAAGCAGCGTAAATTCCGTTCGCAAATGTAACCAGGGCCCAGAGAAATTGTTAAGGAGGTGTGTGTGATGATAATTCAGGGACAATGTTCTCTAGTGCCCCATAAAACAGATGTTGTGGATACGTACAAGGGGCGCCTGGCCGAGGTGTTTCTTATATGTATTATCAGCATATATTCTATGAAGAAATTAGAAAATTATTCCAGAATTATCACCATAATACTTCCGGCTCAACATAACCTTTATGTTTTAACTTGGCCGTAAAACCTTAATAAACCAAATACTTCCCCTTAACAGCAAAAATCCAGAGAGTAAATAAGTGTACCCAGGAACTGATACAATTAGAACCACATCACGTTCTCAAGGTCAAAAGGAAAGACAGACAAATACAATTAAACAGCCACAAAAAGAACAGAGTTGGCAATCCTTTCCAAAAAGGTGGCAACTGTTACCCAAACTTAAATAAATACAGTCGACTCTCAGTATCTCGAATTCCAAGGGACTCTCTGAAATACTTTGAGGTATCCATACTTCGACATATCAGATTTGCAGAATTGAGGAAAGACTAATTCGATTAACCACATTTAACAAATAACTGGACTCTTGTAACTGGACTCTTGAAGTTAGAGATATATTGAACATATTGTGGAAAAGAGGAGAAATTGCTCCATAGGAGCAATTTCTCCTCTTTTCCACAATATGTTTTACATGTTGTTCGATTTTCATGTTTAGGCAGAGACCAGATTTTCACTTTGAGATAAGCGGTTATTCGATATAAGCGAGGTCGAGATAGCGAGAGTCAACGGTATATCTTTAACTTACATAATTATTTAAAGAAAAATAAACATTTGTAAGTGAAACACTACAGAAGATTTTTAACAAAAAATACAACAATGAAAGTACCGCCTTTGAAGGGTCAGTAATAAATTACTAGAGAGGTGGGGAGAGGGCGGGGGCGGGGAGGTGGAAACTTAAGCTAGCTTTGCGGGATCCCAACCCTCGCCCTGTTTCCATTGAGGTAAAAACGTATATTTGTTCGGTCTGTGTGGAGGTCTTTGACTTATGAATGAATAATTACGGGTAATAAATAAATCTCAGGGTCCTGTCATGGAATAGCGGATATTGTTGACGTTTATTACAAGCGCAACATTTTGGCTATGCAGCACTTGGTTGCACAAATGACTGATTTTCTTGGATTTCCGTTTCAATGTGTTTTGTACTGCGTGCTTGTCAATGTTCTAATTTGTGCGCGCTTCCTACTCGTAAATAACGTGAGCTACAAGTGGGAAACGTTTCCCAACCAGTTTTTGTACACTTCTGTATAAATTTCTTTGTACTAGCTTCAGACGTTCAAATCATCAAACCAACTGCAACTACTTTCAACATCTTTCAGAAAGACGTTGTTTTCTTTTATCCTGGCACTTTGCACTAAGGTAAATTTGCAATTTGTCATGATTTAATGCAAAAACATTTGCCGTAACTACCTATGCACAAAACATTTTGCTCCATTCATTGGATTAAAAAATCGAATATTCAGTCGACTCTCGTTATCTCGAAGTGATTATCTGGAATACTTCGAGATATCCGTACCTCGACAAATCAGCTGTGCAGAATTGAATAAAAAATAAATCGAACAACCACATTTCACAAATGAATATGCAATTTGAATCCTGAAGTAAGAGATGTATTGAAAATATTGTGGATAAGAGAAGAAACTCCTCTTTTCCGCAATATTTTGTGATCTGTTGTAAGATTTTCATGTTTAAACAGGGAACAGATTTTCACTTCGAGATAAGCGGTTATTCGAGATAAGCAAAGCCGAGATAACGAGAGGGTAGAATGTATTCATTTTCCCCGTATTAGGAGAAAATGTCTGCAAATTATGCAGAAATCGGTAAGGTAGGTAAATTGGACACAGGTTTTCAACAAGTTCCACTTATCAAATTTTCTGAAAGTTTCACAATATTGTTATAAAACATCAAGAAAAGCAAAACTTAAGTTTTTAGATAAAAATCCTAAAAATTACTTTACCACGGAAATTGTCTATATCAGACCGGTTTTTTGCGGTAAATGTAATTTTAGGATGAATATTTGAGAACAAAACACAGAAACAGGAAAGAAAAATGGTTTCTGATAACATACAGTCGACTCTCGTTATCTCGAAATCCAAGGGACTCTATGAAACACTTCAGGTTATCCGTACTTCGACATATCAGATTTGCGGAACCGAGGAAAACAATTAATCGAACAAACACCTTTAACAGAATGAATATGTAATTTGACTCCAAAGTTAGAGATCGTATATTGAAAATATTGTGGGAAAGAGGAGAAATTGCTCCTAAGGAGGTAAGGAGTAATTTCTCCTCTTTTCCACAATATTTTGTTGCCTGTTGGTAGATCTCTGTGTTAAAACAGGGACAAAATTTCTACTTCGAGATAAGCGTTTATTCGAGATAAGCGAGGTAGAAATAACGGGACTAACAATAAAATCTCAAGCTAGAAATGTCTTTCCAAATGATGTCGAAAGCACAGTAGAAAATGTACCTTACGGCAATGTGCATGTAGCGAAGTTCAGATTAGACTATGCATTCGTCTGATCTGAACCTTCACTATGCGCCAAATGGAAAGCTACGGATCCAAGACGTCCGCGAAGACGCTGACGTGACTTCACAATTTCGCAGTCTGATCTGAGTCTTCGCTGGATGTATATACAGTTGGCTCTTTTTATCTGGAAGGCCAAGGGACTCTCTGAAATACTTCGAAATATCCGTGCTCTACATATCAGATTTGCAGAATTGAGGAACAACATTTCAAAAACGAATATGTAATTGGACTCCGTAGTTAGACATACATAGAAAATATTGTAAAAAAAGAGGAGAAATTGCTCCTTAGGAGTAATTTTTCCTCTTTTCCACAATATTTTGTTACATTGTTATTTTATTATTTTGTTAGAGTTTTATGTTAAAACAGGGACCACATTTTCACTTCGAGATAAGCAGTTATTAGAGATAAGCGAAGTCGAGATAACGAGAGTCGACTTACAATAAGGAACATTACATGTATCTCATATTTAAGTTCAAATGCTGCAGGCTGATGGCGCGAAACATGTACCTGCCTGGTGCAAACTACAGTAAAAACCTCAATGACTCGAACACCGATGACTCGTTTACCGTGGCTAATTCGAACTCGTTTTCGAGTCCCTTGGAAATTCTTCCGACAGCTCAAGAAAACAAATATTTAGGGATATTTTAGGACCTTTTATTTTCTATTTTATCGTGTTATTGTATATTGTTTGCACTCGTTAGATTCGCCTCACCGATATACTCATTGATAAGTTGATTAAAACTGTATTGTAAGCACAAATCAGTTATTTTTTATTTTCCTTTTAGATTGCGTATTAAGTATGTTCAAGTTAAAGTCTCCAAGTATAACAATATATGATATGCCTGTGTCTACAGCCAAACCAGTAGAATGTTCTGTTTCATTCAAGACAAGTGGTGTAGAATTTGGAGGTCTATAAAAGGTTCCAACCAATATATCTTAAATTAGCTTCTAACCATAAACATTCTATGTTTGCCAATTTGAGGTCCCCTCTAAGTTTACATGAAATTCCAGTTTTTACATAAACTGCTATACCACCGTGACTATCCCCAACCCTGTCACGCCGAAATGGAAGTTGAAAGTTATTAAATGCGATATCTTGATTCGTAATTGTCTCGTGTAACCACGTTTCAGTGAGAGAAATAACGTCAAAGTTGGACAATAATTGCTCAGTTATATCTACCTTATGTAAAAGGTTTTGTACGTTAAAATGAAACAATGAAAAATTACCGTCAAAAATTGGAAAAAGTGGATGAGGAAGTTTCGCTTGAATTATCACTTTGCGGTCCTGGATTTTTCCTACATCACCAGATAAATATAAAATCATAGCCAGATTTACAAAGAATTCAAAAAAATTAAAACGTTTAACTCCCTTTAATCTAAGTAATCTGCACTGATGCAAACCTATCCGTGCCCTATTTCTGCTTAAAAACATAGACTCGTTTTAGGAATAATTGCCTCACCGAGGCAGTTCTAACGAGTATCCACAATCTATGTTTTGAATAGAAAAATATCAGAATTTTTATCTGATATTTTTTTTTTTTCATTTTTGGTGGTAAAATTTTCAGTATATTTGAATAGGCTTGTTTTCGTAATATCTGAAAATTTTCCGTGATTATGTAAACTTGATAGGCCCACGCAATTCATTCGATTTATCTTCAAACATAAATAGATTTTAGAGTTCATTGACCAGAGACATTCCAAACTGTATTTGAAATTCAAACTTAATGTCATTTAAAAGTGTCTAGGTTATTTGAGACCAGACAAAAAACGTTGGCGAGTACAGTATAAACAACTTGTACATGGAATTTCCTTCTTTTCGATATCGAAGGTGATCTTGGAAAGGACGTCTTCATACAGGGGCAATTGAATTCACGTATGCAATACTATACCAGTTTTTAGCTCGTCTGTACAAAAGTTCAGGTAGATCTATAACAGTCATCACGGCGTCGGCGTCGGTGTCGACGTCGGCGTCGATTAAAATTTTTGGATTAAAGTTTTTTTTTAAAAAAGGCTATATCTCCTGAACCCCTGGATGGAAATTGTTCATACCTGTCCTGATGTTAGATACAGATCTGAAGTTCTATGCTGTACCTTCTTGACCGACATGAGCGACCTTGAGGTCAAGGTCACGGAATTAGAATTAAAATTTTAGAATTAAAGTTTTTTTAAAAGACTTTATCTCCTGAACCCCTGAATGGATATTGTTCATACTTGCCGTGATGTTAGATATTGGTCTGAAGTTCTACATGTATGCTGTACCATCCCGACCCACATGAGTGACCTTGAGGTCAAGGTCACTCATTTTGAAAAAAAAAAGCGCGGTTCAGACGAGCTACGCTGTCCTGTCATGGCTCTTATTATTGGGACTAATTGTCAAAGGAACACGGACTGCCTTTGCCGGCATTTTACAATCAGACCCCGAGGTTATACAACTTTTTTCATGCTCAACTCAGCTGAGTATGAAATTTGTCTCGCCAATAAATTTCACATTACTAACGATTGCAAATTCTTTCTTGCTAAATATCTCTGCCTGTAAATATGAAAATGCCAACTATTGTTGGCATTTTCATATTTATTAGCAGGGAACATTTCATGCTCAGCTACTGAGCTACGATATGAAACATGTTTTATAACCTCGGGGCCTGGTTTTTATATGCCAGCAGTTGATTAATCTTTACCGCTCTATTAGCGTATGCAGCAGACAACAAACTGACGAGATTTTGCTTATTTTTTTCCAAAAAATAGATTTTGACATTTCATGCTTGGGAGACAATTTAAATTAAATGTCAATGTCTATTTTCTGGTTAAAATAAAAAAAAAATAAACATGTCGTCTGCTGAAAATTTTACCCAGCATGCTAAGCTTTGACCTTTATTCGAATATGGTTATCAAGAAAATCGTCCAATTACCCTGATTCCAGCGAACATAAGGGGAATCGATTTCTTTTCTTGGGCGGCAACTTTCTCAGAACAGTTTTGCCTCCCTTCTGAAACGGAGAAGAAAGCCAAGAAAGTCACATACAGTCAACACTCGTTATCTCGAACTCGCTTACCTTGAATAACCGCATATCTCGAAGTAAAAATGTGGTCCCTGTTTTCTACATGGAATTCTAACAACAGGTAACAAAATACTGTGGAAAAGAGGAGAAATTGCTCCAAAGGAGCAATTTCTCCTCTTTTCCACAATATTTTCAATGTATCTCAAACTTCAGGAGTCAAATAACATTTTCATTTGTGAAATTTGGTTGCTCGATGTATTTTTTTCTCATTTCTGCAAATCTGATATGTCGAAGTACGGATATCTCGAAGTATTTTAGAGGGTCCCTTGGACTTCGAGATAACGAGAGTCGACTGTAATTTGTCTTCCTTTGAAAAAAAAAGGGCGGACAATCCTCACGGTGCAAACAATTCCATTAAGGTCGCTTTAAACTGAAATAATAAGCAGACAGTCAGCCCAATGGGTACACAATGTCTATACAACGTCGTTTCAAGCCGGCCTGGGTGCCTTAGTTAGATGCGCGTCCGACTGCTGATCAGGAGGTTGCGGGTTCGAACCAGACCCCCGCAATATTCTTTCGTGGAAATTGATCATGAAATATTTTCTACGGTCATTCTCTTCCTTCCGCTGATTCAAGAAGGGCCATTTCTCAGTGTCTGGCTAAAGAATGTACAAAATACTTTTCCACCTCTGAGAGGACTAAGCCTGCCCAGTAAAAGTGTGGTTAGGCAAACTGACCGCGCTCGACATGACCCCACTGGGTTGACTGGGTCGTAAAACCACAATACAAACAAACAAAAACGTCGTTTCAACGTTTATTCAAATAACTATTTATTTGTTTTTCTTATTTTTTTACATGGCATTTCATTCAAATTGTCTCCGAAGGATCTTTTTTTTTATAAACCATGTCTTCCGCATTTGCACAAACTCGCGATGTAGTATGTTTCTGCTTGGTTCAGTTACAGCAGCCTAAAAGCAATGAAAACGGGCTGAGCCAACAAATGATAGACCTGCGAGGTTTAAAATACATTTGTACACAGCAGGCCCCTATGTATCGGAAACTCTAATGTACTCGAACGGCATGTAAAAAAATTGTTAAAAGTGCGTGTTGCCGTAGAAATAACATGATAACGTTACTTCTTGTGGATTCAAATTTGTTTTCTCAAGGCCGACAGAAGACAGTAAATAATTGAGTCGCAAAGTCAAAAACGTACCTTCATTCATGTGAGCCCAGCGAAGATTCAGATCAGCCTGCGCATTCGCGCAGTCTGATCAGAATCTTCACTGGGCGCATTTTGGATACTGTAGCCAATGATGTAATGTTTCTTCATGCGGACAACGAAGACTATGATCAGACTGCGTAGATGCGCAGGCTGATTTGAGTCTTCTTTGGGCGTACATGTCAAAAGGTACGTTTTCTCACGCATGCAATTAATTATGCGATAACTCCTCTTTGCAATGTATACGCCAAATATCACTGCCTTTCCAGGCACACCGAAAACCAAATTAGAAAGAACAATTTGCGGTAATCAAACTTTACCACTCTCTGTGCACTTTCAGCAGAGGACATTTGAAATATTTTCTCATTTTTCCTAAAAAAAAAATGGCTCTGGCCTTTGAGTATAAGATAATTTACTTGAAATCTCAAAGCCAATTTTCCAGGAAAACTAGGAAAAATATTTCAAAATGTTGTCTTCCGATTTTTTTTTTCAAGACATGCTGTTGTTTAAGTAGATTTGTACAGTGCAAACGCGCGTATAGAAATATCTCACAAATGACATTAAGGATGCCTTAAAGTTGCTGAAAATTTAAAGTCTGGCAATCACTTGGCTTTTCCTGCAATCATTTGGTGGAATGATTGTAGTTTACGACTCGGGTACTCTTTTTTCGGAATGGCCCCTTTCTGAGCTAAAAAAATGACATTACATTTGAGAAACAGCTAAACAAATGGCATTTCAACATGTTCAACAACTTGCAAATCTTGCAATTGGCTAGTATAAAGCGCGCGCACGCGCGCGCACACACACACACACAAAACATTTTGATTCTGGCACAACTTGCATTTCTGATCACTTTTTTAATGCATTAACAATGTAAAATCAACGATGTTGAATTCTATAGATTACGTATCTGAGACTGAAATTTGACCTCACATATATTTCCATCTATATTTGATGATAGACTTGGGTAAAGGTACAAAAGATGTAGAGATGTATCTGTTCAGAAGCGGGGTGGGGGAGGCAAATTCGGGCGTTTTTCCATTTAAATATAGTTGTTAAAGTAACCCTCGACCGGCTCCAGTCTTCATTGACTAAATATTTATTCTTATAATATGTTTGATGATCCAGCAAAATAAACCAAAATAATATCATGACTATAAAGGCGGGTCACTAGTGAGCCCTGCCTTTATAGTCATATTATTTTGGTTTTATTTTAGCAGATGTATCAAACAGGAATATTGTCACTGGAGACTGGGCTCAGTCTAAAGTAACCAATTTACAACAAATCACCCAGTAATATATTCCAGTGTGCACCCAATTAGTCTGACGTTTTATGGCTGAAAAGGGTCGAATCATTACCTTGTACACATTGTATACATTTTAAGCGTAATGTTTAGCATGCTGGGTAAAAATTTTAGCAGACGACATTCTGAAATATTCAAGTTCTTATTTTTTCCCGGAAAATAGGCTTTGACATTGCAGATTGTCCCTGTAGAATATTCTTTTTTTATTTTTTCCAAGAAAATATGCTTTGACATTTCGTAAGAAGACAATCTGCGTGCAACGTCAAAGCTTATTTTCTGGAAAAAAAAAAAAAAAAAAAGAAAGAAAAATATCATTACATTACGAAAACACGCCTATTCAAATATATTGAAAATTTCACCATCAAAAACTGAAAGTTTTCAGATAAAACTTCTGATATTTTTCCATATTTCTGCTCAAGACATGGACTGTGGATACTCGTTAGAACATGTACCCACAATCTATGTTTTTGAGCAGAAATAAGGAAAATGTTGTTATACCCCTGTAAACCCCAGTTTTACTATACAAAAGTGGGGTTTTAGGGGGTCAAAACTATATAGGTGTGTTCTCGTGATGATTTGTCGTCCTCAGAATTTGCCGATAGTGTAGTAAAGATTAAGCACTCTGTAGAATGTAATATAAAGCCTTATTTTCTGTGAAGAATTAAATATTTTCATTACGAAAACATGCCTATTCAAATATATTGAGAATTTTACCACCAAAAAAATGAAACTTTTCAGATGAAAAAATCTGATATTTTTCATATTACTGCTCAAAACATAGATTGTGGGTACTCGTTAGAACCGCCTCGGCGAGGCGGTTCTAACGAGTACCCACAATCAATGTTTTCAGCAGAAATAAGAAAAATAATGTTTACCCCTGTAAACCCCAGTTTTACTATATAAAAGTGGGGTTTAAGGAGGTCAAAATTATATAGGCATGTTTTCGTGATGTATATGACTGTTTTTTTCTGTTTTGTAAAGTAGGCGAGTTAAAATTCAGGCTTTTAATAACTGCGAAAGCTCTCTAATGTGTTGACACAGATACATGTTATGACAATAAGAACTTTTATCCATGTTGTTAGCAATCAAAATTAGCTTATTATAGATAATAACGGCAAATGGCATTTGTATTTGCATCACGTCACGTAAAAGGGTTTTGTGACGCCAGAGTGCCGTGTAAAGAGGGTCATCTGTAAACACGGACTGGGACATTGGCAAACAGTGCAGACCCAGATTAAATACCGCGTTCTACGGCATCGGAATAGGTTATGCACTGTTCGCTTAAATTACAGGAAGTTAAGAATTAAATGAAACAGTCTTGTCCCCGTGCAAAACCATTTTCCAGCCTACACTCAGAGACAATTCACCACCAGTGCTGTCAGTGCTTTGATTCCTATATTGTAGTAAATATACAGATTAAAGAATTACGTTGTTTACCACTTTATCACTTCAAGATACCACATCTGAAACTCAATACTGATGAGTGTTTATTATTTTTTTCCTAACTTGATGAACCCCAGCCATTACGAAAACATACCTATTCAAATATACTGGAAGTTTTACCACCAAGAAATGAAAATTTTCGGATAAAAAATTCGGATTTTCTTCATATTTCTGCTCAAATCAGAATAGATTGTCGGTACTCGTTAGAAACGCCTCGCCGATCTATAATTAGAATCTATGTTTTGTGTAGCAAAATAAGAAAAATAATGTGTACCCCAGTAAACCCCAGTTTTACTTTATAAAAGTTGGGTTTTTACGGGGGGTCAAAATTATATAGGCGTGTTTTCGTGATATTTTTTTCCTAACTTGATGAACCCATGTAGTGCTGCAGATACAGAACCTGTCCAGGAGGCATTGGAATTAAGACAGAAGACTCATCGTGTTTGTTGTTCCCATATATATTCTTTTAAATTTTAAATGTTTATATTAAGCATTCCATGTGAATAGAGAACACCTGTATATGTAGCCTTTCCATTAGATACTATTCTATTCTATATTCTATTCTATTCACTATTAGGCGAATTTTCAGAAATTTTCAGTTTTTGAATCTAATTTCTATTTCATTTATCTTGTTACATATTGCATAGAAACGTCTAAATGTACATAAAAACACACATTTTGTTCTACTTTTCTCCATATTATATAGTAAAAATATCATGGCATATAAAGCTCTCGATCAGAGGAATAGTCAGATAAATAGTTGTCTTGCTTCTGTACGAAACCACACGCCTCCGTAAGCCACTTCTAATGAGTGTTTGCAACATATGTTTTCATGAAAAACTAAGAAAAAAAAAACAAAAAACGAATAAGTTACATGTATTTCCAAAACCACATTCGCTAGAGTTTTGTTTTACATAGGTGTGTTGACCTTTTGAAACCCCTTAATTTTGGCATATGAAAACTGCGCATATTAATACTGCGACATATTACTGCAGGTACCCATTTATTCTTTGAGGAACGAAATATTCCAGTTTGTTCTGCGGTAAAAAAATAATGTATTCCAGTTGTAAATAAAAACAGGAGCCGTATAGGCCAAAAGTCGCTCACCCGAGTAAAACAGTCATGTAATACTTGCAGATGCCCTTGCAACAGTCTTCCAATATTACAGCAATAACTAATAACCAAATTGAAAGTTTTATGCCGAGATCTATTGTGTCTTAGGTTTTCGACACATCAACCCTTATGGATCATATTTCCGAGAAAAAAATATAAGGCAACTGAGGAAAAGCTGAATGTCATTGGATAAAGAGAAGAAATAAAATAGACCCGCCGCTTCCTCTACCTGCAAGCTTACCAGGCCCTTAATAAAGCTTCCGCTTTTCAGCCGAGAAATTGTTTAAAGAGTTGATTTATACATCCATTAGCACAGGAGTTGGGATTCGGCAGAGGCAGACGATCCTTCGGTGATAAAATATGGATAGTAAATGAAGGGTTTTGCTACTTCATTCACACTTCAGAATTTTCTTCAGTAAGTCTTAAATGCATGTTGAGGACATAACTTTCCAACTATTTCTAAATAGTCCTGGAGAAATAGAGCTGACCTTGCTGTAAGACGGTCAAAAGTCACTCAAAGATCACCAGTGAAACAAAATTAGTACACCTATGCCTGATGCCTTATGCCAAGATGCATACCCAATGCTCTCTCGTGTCTGGAAAAGAGGTTATAAATGCTTTTTACCATATATGAGTATTTTTGCGCCACCTTATTAATGAAGCGTGAGCATTTAAAACAAACCCGACTTGACGGAAGATTTCATGTGGAATTTCAGAAGAGAACTACAGATTGCATAATCTTTTACATGTATATGACGAAGATTACACCCATATGATAAAATATTGATTGTAACTGAAGGGTTTGCTACGCTACTTCGATCAAATACGGTAAGTTTTCTCCATTAGTCTTTCATCATTTTGAGAATAAGCTTTTCAACATTTACAAATGTATAAGGAAGCAAATCTGACCTTGGCGTAAAAAGGTCAAAGATCAAGCTGGGACCATTATTTGATCGAACTTGGAAGACTTTCCTACCCTGATTTCAAGATCCAACTTTTAAGCTTTCTTTGTTCTGGAGAAAAAAAAAAACAATCAAAGCATTTTATTATACATAAGCTCAGCAATCACATTGATCAACGGAGTGTTTTCATCTGAACAAACAAACATCCAGTCCCCCATTCCACAGAAAAAATGCATATAGAATGTGGTGAAAAGTGGCCAGCTGTTCCAGAAGATAGGTCTTTTAAACAGTTCATGGTTTATACATTTTGATATACAACAATGTAATGACTTTTTAACATTTTTCAAATACAAATACGTTAGAAACTATCGTGGAAAAGTCAACATAGGACCACGATTTTAGCAAACTTCGTATACTTCGCATCCCCGGATACTGTACGCAAAAAAAAAAAAAAAAAAAAAAAAAAAAGAAAAGTCAGCACCAACGCATTCCTGGTTTTGGGGAAACAGATTATGTGGTTTTACCATACATGTGTATGGCGGCCATCTTGATAATTCGTTATACCCCTTCGACAGAAATTTCCACATGAATTTTGGTGAAAATTGGCCAAGCGGTTTCAAAGAAGTCATCAAAAGATTTTATGAGTTCGTACATGTGTAAATCCCAAGGGCAAGGACAGATACCCCAGGGAATACTGTTTTGATTGAAATTGAATAAGTTTGCTACATTTAACCATTAGCCCTTAATATAATTAAAAGAAATCAATATTTTCAACATACAAGTGTACAAGGAAGCAAATTGATACTGCCATAAGAGTATCAAATGCCAACAGGATCATTATTTAAACAGACCTGTTTGATGTTGGGCCTCAAAGCTTTGTGTCTGGAGAAGAAGCATTTCAATTGTTTTACAAGATATGGCCATGACACCATATTGGTCAACGAATCAAGGCTATATGTATACTTAATATCCCTTCTGAAGGAAGGCTCCACGTGAAATGTATTGAAAACTGGCAAAGAATTTTTTATATATATACAGCTCACCGACCAGGGCAGATAACCCCCGGAGATCTGATGGGTTTGGTGAATTTCATCATACATTGTAAGTTGCAATCATTGTTCTTTATATATTTTTCAACATTTTCCTTCAACCATTTGTCTTTAATAAATTTTTGCGAAAATGATTTTTCAACATTTCCCTATACAAATGTATGGAGACAAATGTGACATTGCCGTTTAACGGCCAAAGGTCAACCTAGGCTCACAATTTGATAAACTTTGGTAGACCTTGCGTCCTTGAAGCTATACACCAAGATTCAGCATCAAGTTTTCTTGGTTCTGGAGAAGATTTGTTAGTGCTTCTAATGTACAGCTCGATATGATTTGATGTAGTTTATTAGAATCTTACTATATATATATATATATTTACATACATATTCATGATATAATATCATAATATACGCGCGAGTCGAACCTTTGGTTTGTTTCATCAGTGGTTTTGGTTATATGTGTTTCACCGTGATGTTTCGCAGATTAGATAGAGATCCCAATGGGGACCGAAAGTATATTTGTAATTGGAGCTGTGTCAGAATTAAGGGTGACGTTTCGCGCGAATCATCACGAAAACATATTTGTATAATTTTGACCCCGTTAAACCCCACTTTTATATAGTAAAACAATATATTGTAGTATCCACAGTAGTAAAGTAAAACTGAGTTTTACAGGGGTATACATTATTTTTCTTATTTCTATAAAAAATAGATTATGGTACTCGTTAGAATCGCCTCGGCGAGGTGGCTCTAACGACTACACACAATCTATGTTTTGAGCTTAAATAAGTAAGATATCAGAATTTTTATCTGAAAACTTTGAGTTTTTGGTGGTGAAAATTTTAATTTATTTGATTAGTTGTGTTTTCGAATAAAAATGGTGTGAGTCCCAGTAGTATTCTACTGACCGTTTCAAGGCGGTTTCCCTGTTGCAGTTATTCTATGTTTGTGTGTCTGTGGTTTCATATTCTGGTCTTTATTTGCTCCTCATCTTTCCCTGTTTTGGTTCCGTGGGAGGGCTATGCTTCCTAATTGTGGCATTTCCAGGGTCTCTTCACTTATATTCTCACATGAAGTTTGCTGAAACTTGGCACAGATGTTTTAGTGGGGAAGTCCTTTAAATGTGTCGAAGGACGGATGACGGGCGGTAGATGGTCACAACAACTTATCCTGAGCTTTGGCTCAGGTGAGCTAAAATCTATTAAAGGTGATGTAAAAACTATTGAAATACTTATACCTCAGCGAGAACCAAAAATTAAACTAATTACAATTAGAAAGTAAAAGGCTATCAATTTCCTATTTCAAAGGTCGCGCCTCGTTAATGAAACTAAATCTGTCATTCAAAGTTGACTTTTAAAAAACATTGCCTCGTTTCTCCTTAGATGTACCGTTAAATCGTTTTGTAATGCTTTCCTGGTTGATTCCATGTTTTTGAGCTCCTATTTAAAGACATGTCAACCTTTGTGGGTCATTTTGCGTCATCTGCCAGAGAAAAGATGAAAAAGAATAAAAGAAACAGAAGGAATGGTAGATGAAAGGAAACAGAGAAGTAGAGAATAGTGATCAAAAACAAAAGTAAATATCAGTGTAGAAATAGAAGGAATGCTAATGTGCCGCCTACCCTACGTGTTGCAGAGCCTGTCATGTAACACCGCCATACTACCCGTTAAAATACATGGTTATAATACGCGGAAGAATATATTTATTACACTTACAGAGAAAAATGAACTGATGGGTAATGTTTATGCGTTATTTTTTATTTATCTTTTGTATACGATTACGAAGCCATGAAGTATCATGTCACTTCAAAATATTTTGGTGAAATAGTACGTGTAATTGCGAAAATCTATCTGTGTTTGTGAATTCCACCTAGACATCACGAAAACATACCCATATAATTTTGACCCCCCTCAAACCCCACTTTTCTATAGTAAAACTGGGGTTTACAGGGGTATACATTATCTTCTTATTTCTGCTCAAAAACATAGATTGTGGATACTCGTTAGAACCGAGGCGGTTCTAACGAGTACCGACAATCTATGTTTTGAGCAGAAATATGAAAAATATCAGAATTTTTATCTGAAAACTTTCAGTTTTTTTTGTGGTGAAATTTTCAATATATTTGAATAGGCGTGTTTTCGTAACGAGAAATTTGCCAGCATGAAAATGCTGTTTTCGAATATCACGTTTCGGATGGTATTAGTACATTCAGTTTGCAACAAGTTCTCCCTCCTGATGTCATTGGTAGGCTACGTTCTATGTACATCTTTCTGGACATCTTTCATACTATTTTTGACCTCATCATTACGAAAAACATGCCTATATAAAATTGACGCCCCTTACACCCAATTTTTATATAGTAAACCTGGCGTACCCACAATCTATGTTTTGAGCAGAAATATGAAAAATATCAGATTTTTTTTATTTGAAAATTTTCTTGTTTCGGTTGTAACATTTTCAGTATATTTGAATAGGCAGGTTTTCGTAATGTGTATTTACAAACTCAAAAACAGGAGTAAACTTATTGGCTCTGTTAACATACATCGCCAGATTGACGTGAGCGTCTCCTGCTGTCTGTCTGAACGATAAGTTTATTATACAAGTATTAAATGTTTACATGGTGCCTAAGAGAATCACAGTCAAAACATGGTACAGAAGTACCTCTGGATAAATTGTACTAGCTAGCCTTTTTAGTTAAAAAGAGACACGTCACGAAAACACGCCTCCCCTTAAACCCCACTTTTATATAGTAAAACTGGGGTTTACAGGGGTATACTTTATTTTTCTTATTTCTACTATTGAAACATAGATTGTGGGTACTCGTTAGAACCGCCTCGCTGAGGCGGTTCTAACGAGTACCGACAATCTATGTTTTGAGCAGATATAAGAAAAACATCAGAGCTTTTTATCTGAAATTTTTCAATTTTGAGAGGTGAAATTTCTATATATATGAATAGGCATGTTTTCGTAATGATTTCAACGTCATGTTTTGTTTAACAAATATAATATTACTTGTGGAATATTTTCAAAACCTTCACTACAAAACAAACAACAACAAAAATGGATTTTTCCATTACGAAAACACGCCCATTCAAATACATTGAAAATTTTACAACCAAAAACGGGAAAATTTCCAGATAAAAAATTCTGATATGTTTCATATTTCTGCTCAAAACATAGATTGTGGGTACTCGTTAGAACCGCCTCATCGAGGCGGTTCTAACGAGTACCCACAATCTATGTTTTGAGCAGAAATAAGAAAAATAATGTATACCCCTGTAAACCCCAGTTTTACTATATAAAAGTGGGGTTTCAGGGGGTCAAAATTATATAGACATGTTTTCGTGATGTAAAATCAAAAAGTGTTTACAATGATCACGAAAACATGCCTGACTCCCTTAAACCCCACTTTTATATAGTAAAACTGGAGTACAAGGGTATACATTATTTTTCTTATTTCTGCTCAAAAACATAGATTGTGGGTAGTCCTTAGAACCGCCTCGACGAGGCAGTTCTAACGAGTACCCACAATCTATGTTTTGAGCAGAAATAAGGAAATATTAGAGATTTTGTCCGAAAATTTTCAGTTTTTTGGAGGTGAAATTTCTATATATTTGAATAGGAACTCTAATGGCTCATTTACCGTAACGTTACTAATTCGAACTCATTTTCGAATCCCTAGGAAATTCTCAAGAAAAGAAATATTTAAGGATATGTTAGGAAACATTTTCTTATTTTTTTCTGAAAATCGCCTCCTCGATGCGATTCTGACGAGTACACTCAACATACCGTTATTTTATGGAAGATCGAAAAGCAGCCTTTCATTATCCTCATTTGACTTCTGGCCTGGCGCTATGACGAACTCTCAGTTGTTCTAACAACCCATGTCTGGAACAATTTCCATGTTCCCATGTTGAGCCATTGAAATTTGACTGTTTGTCACTTAATTAGTATAATAAACTTATCCATGATGTTTGAAATGGAATGCATGTTATCGCTCTGCACTTTAATAATTTGAACAGCCTACGATGATAATGATTGTGTTTAGGAATTAACCTTAACCACTCTCTTGGCTAATTCAGCAGATGATAAATTGTTGATAGTTGTTTTTTTTATTTTTCCAAGAAAACATGATTTGAAACTTCACGCGAATTGTCTCTAATGGAAACAATTTGCATGAAATGTCAAAACCTGTTTTCTGAGAAATATAAGAAAATATTTCAGTATGTCTTCTGCTGAAATTTTTATCACGTTTTCCCCCTTGTTTTTTTGATGCATTTTTGCTTTTGAACAAATGCAGATAATTATAGTTAGCAGACACGAATAATCTATGATATATTTGCATGTCCACAGATAGTAATCGTCTAAGAAACGCCAATATACCTAGCTGCTTGATATATTAAATTTTTCACAAAAAATGGCATCAAGGAATATGCTTAAACAAATTATACTCATGCAGGAGGGCAAAATATAAATATAAAAATGCAGTCGAACTTCAGTGTCTGGAACAGCTTTGGGACAATGGAAATTTGTTCAAGACATGGGTAAATTGAGACACTGAGGGTTAATCATAGCACAAGGTCAGTGCAAGATAAATGGAGACAAATGGAGCTATTTTAGGATGTCTTTTCGATCTTCTATAAAATAATGGTATGTTGAGTGGACCTATTAGAATCGCCTCGATGAGGTGATCTAATGAGCATATATAACATACATTTTCATGATGAAATAAAAAAGTCCTAAGATATTCCTCAAGATTTGTAATCCGAAGAGTTTCCTTGGGACACAAAAACGAGTTCGAATCGGCCACGATAACACAAGCTGTCGGTGTTCGAGTCATTGAATGGTTAACCATCACGAAAACACACCTATATAATTTTGACCCCCTGAAACCCCACTTTTATACAGTAAAACTGAGGTTTACAGGGATATACATTATTTTTCTTATTTCTGCTCAAAAACTATGTTTTTGAACAGAAATACAAAAAATATCAGATTTTTTATCTGAAAGTTTTCATTTTTTGGTGGTAAAATTTCCAGTATATTTAAATAGGCGTGTTTCCGTAATGTAAAGTGCAGATTATATATTTTATTTCCTTTGGGATCATTGCTCCCATTCTGGTTACTTTGAAAATCTAATACCACTTGAAGAGACTTAATAAAACCGAGTCTCCGATTTTCGTTCTTTTATGTATTCTTTGTTTCAAAAGGCAACCTTTTAGATTTTCATTCAGGAAAGAAAGTCCAGTGTCGTGAAACACAGAAATTCTACTTTTCAATATTGACAGTCATCTTGGTATTTGCCCGCCTAAATCACGTGATAAGGGTCGGGTTGACATGAAATGACAATACAAATATCTTCTAGCGAAAAAAGTTGGAGGTTTTCTTAGATTTTGTTAATTTATTTGCTATCGATAAGTATCAGGGTGTTTAGGGCGAATTGTTCGAAAGCAGAATTTCGCTTTATCAGCCTTAGCCGGGAACTATTTGTTCGGTAACTATTGGGTTGGTAGATAAAGGAAAACGGATTTTCGAAATGTGGTATGTTAAATAGGGTGGCAGTTTAACACCGCCACCCTCCTGCCTCCCCCCACCCACTCCCCCCCACGCACACACACACACACACGCACCCACACAGAGCCTCAAAATACATTCTAAAAGAATTAAGTCCTCCTTCTTTTTTGTATAAGTCTAAAGAAAGTGCAAGTGCTTCTTACTGACAAAAAGACAGTAGACGTGAGAGTCATATGTCAGTTCGCTGGTAATGCATTAGATTTTACTTTGCAATAGTTGCGTGGGAATTGGCATTTGTTTCAGCTGGGCGTCAGTAATAAAGTACTTTAGCACGTATGCAAGCAACGCAAATCAGCAGCAGACTTGGCTTCCTGTTCAGGGTTGTCGCTGTCCTCGTTTTAAATATACAGAGCCATCTACGAAAGTCCTGATTAGATTTCGTGGAGGCTCAGGCTAGACTGGATCCATAACGAAAACTTACCTATATAATATTGACCCCCTTAAACCCCAATTTTATATAGTAAAACTGGGGTTTACAGGGGTACAAATTATTTTTCTTATTTCTGCTCAAAAACATAGATTGTGAGTACTCGTTAGAACCGCCTCGCCGAGGCGGTTCTAACGAGTGCCCACAATCTATGTTTTGAGCCTGAAATATGAAAAATATCAGAATTTTTTATCTGAAAACTTTCATTTTTTGGTGGTGAAATTTTCAATATATTTGAATAGGCGTATTTTCGTAATGTATGTTTTAAACATTGATGTGATTTGCGTCTCGACATTAGAAATTGTACTTTATGCGCATGTGCGCCATTGAAGACTAAGATCATTATCTGAGTCCTCGCTGACACACATAACAGAATATACAGTCGACTCTCGTTTCCTCAACTTCGCTTATTTCGAATAACCGCTTATGTCGAAGTGAAAATATGGTCCCTGTTTTATCATGGAGGTCTAGCAACCGGTAACAAAATATTTTCAATATGTCGCCCACTTCAGAAGTCAAATTACATATTAATTTGTGAAATGTGTTTGTTCGATTTATTTTTTTCTTCAATTATGCAAAATTGATTTGTCGATTTACGGATATCTCACAGTATTTCAGAGAGTTTCTTGACTTCCAGAAAACGAGAGTCGACTGAATGTTCTTTCATTAATTTTATAGTTCAGGTTCCACATTCTACTACACTCAAAACTGTCCATGACAGGAATTCTATAATTCTGCTTTGGTTGCTGCTTTGCGACCTGACTGTTGATTTTCAGCCAATGAAATCTGTGGAAACAAAATACTAGTTTTAGGTTTTCACGTGAAGGATGCAGATCGGAAACCAGTACCGATGAGTGCTTTGCTTCGGTTAGACAAGCAAGTAACCGAGGGAACCACTTTAGAGTGAGATGGTCAACTTCCGGGTATATATTTGAGATAGGATTTAATGAGATTTATACGAGGTTGTTATTCACAATTACTAAAACGGCAACCAAACTAGAATGGTCGATGCTATAACTGACATGGTATGTTGCCCTTAGGTATAACATATTCTGTATAGTACTTTAATATAAAGAAAATCCAGACGTACTTATATCCTGTGAATTAAATTGGAGGCATAAAGTATATGTAAATTAACCCTGATCATACAGGCGACCTCGGTTTGCTTCCACAATCGCTGGCAGATATAGTATAGTCTACTGACATATTCCAAGGCTGTGTTTAGGCTGCGTGGATCCGCATACTGACCTTGGTTTTTGTCTTTCACACACAAATCAACTCTCCCGTTTTGCCTCGGAAGACTCAAGTCTTTCTGGTTAGTAATTAAGGAAGTTTTTTTTTTCTTTTTCTCCTCTTCTGTTTGCTTGCTCATTAGAAAGCGACCAATAATTGAGTCCCTATAAGGACAAAGTTGTCTAATCGCAAAATCCAAGACCTTACGAAGGACAAGGTATGCTTATTAGTCCTGTCGCTCTTGGTTATAAACACATTTCTTACGTTTTGTAAGTCAGAAGTCGTTACCAGTTCCTTAGGAATGGCATCCGCAGTCAGTCTGTGTGATGCGCAATTCGATCTGAGTGTACAACTGCGCAAACAAGATAGAATACCTTTTCAAATGAAACTACGCCTTGGATGAAGTTTCTTAGGTCAAGGTAATATGGACAGACAGATGAATGCATTCTTTATTTGTTGACAAAAACACATGCTGTGAGTACTTATTGGAAGCGCCTTGTCGAGGCGCTTCCATTGAGTACCCACAACTTATGTTTTTATTGAGAAATAAGAAAAAAATATGAGCAGTTTTGGTTGGATTAAAGCGTTTTATCTGGAGCCACCGACTGTTTTCTTCCTTAATCACTCTACGGCTTCCAATGATAACCATATTGGGGAAATATGATTGTATAGGATAAATGTTGCGATGCCGTGGAGATTAAAGGCCCCGCGTTTTTGTTCGACGCTGTGTTGTGATATATACAATAAGTTTGTATGTGTAAGGTGAAAACGGTTTTCAAATGCAAGTTGCTGCAGCAGAAATTAATTAAACCCTTGACAAGGCGTTGTTACATTATGGGCATTGAAATGAAGTGTGATTGATGTTACTTTGTTTTAAATTTTCATTGAGTGCGTTTTACTGTTGGTTTGGCGGCGTTATTCGAAGGAATAATTTCTCTGAATTATTTTAAACAAAAGGAGTATAAAAAATACAAAAAGCTAACATAAAATGTGGAACAATAAAACTGTTGTGTGTTTTGTCATAACTGTTATAGAATAAATGTTCTATATTTAAATTGTCTTTTAACAGCTTTATTCTTAAAGAGAAATTTTCGTATTTTTGGATTGTCTAGTTTTTACTCATATATGTAAATAAATAAAGGCGCGCAAAGCAATAACAACATTTTTTTAAAGATGAAACTCATAGAAAAGATATCATAGTGTATTAAAATAACAAAATATTTTATATTTGCATATTAATTTGTCCACAGTTCTAAAATGTAATGTTAAAGATCTTTACAGTTCGTATGGTATATGAATCTCCGTATAGTTTGACTTTTATCCTAGAGAAAGATATATGGGAACGTTAAGACTAACTCTGGACGCTGCAGAGAATAAAACGTGAAGCATGTTTCATGTCAGCAACTTATAAATTCACTGTAAAAAAGACAAGTCTTGCGAAAATATCATATTATTGCTCATGCAACATCTAACTGAGATGATTTAAAGAGATTGTATCAATACACACAGAACACAAGTGTAAATTATGATAAAAGTTTTTAATGCAAACAGCTCCATAAATTGTGAAACACAGGCTATCATTTGCATCATGTGTGCCGAAAATAATAAACTATGAATGAAGTAATATTTCAGAAGTTATAAACTGCTACTTAATTTAAATATGTACCATTATTACCCTAAGTATTCGGAAAGAGAAGCCTGAGCAAACAGTGTAAACCCAGATCAGACGCCACAGAGTACGTCGTCTGATCAGGGCTGACACTGTTCGTCCAGCAGTCTTTAGATACATCAACAGGTAGTAAAATTGACTTAAGTCAAATTTTGCGACAAATATGGTACGGATTTAAGGTGTTCCAATATTTAGGATAAAAACGGCATCTATCAAAAGAGCCGCAATGTCCGAAAACGTACATTCTGACATGTCCGCCCAGCGAAGATTCAGATCAGCCTGCGCAGGCTGATCAGAATCTTCACTGGTCGCATTTTAGATAGCCAAGGTTGCAAAGTTTCTTTACGCGTGCAACGAAGACACTGATCAGCCTGCGCAGCTGATCTGAATCTTTGGTAAGGCGCACATAACAGGTACGTTTTCTGACGTTGCGGTTCAAATGATTTTGATTGGTACTATGGTTATATTGATTCTGGTACTGTGAGGGTACTAAAAGAGAAGATACGATGCGATGGAACGTGCATATTGGATTATTTTGTCGTACGTGTCGGTGAAACAGGAGACTCAAGACCGGATCTTGCGTTACGTGATTACACTCAGTTTGGCTGGAGTATTCATCATTAGCGCCGTGGTAAATATTACTAATGCGGGAGGGAGGTTGAAGAAAAAATATACCTTTAGTCGTATACGAAATGATAAATCGTATACGCTCTTAGATTGGTCAGGAGATGAATATTTCGATTTCGCATACATGTACAATATTTTAAGTTTTTATGGTTTCAAAAATAGCAAAAAAAGTAGATCTGGACCAGGAAGTGTATAAACACAGACTGGTCTGAGTGATTCTGTTTGCAACATCTTTACTCGAAATATTCGGGCACCTTAACTCCTAGCTATAAAAGATCTAAATTTTGTCTATTTAACTACATGGTGATGTATCAGAAGAAACCATTGGATGAGTGGCGAATAGTGTACCCAAATCAGACGGTATCTGATCTGGTTCTACGCTGTTTGTTTAGGCCCGTCTGTCCGAATATTACATCACGAAAACATACCTATATAATTTTGACCCCCTCAAACCCCACTTTTATATAGTAAAACTGGGGTTTACAGGGGTATATATTATTTTTCTTATTTCTGCTCAAAAACATAGATTGTGGGTACTCGTTAGAACCGCCTCGTCGAGGCGGTTCTAACGAGTACTTACAATCTATGTTTTGAGCAGAAATAGGAAAAATATCAGAGTTTTTTATCTGAAAATTTTCAGTTTTTGGAGATGAAATTTTCTATATATTTGTATAGGCGTGTTTTCGTAATGAAGGGTAAAAACAATATCACGATGAGTTTGATCTTGTTTTCTTTTTTTTTTTTTTTTTTTTTTTCAGAATTCGCCTTTGCCTTGCTTGTTCAGTTTATATTAATATTTGCAGATAAAGGATATACTGGACACATTTAATAGATTTTCTGCCTTTGTTCAGACTGGAAACAATTTTTTTTTTTTAATTTCGGTCTACTTTCCTACATACCAAACTTCTTCAGAAAGGTCGTCTACTCTGGTAGACCCCTTTTCAGAAGAGGACAAATTCAATTGAATATTGCCCCTGAAAGTGTATTGGTTCCCCTTAAGGAACATAGGAAACAAGCCTTTTTATTAGGCGTTAGTAACGTAGATTTCATGGGTTAGTTAGTAACGTATTTTTCGTGTTAGTTAGTAGTTCTCATGTATTAGTTAATAACATAGTTTTCATGGGCCTTTTTTGATCAGGAGTTAGTAACGTAGTTTTCATGGGTTATTTCCTTGTACAATTCTACATCATCTAAATAGCCTATCGGTTATAAATATTTATTGTTAATTTTATTTTCGTATGGTGATCAATTCTGTATTAGCACTAACTGGACGCGAGGATTACGAAGGGTCGGTCAAAACGGCATTCACCACTGGCGTCAGTCATTTAATATTAAACATGCTAAATAAGTTGTCTACTATACTTTTGAGATAGTGTTATTATTATTATTATTATTATTATTATTATTATTATTATTATTATCATCATTATACGACGATGTCGTATCAATATCACGTATTTGGCTTAACATTTGAAAAAAAAATGTGTATGAAAATAATAATATGTCATAGATTTCAGGGCCCAGTTGTTCAAAGCGTCGTTAGCTTAACGAGCTCGTTAAGGGTCATTTCGTTGACTGTTTTAGCAGATTCAATATACAATATTCTGATATTTTTTGCTGAAAAAATGTGAGTAGCTTTTGCACTGCAAAAGCTACTCACATTTTTTCAGCAAAAAATTTCAGCATATTTGCGTATCACTCGATGTAAATTTTAACGAATCGTTAACTAACGATGTCGTTAGCTTTGAACAACTGGGCCCAGGTCTACAATCTGTAAATTTCTTGGCAGCATGCTATGACTGACTTAACATTACGAAAACACGCCTATTCAAATATACTGAAAATTTTTCCACCAAAAACTGAAAATTTTCAGTTAAAAAACTCTGATATTTTACATATTTCTGCTCAAAACATAGGTTGTGGGTACTCGTTAAAACCGCCTCGCCGAGGCGGTTCTAACGAGTACCACAATCTATGTTTTTGAGCAGAAATAAGAAAATTAATATATACCCCTGTAAACCCCAGTTTTACTATATAAAAGTGGGGTTTAAGGGGGTCATAATTATATAGGTAAGTTTTCGTGATGTTTAGCAATGGTAGAAATATCTAATTGTTAAGTTTAAAGATGACGATGAAAAAAAAAAGATGGAAAAGCGAAAAGAAGTAAAATCCAGCAAACTTTTTTTATTGGTAATAACATCTTCTGACTCGACAGCCATTCCATAAATTTATATAGCGGTATGTCTAAATAGTGAAAAGAAGCCTGCGAAGAAAGACGTTTAGGCGGTGAAATCACCCCCGTTCACAGCATTTCATAGAGTGGGCGTTTGACTTGTGAGTATGCATATGTCACACACATATGAATGCGTAACATATGTGTTACATATGGTTACAATTGTACGCATACGTAATAGTTACATATGTGTATCAGTGTCACTTGTCGAATTTAACACATGTGCAGACAATACGAAATATTCACATCTTATAAAATCGCAAAGAAAACTCTATACAGTTGGATTGTGTAGACCGGACATGGCGACTGATCACGATCTACACTGTTCGCCGCTCAATGATCTGACAATTTTCCTTTGTTTTTGGTTGTAAAATTTTCAATATATTTGAAAAGGCGTATTTTCGTAATGCGTTTTCTATCATGCCTTGTTTTTTTTATGTTATACAGTAAAATTTCGATGACTCGAACACCGATGGCTCGTTTAAAGTGCATTACGAAAATACGCCTATTCAAATATATTGAGAATTTTACCACCAAAAACTGAAAACTTTCAGATAAAAAATTCTGATATTTTCCATATTTCTGCTCAAAACATAGATTGAGGGTACCCGTTATAACCGCCTCGTCGAGGCGGTTATAACGAGTACCCACAATCTATTGTTTTGAGCAGAAATAAGAAAATTAATGTATACTCCTGTAAATCCCAGTTTTGCTGTTTAAAAGTGGGGTTTAAGGGGGTCAAAACTATATAGGCGTGTTTTCGTGAGGGACTGATTCGAACTCGTTTTTTAGTCCCTAGGAAGTTCTTAAGAAAACAAATGTTTAGGGAAATTTTCTTATTTAAAATGAAAATGTATGCTGTGTGTACCAATTAAAACCGCTTCATTGAAGAGATTATAATAAGTACACTCAACATACCATTACTTTATAGAAGATCAAAAAGTACGTATCTACATTACCCCAATTTGACTCCTAACCTAGCGCTATGATGAAAGCTCAGTGGCTCGAACAATCCATCTAGATAAAATTTCCTTGAACCCAAAAAATGTTCGACCCATTAAGTTCCATTGTCTTTCGTTAATATATGATTAATATGTATTGTTTAACAGTATTAAAATGCATTCTATTTTCTATGTTGTAGACTCGCACTCATTTGAATAATAATTGGAGCAGTATGATATCTTTCAGTCGGTTTTACTTGACGCTTTACACACTAGAAGTGAATTTACAAACTTTTGTCATGATTTTATGCAAAACCTTTTGTCGTAACTAACTATGCACAAAAACGTTTTATTGTATTCATTAGTGATTTTTTTTTTTTTTTTTTTTTTTAACAATCGAATATTTCCGTATTTACAATAATGAAAATGGCTACGAATTGTGCGAAAATCGATAGGTAAGGTAAATTTGAGACAGGTTTTCAACATGCTTTGCTTGTTTAAATTTTCTGAATTTTCACAATATTGTTGTGAAACATTAATGAATAAATCAGTGGAGAAAGTAAAAACATATATATTTTCTGAGGTACAAATTCTGAAACGTCATTTTACTACAGAAATCGCAAAGGTCAGACCAGCTTTCGGCCAACCAACTTTAGGCCATATTATTTTAGAGTAAATATTTGAGAACAAAGCACATAGACAGTAAAGACAAATGGTTTCTGATAACAAATGGTCAATGAAAAAATATTTCCATTTAGAATAAAACGCCAAACAAATATATAGAATCTCTCAATGTGATGCCGAAAGGACAGTAATGTTAGAACTTGCTGTCCAACCCACATGCCTGTGTGTTATTATGACAATAAAGGCAATTAAACGTTTTTAATCTTAAATTAAGCAATAATGCACTTGAACCAAAATAAGCTGCACGAAGTAACCACATTTGCTCAGGATAGATATAACAAAATTGAGCAGTCGATGGCACGCCATCGCAAAATCCCCACGCACAGTGCAATAGCTGCTCTCGTGCACCTTTACCATGAAGTTTGGTTAAATTCCGCCCAGTGGTTTAGGAGGAGATAGCATGGACGGAAGGTCAGACAGACGGATGATCTGACTATTCTCAGCCATGGACTAGAAAGTGTGAGCGGTGTTGCACGTTACATTACTGCTCATAATTGGACTCAATAACACTGAGTTTTCTGGTGTCGTTTATTTGATGTTTTTTTTTATGGTTATTTTTTGATGCTTCCAAAGCGTCCTTCCTTTCAGAATCTAACACTTTCAACTCCATAGGCTAGAAAAAGGTTTTGCAAACAGTGGTGTAGATCCAGATGAGACGGCTCCAACGAGCCGTCTCATCAGGATCTACACTGCTTGCTTTCTTCTATTTTGTCACTACTCTCTTTGCCATTTTCAATTTCATTTTTGTCTACGCAACATCCCTTATTTAGATTATGGAACACATTCAATTTCATGGACGAAAGTGTCCACTCAGGGGTGAAAGAGTTAATGTCCAAATTTTAGAACAAATATGGTAAGGTATTAAAATGTCTGAAAACTACAGGAAATAATGTACTTAATGAGGTATTTTTCACTTAGAGCATATAAGATGCAGTCTCAACAAAATCTGTGACACTCACAGCAAGATGAGGTGGTGAAGGGATCATTAAAATGTTACATCTCAGTTGATAAGTGTCATTGTCTGCAAGTTATTTGTCAGTCGCAGCCATAAATCAAGGCTGTCTTTGATTCCGTCCAATCACAAATGAGCCACTCTATGAATAAAAGTACGTATCTTCGGGGCGTTCAGTAAAGATCCGAATCATCCAGCGAAACTACACAATCTTAACAACATAATCTCAACACGAAAACACGCCTATATAATTTTTACCCCTTCAAACCTCACATTTATATAATAAGACTGGGTTTTCAGGGGTATGCATTATTTTTCTTACTTTTGCTCAAAAACATAGATTATGGGTACTCGTTAGAACCGCCTCGCCAAGGCGGTTCTAACGAGTACCCACAATTTATGTTCTGAACAGAAATATGAAAAATATCAGATTTTTTTATCTGAACATTTTCCCATTTTAGGTTGTAAAATTTTCAATATATTTGAATAGGCGTGTTTTCGTAACGTGGCATGTTTCGTTCTACATCGAAATATTCTACAGTATCCAGTGATTCTGTAAGCGATATTGCATACTGATCTAGTCCGTAGATATCCGTATATGCTTCGAAGGCACACTGTCACATGGCGCGGCTGTGGAGCAGTCCATTTCCGATAGAAGGATGTCTGGTTAGTTTTTATTACTACTGTGTTTCATAGAAATTTAATGCAAACAGTGGAAACCCTGATCAGACAGACACAGAGCTCTGTGGCTTCTGATATTAGTACGCACTGTTTGCTAAATTACGCTTTTGGGGGTCTTCCGACTTCAATGGGTTAAAGTCGTCTTCATCTGAAACGTTGGTTTGTGCACACACGATTTTGGATAACCTTGTGTAAGAATGAATGGAAATGTATAGATGGACAAGTCAATGGAGAGACAGAATGAACTATTATTTGTTAGAAAATATAGAGTTTCCAACAAATGCCAACATTCTTTGACTGTAAATGTACAAAGAGCAGCTAACAAGTCGGAAGTCCTGATGAACTTTAATTGCTCGGTCACCTCTGGGACCATGGATATTTGTTCCAGACATTGATAGTTCGAGCCACTTAGGGTTAATCATAGCGCCAGGTCAAAAGGCAAGTGGATATGATTTTAGGAACGTTTATTTTTTATTTATTTTATTTTATTTATCTACTTATTTTTTGTTTGTTTGCTCTACCATAAAATTATGATAAGGCGATTCTAATGAGTATAAAAAAACCCATACATTTCCGTGGCAAAATAAAAAATCCCTGTATAATCTCTAACTATTTGCTTGCGCTGTCGAAAGAATTTCCTAGAGACACAAAAACGAGTTCGAATAAATTACAGTATACGAGCCACCGGTGTTCGAGTAATTGAAGTTTTAATATAAATTGGAATGACCCCTTTTTACAGAAAGTTTAAATATGTAAGTAGGTCCACGGAAGTTCTGGTAAGATTTATTTCGATTTCGGTCAATAAAAAGATGGAGTGAAATTGAGAATAAAATTAAAGGGTTAACTGCATCTTATTTATTAACGTATGGTTTCTTTACCCTTATACGACCAATTCAAGGAAAACATTTTGATTTAATTGAGAGGAATTGCGAAAGTTAAATCTAAAATTATCTTAATTGTAATCGTAGACATGCTTTTTTTCTCTTCCGAAGATGATAAAACTCATTTCACTTTTTAGTCTTGTTAATCCATTTTAGTCTTGAGGTTCCCAAAAGTGTAATTATCACGAAAACATGCCTATATAATTTTGACCCGTTTAAACCCCACTTTTATACAGTAAAACTTGAGCTTACAGGGGGTATACATTATTTTTCTTATTTCTGCCCAAAAAACATAGATTGTGGGTACTCGTTAGAACCGCCTCGTCAAGGCGGTTCCAACGAGTACCCACAGTATATGTTTTTGAGCAGAAATACGAAAAATATCAGAATTTTTTATCTGAAAACTTTCATTTTTTGGTGGTAAAATTTTCAGTATATTTAAATAGGCGCGTTTTCGTAATGGGCAAACAGTTTACATCTTCGAAGCTTGTTGTCTCCCACCTTTATGACGAAAAGCGAGGGGACAAGGTATTCGGCTCTCCAAGGTTCGTCGTGCATAGTCGCGCACCCTCTGACGGCACGTACCTTGTGTGTGTAACTCAACCTATATGTTCATTACGAAAATACGCCTATTCAAACATATGGAAAATTTCACCTCTAAAAACTGAAAATTTTCAGATAAGAAAATTCTGATAGTTTTCATATTTCTGCTCTAAATATAGATTGTGGGTACTCGTTAGAACCGCCTCGGCGAGGCGGTTCTAATGAGTTCCACAATCTATGTTTTTGAGCAAAAATGAGAAAAGATAATGTCTACCCCTGTAAACCCCAGTTTTACCAATTAAAAGTGGGGTTTAAGGGGGTCACAATTATATAGGCATGTTTTCGTGCTTTTGTCATGGTCGGAAGGTGTACATGCGAATTGAATTTAATTCTCAGACTAATGTTTATTATTGTTTTCTGCGTTTTGATGTTAGTATTTTTTTTTCAGGCTCAAATTCTTTAAATGTGCATTGGGTGCTTTGTGTCTGCAACTTCTCCTATACTGTTATGCCGATCTAGTTTTGAAACTGAACATGTGTTTTTGTCATGGTTTGAATATGTGCATGCTATTTGGATATAATCCTCTGATTATTTTTCATTACTATTTCCGCATTTTGAACTTAATCATTTTTCAGGCAACGGGAACAATAGTCATCCGATTAGTAGGGGAAATAACTTGTACGATAAGCCGTTGGCGAAAAGTAAGTTATTTCCCTTAGAGTCACTTCGCACTTTTATCGAATTCTCTTACCAGTACGAAATATGTCATTCAGTGACGGTCAGTTATGACATGTACCGAACAAAGTTATTGCAAAAGCCCATTAATCCTATTATTGCGTTTTAAGAAACAGTTGTTCATAAATGTTTATCAATATAGATCCTTACCCTCATTCAGTCTTTTAAAGTCGACTAATTGTTTAGGTCTTAAAGTTTTTGAATGAGATATGTCTGTAACTTTCAGTCAACAGAATGTTAAGAAGCAACTCTGTGTATCAACGGGTCATTTAACCATGTTCTCCACGTGATAAGTCCCTCCGAGCGAAACAAATAAATTTTAGCTCTCAGTGACAAACGAGCGACGGCGAATAAGTTGATTGCAATAAAAACTGTTTGCACTGATTGCACCCAACATTTTTTCAGACCTTTAGTACGCCTAGCTCATACTCGACGTGCCCTGGTTTGAGTATAAAAGGGTGGCGCTTGGTGACAGACAGCGGCACCAAGTGTGCATGGTTGATCCATGAAAGCAAGGCTGTACAAATACATGTACATAACAATCGCCGCCGCCTCCATGTGCCTCGGATGCCTGGTAGCGTTAAAAAAATCCGCACAACAACTGCACCCAACATTCTAATTATCAAATTTTCTTAATCTGCTTTATTTAAAGCGTACATACTGATAGCCAATTGTAGCTTTTATGTGTATTGTGATCACCTATTAGATATTTTGCCGGAAAATTGAAACGCAATGTTCCTAAGTTACTTATTACCTTCTTTCATTCGTTCGATCGTACCTTTTTTCTTTCCATCCGTCCAATTGTCTCTCAGTCAGTCAGTCAGTTGGTTTAAACTGTATTTATTTGACTTTATAGTAGACATATACAATACATGCATTAGACATATATGTCACAGGATTTGACGGTAAGCACAAGTGCTTATTTGAGTCATCTCCTGGGAATAAACAGCATATGTTACATCATCTATGAATGGAAGGCAGTGTAACACATTTAATGAATATGAAAAAAAAAAAAAAAAAAAAAAAAAGAAAGAAAGAAGGAAGGAAGGAAAGAACGAAAGACATTTCATGTGTATTGACATGAAGTAACAATCGAACTGATTAGTAAATTGAGCGGATACACACGTCAGGTAGATTTAGTGTTTGTTATGAAACACAAAGCATATTGTTCAGTTCAAATGCTACAGCTGTAAAAATTTCTAGCGGCAACATGAACATATTTTGGCTGATTCCCAGTTCCCCAAACATAGTCATTTATACGGACTACAAAAATCTTCCGGATGTCACTATATACTCTTGCACTTTAAGAAATAACTGTTCGTTTTCCTGAAAAGTTAGATTTTGGCTGCCGTAGAGAAAATCTTTAACCGTATAATTTAAAAGAGAATCCGAGAAATATCTCCTTCGAAAATGAGCGAGCCTAGGACATGCAAAGAAAAAGTGACATGCACTTTTAAATCCTCCGCACGCGCACGTGGGACTTGGAACAATATTTTTACGATAAAGGTCGGCATTTAAGGAGCTACATCCAAGTCTCAGACGTGCTTGGAGAATTTGGCCTATACGTGTACCAGTGTTATAATACGAAGGACGTCTTTTTAGATCCTTGTTTAAACGTGATTTGAATGCAGCCACTGATGGCGCATCCTTGACCTCGGCGGGGAGATCGTTCTATGCACGGATCGTTGCCGGGAAAAAGGAATTTAGAAACAAATTGGTATTAGCGCGATAGTTCTGGAAATGATTTGAATTTCTTAGATTGTAAGAGGTCGTGTCTTGCACTAGTGGTGGAAGGAGATCGTTAAGATATACAGGAGTTAGCCCATGAAGGATTTTGAAGAGAATTATGAGTCTGTGCTTTTTTCTCCTGTTTTGGAGAGTCTCCCATCCAAGGTCTGTGAGTAGTTTGCTCACGCTACACAGTTTAGTAGCACCGGTTATTATTCGAGCGGCCTCGATATGGATTACGTCGAGTTGCCTTTTGGTCTCTGTGGGACAATTGTCCCACACCAAATCACAATATTCTAGCAGAGGCAGCACATACGCCATATATATTTTTTCAAGTGATTTTCTACTAACTCTGAACTTAAGAGCTCGGAGGAGATTTAATCTTGTCCAAGCCTTTACGGAAATGTTTTTAATGTGATCTGACCAGTTGCAGGAACTAGAAAGCGTAAGTCCTAGGTGCTTGTGACTATTCGTCTCTTGAAGCATTGTTCCGTTCATAAAAAGGGGAGGATGAGGCGGTGAGATAATTCTCCTCGAGATAATCATAGAAAGTGTTTTGTTAGCATTAATATTGACTAACCAATCTTCTGCCCACCGAGAAATAGTTTGCAACTCGGCATTTAAACACCGAGCCGCTGCATTTGGACACTCGACAATGATATAAAGACTAGTATCGTCTGCAAACAACCGAATAGAACAACCTATATGTTTTACTATGTCATTTATGTAGAGAAGAAAAAGAAGGGATCCAAGAATTGATCCCTGGGGAACACCTGCTAAAACTGGAGTCCAATCAGAAGCTTGGCCATTAAGTACAACACGTTGTCGCCGTCCAGAGAGATAACTGGCAAACCACTTAAGAACGTTATCTGAACAACCTATTCCGGACATTTTATGCAGGAGACCCTTGTGTCAGACTCAATCAAAAGCCTTACTTATATCACAAAAGACGGCGCGAACTTCTTTACCTTTTTCAACGGCTTCACAGAATGTGTGGTAAGTCTGTAACAATTGATATGTTGTGGAGTCGCCTTGGACAAAGCCCGACTGAAGAGGAGTTAAGAGCTGATGAGAAGTGACATAGTTATACAAATGTTTATATACACAACGTTCCATGACTTTGCCTGGTGAGCTTAGGAGAGATATAGGTCGATAATTACTGGGTAAAGACTTTTCATCTTTCTTATGGATAGGCGAAACGTTGGCAGTTTTCCAGGCTGAAGGGAAATAACCCTGTTGGAGTAATCGATTAAAGATAACAGAAAACGGGCGTGCAAGAACTATAGCACCTTCTTTCAGTAAACGGGGACTGATTAAGTCTGGACCACTTGCCTTGTTGATTTTCAAATTATAAAGACAATCTTTCACATCTTCCTCTGAAATGTTAATAGATTCTAAGTGGTAAGGGACTGGGTCTAAGTTTGGTAAAGGTTTGTTTGCGTCATTAAGGGTTGTCTGTGCCGTAAAAAAAACATTCAACATGGTTGTTTTTGAAGATCATTTTCTGCATATTCCTGATTCATGATCAGCGTGGGTATGTTAGTTGTTGATTGTAAGTTTAAAATTTGTTTAGAGATTTTCCAAAAAACTTTGGGATCACAGTTATCGGAAGAGAGTAAGCGATCAAGTTTATAATAATATTCTTTTTTAGATTTTCTTATTTCATTTACAACGGTGTTGCGAACTGTTTTGTATCTGATCCAAAAAAAAAAAAAAAAACGGATATCGTTTGTTCTTCTTTACTGGCGGAAAGTGCGTTTACGTGTCCTAATCAATTGTTTTATGCGACATGTTACCCATGGTTGATCGGATAATTTTACTGTAATAACTTTGTTCGGGATCGCCTTGTCAGCTGCACTAAGTATTGCTGTTGAAATGCACTGAACATTGGAATCGATATCATTATCTGTTTGGAGATGCTCAACAAGGTTAAATTCCGATAATAATCGACGATATTTATCGTAGTTTGCTAACTTGTAGTTCCAGATTTTTCTCTTAAAACTTATGGTTGACGGACGTGTAAATTTTAAGTAAACAACGATTGGGCAATGGTATCGTACTTGATCAAGTATAAAGGGATCGAGTACATGACTTTGCAGAATGTTTGCTGTATTACGGACAAGAACAAGGTCAATCGTTGATGCGGAGTGTTCGGTAAAGTGTGTTGATTCTGTAATAATCTGGCTTAAGTGGAATTCGTTCACTAATTCCGTAATTTTGTTGCCGCTGTTCAGAGCCATATTAAAATTAAAATCGCCTGCAATAATAATGTCTACAATGTATGTGTTGTAGGCTCGATCAACACTTTCTTTTATTAAGTCCATGTAAGTCAGTCAGTTAGTCATATTTTATAGTTAAGTCATAATGCCATGCATTAGCAAGAATTGTAGAAGAGTATGTTCGTTCGCTGATTGATTGATTCATTCATTCAATCATCCTTCCTTCCAGCCATCTATCCATCCATCATTCATTCATTCATTCATTCATTCATTCATTCATTCATCTGTTTACTAAGTTTTACAGCGCTATGTCACATATTATCATGCAGTATCTGAATTATTTCTACTAAGTAAATAAATAAATAAATAAATAAATAAATCGATGAATTAAATAATTAATATTCAACATTATGACGCTGTGCTTAAGTTAATATCCACCATTATCTGATCCTGCAAGCGCTCATGGACTTAGCCATTTTTAGGAGAGATTATGCGAGTGCCGAAATGCCGACTGCATGTCTTATTTTTAAACAAAAATGGAAAAACTACGTTAACTGTAATTTATTATAGAGTAGTATATGTCATTGCAAACTTCGAGAAAATGGCTTTCTAGTCATAACATATAAAAGTACCGATAGGAAAGTAACATTTTTTTTAATTATCATTGAAATGTTGATTCAGAAGCATTTTGGCAAAATATATATAGGATGAATAGGGAAACGACATACCACACGTCAAAGTAAAATGGAAGAACTAAGTCATCAATTTAGTTTTACAAATTTTATATCAAATTCTTTTTCAATAAAATATCTTTTCAAAAAAGCTTGTAAATTTTTGTCGCATTCTTCAAAAATTATATTTTAATCAATTTACCGAGGCGGTTCTAACGAGTACCCACAATCTATGTTTTTGAGCAGAATTAAGAAAAATAAAGCATGCCCCTGTTAACCCCAATTTTACTATATGGCCTCAGACCACAGTTATTTTTTCCATTACCTTCCATACAAAGATCTCTTGGGAAAAATTGCTGACAACTTTGCAATCGATGCATACTTTCTTCTGCTTATGTCATCATTTCTTACCTTCAAATTTATCCACTTTACACACGACCATGACCAGCTCCTTTCCTGCTGTCGTCCGTCAAAGTTAACACCTGTCAGTTCATACCCGTTACAGCCCATGTAGGCTCACTTCTAAGGGGTGTGCTTAGGTTCACCTGTTTTTATGAAACCAAAAGAAAACAAAACAAACTCTTAATTTTCAAAACACCTACATTTTGATCTATCAAAAGAATCACAGTGAAGTAGTTTGCTCAGTCACTCTGGCATAAGATACAGCATCCAAGTGAGGGACTTTTTGTGCGACTATATTTCCTTATTTTAGACAACGAATCAGGGGAGCTAATTGTGGACTGGTTCAATATAAAAGTGGGGTTTCTGGGGGTAAAAATTATATAGGTATGTTTCCGTGATGAAAAGCAAAGTAGCCAGTTCCCTCTTCCCAAAAAATGGTGATCAGAATGCTGGACAGAATCCGTCAAACCCAATAAGACAATAAAACAGGACTCATCACGAAAACATGCCTATATAATTTTGACCCCCTTAAACCCCACTTTTATATAGTAAAACTGGGGTTTAAAGGGGTATACATTATTTTTTTTTATTTCTGCTAAAAACATAGATTGTGGGTACTCGTTAGAACCGCCTCGATCGAGGCGGTTCTAATGAGTACCCACAATCTATGTTTTGTGCAGAAATATGAAAAATATCAGATTTTTTTATATGAAAAATTGTCATTTTTGGTGGTAAATTTTTCAGTGTATTTGAATAGCCGTATTTTCGTTATATAAACATGCAATAAGCACCGCAGCGAGCAGCCACAAAGTCACAAAATGAAAAAAAAAAAAAAAAAAAAAAAAAAAATTAAAGTAGAGAAAACAATCCCACCGTGATAGACGGTCAATGGTTAAAACTATCGAGTGGATTAAATCGAGTTTACTGGCACCAGAAATTTTCGTATCCTCAGAACGGCCGAGGGTTTTGAAAAATGCAGCCAAAATGGAGGTAGGGCTGGATATTTACCTCTGGAATCCAACATAATCAACTGATCAAAAATAGCTTACTTGAAAACGAAAGTAGATATATTATTCTTTAAATCGAGCACTGCCAAAATTCTACACTCACGGAAGATCATGGCGCAGGGGTCAAGGTGGGAAGATGATTGAGCATGGAGATTTGTTTTTTGGCAATTTGACTTTTCTTGGGCATTTCGTATGCTGGGCCTTATGAGCCGCGCTTGATTGGCGTTGACGAGGCTGCATTACGAAGGTACAATGGTAAACCGAACATTTTTGGTCCAAAATTTGACCATTTTTCGGACGTTTTTTTTTTTAATTTGTCTTTTAAAATAGCGATGTCCGGGCGGGCGGGCGGGCATCTGGCGTCGTCCGAAGTTTTTTAAAAATAAGTTATATGTTACCTTTTTCCTTCAGTGGATTGCTTTCATATTCGGTAGGAATGAAGTTGAGGACCAGTAGGTGTGTCACATGCAAGAGAGACAACGCTTTTCGTTGATTTTTTGTAAAAAAAAAAAAAAAACAAAAAAAAAAAAAAAAAAACGTCCATAATGCCGTTAGGCGTTTTTTCTTGTTTCTTAATTTGGAAGCCTTTTTCGCCCCTCCTTTACAAGCTAGAGAGCTCATGTTCACACTATTATTACCCCGCGTACAACCGTATTAAATGGTACTAGAACTGAAAGCTTGTCTGTATTAATTTTCGCCATGAGGGTCGTTCAAATAGTGTTAGACAACAATTACTGCAAAAACGCTACCGCCATCGAAAGGATTTAGAGAAAATTTGTCTAACACAGAGTTGTAGACCCCCACACATCTCTGTTTCCGAGTAGTTTAAATCGAGTTTACTGGCACCAGAATTTTTTATACAGATAAAATTGGTCTAATATTGTATTTTAGACCCCCACATATCCCGGTTTCCGAGTAGTTTAATACGAGTTTATTTCCTCTTGGTGTCTGGGAAGGGCTGCGGTTTGTGATTGTGGCACTCCCTGGACTTTTCTCTTAAGTTACCTTCTTTTTACTGGCACCATTTTTTTTTTATTTTTATACAGAGAACATTTGTCTAATAATGTATTGTAGACCCTCACATATCCCGGTTTCCGAGTAGTCTAAATAGAGTTTAATGGCACCATAAATTTTCATAGAGCGAAAAAATGTCTAATATTATGGACCTCCACAGATCCCGGTTTTCGGTCAATATCTGTTCATAGGTAATGTTGAACTGTTACTCTCTACCGACAGAAAATAAAAATGGTATCATGTATTCACTTAATATTATAGGAGAACATGGCGTGCTCATTAAATAGACTTGTCAACGGTATAAGCTTGCTAGCTAGTCCTGAACACTGTCTTAGAATAAATATATATTCCAAGTTTTCCAAATACGATGCTATGGCATTGTATTTGGAAAATATAGGATGTATATTAGTTCTAGATATGATAAATTCCCAGGAATTATGTGATATAAGTGGTAGAAGATTAAAAGATAAATAGCAACAGGCTTTATTTCTGCCACACCATTACATTTTGTTAGGAGACAATTTGTGTGAAGTGTAAAATTCTATTTACTAGGAAAATAAGAAGCACTATCTTTCAATACCGTTTGCGGAGTTATTTAGCCAGTGTGCCAAGCATATTCATATGAACAAATTAGATGACCCATTTTAAGTACCTGTGCATTTGTTATTTCTGTCATTTATGTTCTTTTTGCATGTCCAGAGGTCTAATGGAATTAAATAATATGAATTCGGAAAAAAATCAACATCGTGTACAATTTAAAGTAACAATATTTCATTTAACAGAATCTAGTGTAGTTTCATGCAGTGTTTGATTAATTTAATTTGTTGTAATGCAAAATTCAAGTCTTGAAGTCTCTTATCAATATTTCAGTACTTTTTATTTTATTTTCCAAATCACGGTGACAGAACATAGCACAACTCGGAGGCCATAGACAGCCAGAAATATGTTACTTTCAAACACCATTTCAGAAAAAATGTATTTGTTTGCAAAATAGCTTTGTTTTTTTTGTGTTGCCGTCAGAATTTTTGTCAAATCATATGTTACAAGCGCTCTGTCGTAAGCTGGTAACTTCTCCCTGTAATAAGGTATACACAACACGATTTGTTCCCACATAGTGCATAGTGAAAACTTGTTGTATATTTGTTTCTATTTTGTAATAAATGAGATTTCATGAAGTCTCTCTCACGGGAAAATCAGGCTGACATTATTGAGGCTTTAGATTCTACTTTTGATGATTTATTAGATATTGATAATATTTACTTTGACCAAATGGTGGACCGTATATACACTACTGAACATCAGTTTAATAAAGCCAATTTTTCCAATACCGAGGCACCTTTTTGGATTTTTAAAACTATCTGTCTCAAATGGTACAGTTTCCACTCAAATTTAGGATGAACTGGGCAATTTTGATTTTGATATAGTCATTCCCTTATCTGGATGGCGATGTCCCTCGGCGTACCTCACACTGGGTAAACATAAACGATTCGCAAGAGCTTCTTCAAACATTAGTAACTTCAACTGTCGTAACAAAGCCATCGGGACCCAAGGAGAAGTTAGTCGACTGTAAAAACTACTGACCGTTCTAAGGCGGTAGTCCCGGTGTTGCTCTTACTCTGTGCAGCTTTGTGGTTAATTCTACGAGGCGATTTATCATTACGAAAACACGCCTATTCAAATATATAGAAAATTTCACCTCCAAAAACTGAAAATTTTCAGATAAAAATCTCTGATATTTTTCATATTTCTGCCCAAAACATAGACTGTGGGTACTCGTTAGAACCGCCTCGGCGAGGCGGTTCTAACGAGTACCCACAATATATGTTTTTGAGCAGAAATAAGAAAAATAATGTATACCCCTGTAAACCCCAGTTTTACTATATAAAAGTGGGGTTTAAGGAGGTCAAAATTATATAGGCGTGTTTTCGTGATGATTAAGTCTTGCCTTA
Source organism: Anodontia alba (assembly GCA_964016985.1). Taxonomy (NCBI): domain Eukaryota; kingdom Metazoa; phylum Mollusca; class Bivalvia; order Lucinida; family Lucinidae; genus Anodontia; species Anodontia alba. The sequence goes on along the minus strand of OZ024826.1, from coordinate 49,966,248 downwards.
TGTTTTGTCCTTGTGTTTTTTTAGTCATTTTAGCTTTTCGATCACCTCGCTTTGGGAAGACAGAGTTGGTCTTTGTGCTTTTCATGTGTTTGTTTGTTTTGCGTGTGCTGCTTTGTGGCTCTTTCTGCTTCCTCTTAGTGTCGGGGATTGGCTGCGACTTGTGACTGTGGCACTCCCTGGACTTTTCTTTTGTTTACGAAAACATGCATATATAATGTTGACCCCCTTAAACCCCACTTTTATTTAGTAAAACTGGGGTTTATAGGGGTATACAATATTTTCTTATTTCTGCTCAAAAACATAGATTGTGGGTACTCGTTAGAATGGCATCGCCGAGGCGGTTCTAACGAATACCCACAATCTATGTTTTGAGCAGAAATATGAAAAATATCAAAACTTTTATCTGAAAATTTTCATTTTTTTTTTGGGGGGGGGGGGGGGGGGGGCGGGTGGGGGCGTGTGGGGGGGGGGGGTGGTAAAATTTTCAGTATATTTAAATAGCCTTGTTTTCGTAATGTTACCATTTTATATGTGGCGTTTGTTTTATTAGTATTTGTTCCTAATATCTCCTTATTTTGGTGAGTCGAGAGGGCTGTGCTTCGTGATTGTGGTATGTCCCGGATAGCTTCACTTATGATTTTGATTTTCTGGTTATTTCATACAATGTTCTGTACTGCAAAGGTATGTCCTCATATACAATGTAGTTAGAACGGGTCCCTTTTCTCCATGTTATATGGTGGACATGTTATTGCTTACAAAGCACCAGATACGCAGGATTCCAGATAAATATATCACCTTTCTGATACAGCTCGAAATTATAAATATATGTTCGGGCCACATAGGGATCCCCACCTCATTTGTGAAGCATCACTGTGAAACAAATACAGTCGACTCTCGTTATCTCGAATTCCAAGGGACTCTCTAAAATACTTCGAGATATCCGTACCTCGACATATCAGATTTGCAGAATTGAGGAAAAAATAATTCGATCAACCACATTTAACAAATAAGTATGTAATTGGACTCTTGAAGTTATAGATATATTGAAAATATTGTGGAAAAGAGGAGAAATTGCTCCTGCTCCTTAGGAGCAATTTTTCCTCTTTTCCACAATATTTTACCTGTTGTTAGATTTTCCTATTTAGGCAGGGACCAGATATTCACTTCGAGATAAGCGGTTTTTCGAGATATGCGAGTTCGAGATAACGAGAGTCAACTGTAGAATCAAAACACTATGATGAAACAACGCAAAGGGCCCAATTGCGAGCTGAAGCAGGAACACAAGAAAATCACAAACAGGAAGTCACAAAATCAACTCCGTTGTCAAAATAGTGGACAATCTTTCAAGTTAGCCAACCCTCAAGCCCCAAGCCCCATTAAATTAAAAAATAAGCAGAGCTATGACGCATCAGCGTTTTATTTCTATGGTAATACAGGTGGATAGTATGACTGTACATCACGTTATAAATGTCTAGTTGTATGTAAATCACATTATACAAATTTAGTGCATGAAATTGGTGAAATAATAAAATTATGCTATATGCTAATAGAAAAGGTCTAGATTAGCTTGTCAGTGAGCGACCACACAACCCATACAAACCCTTTTGTCTTAGCCAGTATGTTCTTCAGTGTTCACAAATTCCGTAACTGAGAGACGAAGGCCCTGAGCAAATTGCGGGAATGCCCGGGCCGATTTGTATCGTCGCTCCCCGCTTACAGCATAAAGGGATTTTGCCTTCTCTGCGCTTCAGACGCTGCCTAAATGTTTCAAATTCGTATTCATACAACAGTACAATTTTAGATATATTATTTTGTTTACTCACCCCTTACAGCCTACGTCATAACGACAGTGGGGTTACTTATTTTCGTCAGTAACTAGAATTTCGGAAATCTTGTTAAATGAACTATAATTTTATGAAATTCAAAACATTCAGTTAGGGCACCAAATTCATTATTATATGAACTGTCTGTCTTTCGAAAAATCGCGCTACTGAAACGCATTAGATATTCAGACACTTCGACAATCTATGCTTATATTTTGTAACACTTACAGTTTAAGGACAGTCGGTCAAAGTATCTACAGTGATTAAAATGTGTAAAGAGATTGCACATGTGGTGGAAGATAGTACTAAAATGGACATGTTTTACATGTATGCATAAAGTGGTTTTTCGATGCATTTTACACTGTTCGTGATTTTGCCTTAAATCCAAACAAACGATACAATTGCAGTTATGTGCATATTACCTTGTTGATGACACAGGCTGTTGACCCTGTTACTGAGGTGAAGAGAAATAGATTCTGAAAGGAATGACCCTTGAAAGCAAATAAAAACGACAATAGTTGAAATGGTGAAGTTTTCTGGGTCAGACCAGTTGGTTTTGGCCTTATATATTTGTCTATTGCTTATGTAATCAAAACAAGCCGGATAATATAAACTATAGTATAATGAAATACGGAGAGATGGATGACGGTCACCAGTTGGCACGGCCTATTTGAGTCTTCCCTTGCATACTGCACCTTGGGTCGCACCTAGGGAAAACGTGTCTTCGGACATATGCGGACATTGAAGGCCCAGATCAGCCTGCGCATCCGCGCAGTCTGATCTGGGCCTTTAATGTCCACTAACAGAATCATTGGATACTACAGAATGCATGAATGGAGAACGAAGCCCCGGATGATTCTTAGCGCATGCGCAGGATGATCTGAATGAGCATAGTGCGCATATTCGAAGGCACTTTTTCGCTTGCCGCGGTCCATTCGCATGTTGTTTCTGAGTATGTTAAATGTATGGTAATGCATAACCTGCCTTGTAGGGTATACATAGATACCAGATATGAAATTAAATAGACCCAAGGAAATAATCATGTAAATGATATTTGCCAAAAGAAATTATTAGTAAATGGAAGATGAATGATAATAATGTGTCCGGTGCCACAAATCAATAATTATTATTTTTATAAGTATTAGCTTTCACAAAATGCTTGGTCTACGCTAAGCACACGCTAACATGTATACTTATTTCATGCTTAAGGAATGGAAGGAAAAAATAAAATAAAATGCATGAATTGTTTGTTTTATTAGGAAGTAAAACAATGGAAAAGATATACGTTCTGTGTAAATGAAATACTGATATTTATGCAGTGTGTCAGAAAAGATAGTTCCAAGTCTGTTTTCATGGGGTAACTGTCATTTTTTCTCAAGAGGCAAACAACATCTATACTCTGGAGCGTTTGAACTATATTCAGTGTTCAGATTAAACTATATTCAATCTTCAGTTTAAACTATATTCAGTCTTCGGTTTTTCTATATTCAGTATATTTCAGTAAATCCAAATTTGATTTTTTAATTGTGAGAAAAAAATCCGTCCCATGATATTTTAGTGGAAATAACTGCAGTATCAATGCAGCCAGCCTCTTTAAAAGTGAAAATGATAAAACCGATCGGATCCCATGACTTTGATAAAGTGCTGCCGTAGCAATGGTAACCTTTCACATCACGAAAACACGCCTATATAATTTTGACCCCCTTAAACCCCACTTTTATATAATAATAAAACTGGGGTTCACAGGGGTATACCTTAATTTATTTATTTCTGTTCAAAAACATAGATTGTGGTACTCGTTAGAACCGCCTCGAGGCGGTTGTAACGAGTACCTACAATCTATGTTTTGAGCAGAAATATGAAAAATATCAGCAGTTTTATCTGAAAATTTTCATTTTTGGTGGTAAAATTTTCAGTACTATATTTAAATAGGCGTGTTTTTGTAATGTAAGGGCGGTTTACGTGCTTTGTTCTGTTTGTTGTCTTATTGTTGTGTTTGGGTGGGCCATGTCAACTCAGCTGAGCATGAAATTTGTCCTGCTTAAAAATCTCTAATTAGGAATAAATGTAAATACTTACTTGTTAAACATAGCTGAGCAGGAATATTTCTCTGCTAATAAATACGAAAATGCTAATAATAGTTGGCATTTTCATGTTTATTAGCAGAGGAAATTTCATGCTCAGCTGAGATGAGCATGAAAAAAGTTTTATAATCTCGGGGCCTGGTTATTTTCCGTTGGTTTGTAACGTGTGTACTATGCGTCATAGTTTGTTAACCATCCCTTTTGATATTATTGGTACATGTATGCTATGTTATGTGATTGTCTTCCTAGACAGATTCTTTACTATTTTACAAATAACCAGGCACCGATGTTATAAAACTTTTTTTTCATGCTTAACTCAGCTGGGCATGAAATTTTCTCTACTAATTGATATGAAAATGTCACCAATAGTTGGCATTTTCATATTTATTACCAGAGAAATGTTCACGCTCAGCTATTTTTAGCAAGAAATAATTTGCAATTGTTAGTAATCTGAGATTCATTAGCACATTACGGAAACACGCCTATTCAGATATACTGAACATTTTAACCACCAAAAAATGAAAATTTTCAGATAAAAATTCGGATATTTCTTATACTTCTGGTCAAAACATAGAATGTAGGTACTCGTTAGAACCGCCTCCGCGAGGCGGTTCTAACGAATACCCACAATCTATGTTTTTGGGCAGAAACAAGAAAAATAATGTATACCCCTGTAAACCCCAGTTTTACTATATAAAAGTGGGGTTTAAGGGGGTCAATATTATATAGGCAGGTTTTCGTGATGAGGACTTTCATGCTCAGCTGAGTTATGAAAAAAAAAGTTTTAAAACTACGTTCAACACCAAGAAAGCAAGACGCATTTGGATGTTGGTCGGCATAAGCTCTTTGAATCTAATACTCAACAAGCAATCAGCTGTCAGTATCTAAGCACTTAATACTTACATGCGTATTGAGAACCAAAAGTAACTTTACACCCAATGTTTCTCACTTTGGCTAGCCATTACTATTTTATTTGAACATTGTTTATATCTGACGAACGAAGAGCTATTATTGCATACGAAAAACGGTTTCCGAACGATCTCAGCCAAGTCAGTAAAACTGAAACAATTAATCAACAAGACGAAATATTTAGACGTAAACGTCTAAGTATCGGCGCAAATTTTATTCATGTTTACATAGAGATATGGGACAAAGGTATACTAAAATTTAATAAATTTTCAATGTAACAGGTAAAAAAGAACAACAATGTGATTCTTTGTTTGCTCTTATTAAGCTTTATGAAATTTCTTGATTGAATGAAAATAAAATAGACATTAATCTGCTTATAACACAGTTTGATGTAATTGTTTTTTTTTGTTTTTTTTTTTTTGTTTTTTTTTATATTTGCCGGGATCATCACAAACCGACGTCCCGGCAAATATAAAACGTCCTTAATGAGCTAATCGAATAGTCTTCCATATGTAAAAATCCAAAGCTATATTAAGAGACCGGGATCCGAGTGTATCAAACTTTAATTTCAAATTAGTGGACCGTTAATTCGTCATTAAAAAGTTCGTCATTAAGTCCGGTTGTACGAAAATTTTAATTATGAATGTTCGTCATTAAATCGCTTAATTTGAAATTAATTTTAATGATGGTCGGGGGGTAATTTTAACCAGTCATTAGCGGAATCAAAATGGCGGCGAACATCTTGTTCGATCATTTTGGACACCGAAGAAAAGACAGTGTTTTAGGGAAAGAAGTGATCCGCTTACCGAAATGTCGGACGAGGGACCAGGCGCCGTTACCGGTTAGCATCCGGCACATCGTAGAGCTGATCAGACCACTGATTGAGCCATCCCCATTCAGATCAAGAGCCATCAGTGCCGACTTACAAGTAAAACTTCCAAAAATACCATTTTTCGTTTTCTGTCCAACTTTATTTGTTTCTGTACTGTCAAATTCTGATGTAGTCAGCTGTTGACCTTGGTGACGCAATTCACTGGTTCCCAGGATGCGATGACGTAGCTTCAATCACTGAAGTACAGGCTGTACACTAATAATTCAATGCATTTGTGGAAAATCGATCTCTTTATCATGGTTTCATTATAATGGCTTTGCACACTATTTGAAGGAGTATGTGAGAGTTGAGTTCTCTTGGCAGATACTTTTTATTGATAGTCTACAGGCCTGTACGCAGAAGGACTGCGGGCGGTGCAAAGCCCCCCACCCCCCGCACCCCCCCCCACCCCACCCCGTACCAACACACTTTTTGAGAAAATTATTTCAAGATCATGCAATTATTAACAAAACAGCCACTTTACACCCCTAATTTCAACTTTAACCTTAAAATGCTCTCTCGCTCTCTCTCTCTCTCTCTCTCTCTCTCTCTCTCTCTCTCTGCATGTTTGATGCATATGCGTGTGCACGCATAAGTGTATGCATGCGTTTGTGTACGTGCCTGAATGCGTGCGTATGTTTGTATGTTGTATGTATGAGTGTATGTATGTTACGGTTTACATACATGCATATAAGTAATTAAGCTTTTGGTTTAATTGTTTATGATCAAATATGTCAAAAGGCTCAGCCACTCATAACATCAAAGAAAGTTACATGCCTTTATTGCTAGGAGATGACTTTCAGACAAGCTAAGGCTTACTGTCAGAGCCTGGAAAATATTGTATTGTAGTAAATTATGTTGTATTTGAAGCAATCAAAATAAAGTTTAAATCAATGCCAAGAAAACCTGCATCTGAAAATGTTGTGTCTTTATGTCGTCTGCTGATATTCTTGCAAACTTTTCAAACTTATTTTTGAATACAGGCAAACAGTATGGACTCTGATCAGACTGCTTCATTCTGTTTGCAAAAAAGGACTTTAAAAATCAAAGCAGACACAATTGTTGTGATTGGCAGTTTAAGAATTAAAAAAATTGACAATTTCTAAGCATTCGCATCCCTTTCAAAATACCAGAATTTCGCGCCCGCCCCCTCCCCCACCCCACCCACCCCCTTTCAGACGCCTCAGTACGGGCCTGCTAGAATGAGCTAGGCATCTTCTAAAACATAACTGCATTAAGCCACATGATGTGCATATTTTTGTAAGTTGGGGCTTATGGATGGGGGTGGGGGCTTCCTCCTATATGAAGCACTACACGGGGATTTGCCGCTGGAATAGGAATACGTTTTATGCCCCAGCTTCGAAGCAGTTTGAGGAGCATATTGCTTCTGGGGCGTTCGTCCGTCCGTCCGTCCGTACGGGCGGGGGCGGGGGGGGAAGGGGGTTGCTGGGGAGGGCTACTTCCTATATGAAGCACTACACTAGGATTTGTATATAGGTATACTTTTTATGCCCCCAGCTTCGAAGAAATTGTAGGGGCATATTGCTTATGGGGCGTTCGTCCGTCAGTCCGTTCGTTCGTCCGTTCGTCACACTTTTTTGATGCAAAGCATAATTTTAGAACCGTGCATGCTACTGTTTTGAAAGTTTTTAAATGGATTCATCATGAAAAAAAAAAAAAATAGCTGACACGTATTTTTTCTCTCAACAGGATTATGCCCGTTTCCTGAGTTATGGCCCTTTGAAAAAAATATGGCTGAAATCTTGTCAGCAAAATAGCTGAAAAACTATTAAAACTAGAGCCTTGAAACCTGATGAATCGACTGGTATTGATGAGTAAACAGCTTGATTAACTTTTAAATAAATTTTACAAAATAATTCATGAGCTATGGCCCTTTGTAATTTTGAGCATTTTTCTCTTGTCAGCAAAATCTCAAAAACTGTTGGAGCTAGAGCCTTGAAACTTGGTAAATTGATTGGTAATATAAATGAGTAGATGACTTGATTAACTTCTGAATAAATTCTGGAAAAAAAAATATTTTTTGAGTAATGACCTTTGAAAATTTGGGCATTTTCCCTTGTCAGCAAAATATCTGAAAAAAAAAAAAAAAAAAAAAAAAAAAAAAATAGAGCAAGTGCCCAGGGGGTCACGAATACCCCCGGCCGGCGCTATTTCTTAATTATAAAATATTTTAAAGTCAATGACAATGAAGGCAAGATATAGTTTACAATGTCAGTCTCTGAGTGACACTGGTCAATCATCCCAAGTACAACTTTCCTGGAGCAAATAGTCTTCAAGACATGAAGCAAATTTGCTGGGCCATAAAATATAGGTCACTGACCTACATATACTTGAGAAATTAATCTGATGGTCACACTGATGCATTATACCAACTATGATGTTATTCCATTAAATAATCTAAAAGATATTAAGCAAAATCACTAGACCATGAAATATAGTCATACTGATTTATATTTACTTTGAGGTGAAAGTTTGGGTCACACTGTGTCATTATATATAAACATGACATTTAGGTATCAAACAGTAGGAGATATAAGACAAAATCACAGAGTTATGAAATATAGGTCACATAATCCCAAAATATGATAGTAATACATCAAATTGTCTTCAAGATGTAACATAAAATCACTGGACTATGAAATATAGGTCACAATGACTTACATTTACTTTTAGGTCAACTGTTATACCATATTAATTCATAATCCCAAATAATGATGTTCATACATCAATTAACATTCAAGATATGCGGCAAAATTACTGGACCATGAAATAAAGGTCAAGGTGACCTACATTTGTTATGATGTCAATCATGGTGTCACACAGAACCAATATTCCAAGTATCACATTAATCAATGAAATAGTCTTCAAGATGTAAGGCAAAAATCACTGGAGCATGAAAACATGATCACAATGACCTTGACCTTATTATACTGAATGTCTGATGCCCATCCTTCTTTAAGAAGTTGTTTGTATCAACAAACTGCAACATACTACTTTATTGAGGCATTAATCCATGAACTAGTAGTAACACTAACCACACATCAACATCCTAAAGTGTAAGCTTTCAAAAATATATGCAAAAGGACACTTTGGTTAGTAGCTGTAGCAGCAGGATGATGTCAGCTTTTCTGTAATCATCCAGCAGTAGTACAAATCGCACATTAATAACCTTAAATCAAAGCTTTTAGAAATACAAGCAAAGGACAAAAACTTCACTTAAAACTTTGACGTAAACATCACACTATTTTCTAAGTCCATGACCTTGACCTTGGGTCAGCAGCAGCAGCAGCAGTAGCAGAATGATGTCAGCTGTTCTGTAATCATCTAGTAGTAACACTAACCACACATCAACATCCTAAAGTGTAAGCTTTCGAAAATATATACAAAAGGAAAAAACTTCACGCAAAACGTTGACGCAAAATGTTAACATTCGTACGGACGCACGGACGGACGTACGAACTGACGGAAAGACGAAAACTATATACCCCTCGACATACTTCGTATGCCGGGGGTATAACAATTGAAGCTAGAGCCTTGAAAGATGACTTGAATAAGTTTTGAATAAAATCTGAAAAAAAAAAAAACTTCATGAATTATGGCCCTTTGTAATTTTGGGCATTTTTCCCTTGTCAGCAAAACATCTCAAAAACTGTTGGAACAGAGCCTTCAAACATTATGAATTGATTGGTAATGATGAGTAGATGACCTTATTAATTTTTGAATGAATTCTGAGAAAAAGTTTTATGAGTAATGACCCTTTGTAAATTTGGGCATTTTCCCTTGTCAGAAACTATTGCAGATAGAGCCTTGAAACTTGATGATTAGATTGGTAGTGATGAGTAGATGACCTGATCAGCATTTGAATAAATTCTGAAAAAAAAAATACTTCATGAGTTTAGGCCCTTTGTAATTTTGAGCATTTTACCTTGTCAGCAGATTATCTCAAACTTTTGGAGCTAGAGCCTTAAAACTTGGCGAATTGATTGGAAATGACAAGTAGATGACCTAATTAACTTCAGAATAAATTATGAAAATATTTCAAGAGTGATGACCCTCTGTAATTTGGGCATTTTTCCCTTGTCAGCAAAATATCACAAATACTGTTGAAGCTAGAGCATCATAACATGATGAATATATTGGTAGTGCTGAGAAGGAATTTGGAGGACCTGTTGCTTCTGGGCATCCCTTTGCAAATTTGGGCATTTTCCCTTGTCAGAAAAATATCTCAAGAACTGTTGGAGCTAGAGCCTCATAACTTGATGAATAGATTGGAAGTGATGAGAAAATGACCTGGTTAACTTTTGAATAAATTGCACATTGTTTCATGGAACGTAACATGTTAAATTTATTAAACTATCTCAACTGTTTTTGTTTTTTGTTTTTTTTTGCGAAACGAGACGGACAGACACGGGGAACTCAATATATCTAACCACCTACCGACACGGCAGTTTTTTTCCTGTTTTATCATAATGTGTAACCAAGACATGCGTATGCAATTTGTAAGACTTCGAATTCCAACCAGATAAAATCATAATTTAGTAGTTACTGCATTTGACTTGGTCAGGGACTGGTAGTACTTTTGTTTTTAATCAGACTATTTCACATAACGTTTGTGACATATATGTGCATGAAATAAGTGAACTTCTTTCGGAAGGGGGTTAGGGAGGATGGAGGTTAAGAAATGTGACAAATACGCATCAATACGGTTTGTATGCAACATGTAAAATTATTACCGAACGTATATGTCACACATGTGTGACATATGTGACATATCATGCGTTCGAAAGCTGTTCAAATTCGTTCGAATTCATGTATGTCACACATGTGGCATATCCGTTCCGTGACATAAACGGTCCAACAGAGTTTTTAATTTGCATATTTCTGTCTTCTTGAGCAAAAACAAATGTGAATCTAAGCAGCAGAAAGCAGTTTTAAAGGTTTATACGTAGACATGTTCCTCGCAGAAGCACACGGGGGAGCTCTGAGAAGAAAAAAAACAGAACAGCATCAACAACAATGGCTTCTCAGCAAGTGATGCTTGAATGTAATGGGGTTTTGAAAGAAACTGATGTGCGAGATAAATGATCAAAAATAATGTTGAGGCATCAATAAGTAAATCTCAGACTCATTTTCAGTGCGTCGTTTTAAACATAAATAAGCAACTACGAGGGATGTTCGAAATGAATTGCTTATTGTCCTCTAGCTCGATATCCACGTGGGGCACGATAAAAACCAATACATACCTGTATAGGGCTATTCAATATCTACACAATGGTGTATAAATGTACTTGTTAGACTAAGTGTAAGACATAAAATTTGCCATTTGAATACACGCAGTCATTGGCCACTGCAGTAAAAATGGTTGGTAGAAGCGTCGACAAAAAAGATGAAATATGGGCTTACATCAAAGTTCGCTCAAAACTTGGTTGTTCTTTGAAGAAGCTGATGACTGAAATTTCTACTGCTTTTGGACCGTCTTGTGTGTCTTACGACACAGTTCGGCGGTGGAAAAAGAAATTTGAGTCTGGTGTAGAGTCCATCAAAAATGCACCGAAATCAGGTAGGCCAAAATCTGCATCTCGTAAAGAAGTCGTTTCCAAAATAAAGGAAATCATTGAAGGAGATGCAAAATTTACAGTTTGTGATATTGCACGAAAGGTAGGCATATCACTATCAACGGTTCACCTTATTTTGAAGAAGCATTTGAAAGTCAGAAAGATTTCTGCTAGATGGGTGCCACATCTGTTGACTGACGAGCAAAAGAGGCAACGGGTTAAAGTGGCCAAAAAGCTACTTCAAATGTTTCCAAAATATGACAAAAAGCAGTTTGCCAATATCGTCACAGGTGACGAAACCTGGGTCCATTATGTTGAGCCCGTCAGAAAGGTTAGCAATAAGATCTGGGCCACTAAACACAGCAAACGCCCAATAATTGCCAAACGTTCATTGAGTACAAAGAAGGTTTTGTATGCAATCTTCTTCTCTGGTGAAGGAGTCGCAATAAAAGTGCCAGTGAAAAAGGGCAAAAGCATCACCGGAAAGTACTACAAAGACATAGTACTGAAGAAACTGAAAAAGTATTATCAGAAACGACGCCCTGCCACTGGTTTTAAACATGTCCGTCTTCTACATGACAATGCCCCAGCTCATACCTCCGTAATAGTTACGGCGTTTTTGAAGAAAGAAAAAGTAACTGTTTTGCCTCACCCCCCGTATTCCCAAGACCTTGCCCCATGTGATTTCTTTTTGTTTCCGAAATTGAGAGCATTCCTTGCTGGGCGGAAATACCAGTCCCGACAGGCACTTAGATCTGCCATTCAGCAGTACCTTATTACTGTGCCCAAATCAGCGTACCGTGACGCCTTCAAGAAGTGGATATATGGGCTGAAACTTTGCATTTCTAGCCACGGGGAGTACTTCGAGGGCATGAAATGAGTACTTTTGGGCTAACTTGAAATTTGAAGTCTCCAGATAGAAATAAGCAATTCATTTCGAACATCCCTCGTATGCTTTCAAAATCTTTCAGAAAGTCGTTTTCTGCTTGGCGCTTTACACAGAAGAAGTAAATTAGCAAAGTTTTGCCACGATTTAATGCAAAACCATTTGTCGTAACTACCTAAACACAAAAAGTTTTATTTTAGTCATTGGATTTTAAAAAATCAAATATTTTCACTTTTCCCATAGTAAAACTGAAAGCAAATTATGCAAAGGTCAATAGGGAAGGTAACTTTGAAGGCAGGTTTTCAACAAGTTCCGCTTGTTCAATTTTTCTGAAATTTTCACAATCTTATTGTGAAACATTAAATATTTAAATTCAGCAAAGAAAAGTAAAAAATATTTTCTAAGACAAAAATTGCAAAAAAAAAAAAAAAAAAAAAAAAAAAAAAATCTCTTCACTATAGGTCAGACCAGTTTATGGCTGTAAATTTAATTTTAGAGTAAATATTTGAGAACAGAACACAGAAACAGAAAAAAAAAAAAAAAAATGATTTCTGATATGATATGGTCAATCAAAACAAAATATTTTCATTTAAAATAAAACAAAGCAAAGAACGTCTTTCCGAATGATGTCGAAAGAACAGTAAAAACTTGCCTGAAATGTCCTTATCTGGGTTCAACACCATCATAGCATAGTTTCTATTATTACAACCCAGTAACTTTACATCACTGGCGTTGAAAGGTCTTCATTAAATGGTGGTTGGTGGTGGGGTGGGGGTGTAGGGGCGGGAATTTAAGGGACCAGTGGGGCCATAACACACTTTTAAAATTATCTCCCCCGCCTCCCACACACTCCTGATGTAACGTCTAGGTATATATAAAAAAACTGAATTGGTAGATCTATATAAACTGTTATAAACTGTGCACAGCGAAACTCATGAACAGTGGTATTGAATTACTGATGCGCTACCTTTGATTGTTCAACACTACTTTGACAGCTGTGTATTGACGTCACAGGGCAGAAAATACAAATTGCTGCAGTCTTAGTGGAGATGAAAAAAAAAAAAAAAAAAAAAACGAAAACAAAACGGGATGACTCCAGAAGAAGGTTTAGAGTTAATTAAATACACGGAGTTATATTCTAGTAGAATAGATGTTTATTATTGTGATAATACCTTAAGAAAGTAGGAATTTTAGTTTTTCTTTTAGATCTATATCTATATTTCGCTGGTGTTTTATACATTATTCTAATTTCCAAACTTGTGTGTGTGTGTGTGTGTGTGTGTGTGTGTGTGTGTGTGTGTGTGTAAGGTGGGGAGGGGAAAGGGGCGGGGGGGGGGGCGCTGTTTCTTCATTTTCTCAATCTAATAATAAATTTCAGACTGTACATGTATTAGGTTAGTCTTAGAGCATAATTTGCTTTGTCTTGGGGCATTTGACTTACTTTCAGATTAGCATAGAGCTCTAGGACTTTTTGTTTCTGTTTCAATTCTATCTATATTTATTTATTTATTTATTGTTATGGTTCATTAATTTTTTTATGTTGCTCTTATCTTACTATTTTTTCTTGACTTTTTTTTTTTTTTTTCTGAATGTACAATGATTTGAAGTTTTAACAATTTTGATCCATGTTTTCATGAATTTCTCGTAACAGCTTATCCTTCAATGGTTTTTGGACTATTAGTCAGTTTGGACTGTACGATAAATTTGTGCTTTATTGCTAGGTCAATGAGCAAATCTTTTTCTTCTGGTTCAAAATTAGGACCCCTTCAGCGCGGCTTTTTTTCATCAGATATGATTTGTTTTTCTCCTTTATTTTCGGGTTTTTCTGTTGGTAAACAGACGATGAGATCACGTGTTTATTTGTTTACCGAGAGGAATTCTGGGAGACTGGTTTCATAACTTTGATCAAAAGTTCGTCATTAAACTAATTCCAAATTAAAATTCGTTTCGTGCAACCGGCGCTAATGTCGTCATTAAAAAGTTTGTCATTAGGACTTTAATGATGAACTAGCGGCTAATTTGAAATTAATTTTAATTGCGTTTCGTACACTCGGATCCGGCGCGATTCGCGCGCCGGCCAATAAAGTAAGTGTCAGAATGAAAAGAACAGTAATCATGCGCTTTTTGTGCGATTACTGTATCTTTAAAACTGTTATGTTTTGATTAAAAATGATTTGAAGATTTCAATAAGCAATTATATGTACCAGCACGCCACTTCGATAGTTGCAAACAGTCAAAATGTCCCGACGTGCTCTTTGAGAAATTCAGCATTTTACTGAGGGTAATTGGTAAAATCTGTCAATGTTCATAGTAGAGGATCCATACCAGTTTCTGTGTCAAGTTTCTTTCGATTTTACAGGAAAATTTGTTCTAAACTAAAAGTAATGTTTTCAGTGTACGGTGTACACAATAAATGTGCGAAATTCGTTAAAATCCAATCTTTAAAAAAAACAAAACAAAAAAAACAAACAAAAAAAAACAAAAAAAAAACACAAAACAAAACAAACAAACAAAAAACAAACAAACAAAAAACAAAAAACAAACAAACAAAAAACAAAAAAACACAAAACAAACAGTTGCCTGTAATTTTAATTGAAAGAGACATATTTTCAATATTTCAAAAATTTATCAGCCGTCCTAACTTATTCACAGAGGATTCCAAAACAATTTTGCAGCGTAAACGTTGTAACGCTACAACGTTGAAACTTCGTTATTACGATGACGTGTATTTTCTGAGTGAGTACTGAACGGATGATACTCTTGGGAAATAAAGTCCACAGGCAGCGGTATCGAACCAGCGACTACAAAGCAAACATGACCATATAGTAATGTTACTATGATTGAATGCACGTGTAAGTCTTTGTTTAGTATAGACCCGCAAGTCAGCTAAGGCAATGTTCTGTCCTCCTTACGTGTACCTAAATAAATTCCAACTGAACCGACTTGCATGGTCCTAATGCTTCGAGCTAGACATTAATAAAATGCGTCTACCATTTCGAAAAATGAGCGTAAAAATAGCATCTTTCTTTAGAGAAATGACATTCGATCAGGCCCATAAATACAGGATTGTAAAATTCTCTCAGTAAGGAATCCAGATCATGACATTTTGCCTCCTTAATTCCCACAGTTACCAAAATTGCCATTAATGATTACCCAGAGGCGAGAACTGATACGCCTCCTACATTAAATGGACCGTGCCATGCGAAAATGTGTCTTCGGGCATATACGGACAAATAAGGCCCAGATCAGACTGCGCATCCGGGGCCGCGCCATTCCGAAAATATGTCTTCGGGCATGTGCGGACATCGAAGGCCCAGATCAGACTGCGCGGATGCGCAGTCTGATTAGGGTCTTCACTGTCCGCTATCAGAAACAGCGAATTCTACAGAATAATGACTGGAGAGCAAAAGCCCGGATGATACTTTGCGCATGCATAGAATGATCTGAATGTGTATTTCGCACATGTTCGAAGGCACTTTTTCGCTTAACACGGCCCTAATGGACCAAAATTAGAAAAAAAAGATGCTGTCTTCGGGGCACATACGGACAGAGAAGGCATATACATGTAATAGTCTTCGGAGGCGCTTTACGCTATCCGCGCCGGAATCCTTGGGCAGCGAATAATGTATCACTGCAGAGTAATTTGCTCTGATGTGGGTCTCGTCAAGCGAAAAAGTGCCTTCGCGCATGCGCAAAATGTACGGATTCATATCATCCTGCACATGCGCGAAGTCTCATCCGTGCGTTTGTTCTCCATTGGAACATTCTATAAAGTAAATAAGTGAACTCAGAAACTGATACAATCAGATCCATACCAAGTTCTCAACATCAAAGGGAAAGACAGACAACCATACAATCAAACAGCCACAAAAAAGTAGCCCTTTCACAAAAAAGTGATAACTCTGTTACCCAAACTTAACTGAATATATTTTTAATTTACAAATTTGTTATCCCCACTCTCGCACTCAGTAGTCAATGATTCTGTTTGCGGACAGCGAAGGCCCTGATCAGACTGCGCATCCGCGCAGTCTGATCTGGGCCTTCGATGTCCGCACATGCCCGAAGACATATTTTCGCATGGCGCGGCCCATATACTGATGTGCAGAACTATCTGAAAATGCAAACTTCGCATGAGCTTGAAAAAAATCATTTTCAGTTGAGCCCAAACGGAGAAAATGTGCACCAAGCGAAGACTCAGATCAACTTGAAAGATCATTACGAAAACACACCTATACAAATGTATAGAAAATTTCACCTCAAAAAACTGAAAATTTTCACATAAAAAACTCTGATATTTTTCATATTTCTGCTCAAAACATAGACTGTGGTACCCACATTCTATGTTTTTGAGCTGAAATAAGAAAAATAATGTATACCCATGTAAACCCCAGTTTTACTATATAAAAGTGGGGTTTAAGGGGATCAAAATTATACAGTGATGTACACAGTCTTTGTTGTCTGCTTGAAAAGGTCATCGGTCATTGGCATTCCATTGAGCGCACATCAGTCTTCACTGGGCAAACACACCAGAAGGCTCATTTTCTCGCACTGCGGGTCAAAACGACCACTACGATTAGACCACAACGATTAAAATGGTGGGTGACTTATGCTATGTTAACAAATGCTCTGGTTGTTCTAAAATGAACACGTGTAGAGATTAAAAAAAAACAAAAAAAACAAACAAAAAAAAAAAAAAAACAAACAAAAAAAAAACAAAAAAAAACAAAAAAACACACACACAAAAAAAAAAAAAAAAAAAAAAAACAACAACAAAAAAAACCCCCAAAAAACAACAACAACAAAAAAACAAAACAAAAAAACAAAAAAACAAAAAAAAAAAACAACAAAAAAACAAAACAAAAACGTTCAGATAACCCTATGCAGGACCTTCGCGCTTTCTCAATGCATTATATAGTACCCAAAAATTCCGATATAGATAACGAAGCCCTTGATCTGATGCGCTGATCTGATGATCTGATGCGCGCATGCGCAGAATGATCTGCTTTCCGCAGTCTGCATATGCATTAAAAACACAGTTTCTTGATATAAATACTGGACTATTTGAGGTACTGTATCAATGGACAAAGATATCTTGATCAGAGTGCGGACTGAACATACTTGCATTGCATACCAGACGCGATTTTCACCAGTGCTGACAACTCTTATCTTACCCCGCTTATCTGACCCCGGGTTCGATAGAAAAGGAAGACTTTAACGTACATTTAATACACGTCATCGTCAAGACATTGGTTTTACAAACGATTAACGTACAGACCGTGATGAATGACGTCAGTTTATGATATGTCGGACGTCGCTTGGAAGAACCGAACGTCGGTCGTCGAATGCATCTGCTTCTTTCATCATGAAAACACGCATATATAGTTTTGACCCCCTTCAACCCCACTTTTATATAGTAAAACTTGGGTTTACAGGGGTATACATTATTTTTCTTATTTCTGCTCAAAACATAGATTGTGGGTACACGTTAGAACCGCCTCGCTGAGGCGGTTCTAACGAGTACCCACAATCTATGTTTTGAGCAGAAATAAGAAAAAATGTCAGAGTTTTTTATCTCAAAATTTTCAGTTTTTTGGAGGTGAAATTTTCTGTATATTTGAATAGGCGTGTTTTCGTAATGTAAAAGGTAAAAAGGAGTTCTAAAAATCGCTTAAATTTTGCATTTGAACCAGTTCCAAGTATCTAAACTGTGTTATATCAAAAAGGTATGCAAGAAAAAGAAATTGTCTTGGTGTGTTCGGTGCAGAGTATTTAAATCTATTCCTCGGGATAATTATTCAGCTGGTCTCGGAACCTCACACATGACATATTCTTACATTCTAATGTGATAAGACCGCTTTCCGTTTCCTGACTCCCAAATGTATAATAACTGGTATTAATGACTCCTCACTATAATCCATTACTAAAGGTTGTAGACAAATCTCATTGCTTATACAGACAATTTAGAATTAAGCTGCATTCATTAATTTCATATCCCCCGTTATATAAGCTTCAACGGCAGAAAACGTTCTTTCGGACAAGTGCGCCCGGCGAAGATTCAGATCAGACTGCGCGTTCGCGTTCAATGGGCGCACTTTGAAAAGCCTAGGGTGCTAAGTGTCTTCATGCGACGAACGACGACTCTAAGCAGACGGCGCGCATGCGCAGGCTCATTTGAATTATCGTTTTTTGACGTTGCGGCTAATATATAGTCTTACCATGTGAAAATGTACCTTCGGGGCATATCGTGAGAGAGAAAGCTCATATCTGAATGCGCAGACGCACAGCCGGGTCATGGACCTATCATTCCGCTTTAAGAATCATTGGCTATTGCATGATATGAAACGCAAAGGCAGAAAACGTATCTTCGGACATGTACTTCCAACGAAGAATCAGATCAGCCTGCGCGTTCGCGCAGGCTGATCAGAGTCTTCGTTGTCCCCACGAAGAAACTCTGCATCCTTGACTATTCAAAATACGCCCAGTAAAGATTCTGATCAGACTGCGCAGATGCACAGACTGATCTGAATCTTCGTTGGACGCACATGTCGAAGATACATATTCTGACGTTGTGGCTTCAATATTGTAGAATATATCGATGTATACATGTATCAAGGGTCCTGTTGTTGTGTAAAATGTATCATTTCTAGTATTGTTAACCCCTTATGGAGAAGAGCGAGCGGGTTGCTTTGCTTTTTTTTTGGGGGGGGGGGGGGGGGGGGGGGTCTGTGGCTTGTGCACTGTCTGTCTAGGTACACGTATATTTGCTCTTCCTTAGGGTGTCATTGGCAGACTATATTCTGTAATTTGTCGCTCGTCACTTATATGTTAGCTACAAATCGATATGATTTACAATATCCAATGTACCTGCACAGTGAGGCTTTGATCAGATTAAGCTTATACACAGCCTGGTCTGGCCCTAAGAGTCCGCATATGTTCCTTACCCCTAAAGCAGTTTTTGACACGGTGTGGGTCATGTATAAGGATGGTTTTACGATTTATTCTCGTACACATGCGTTGTGAGTGCTGCTACAGTTTTGCTAGAAAAAAAATGAAGAAAATAAAGAAGTGTCACAAGCACTGATCGCCGTCTACCTCCGATACCGAGAGTAAGAGCAAACGAACAGAAAAATCCACAGCCAGAACGTATAACTAAACAATCAGCCAAGACCAGCTCGCTCTTCCCTTAATGAGGTAATCTCTGTGGTTCAACAATCAGTGCATATGAGCTGCTACACAAAAAGGCACTTAGAGGTGTTCGATATTTGATTCTTTAAATAGATATAGGGTGCTCCACCATGTGGCTCAGAACAAAAAGTTTTTGCCTGAAGCTTCCTCAAGACCCCTACTACACGTCTTCGTACAGCAAAGGTTCTGGCGAGACTGCGCTTATGCGCAGGCTCGCCTGGGCCTTTGTTGGACGCTTATGTAATGACCCTTTTCTCATAGGCTGACTCATGGCACCAAAAAAGACAAATTCCCCTGGCCGTCACTTTTACAAAGATGTCCTTCTGTTTGCTTGTTGATAAAAGTCATCTGATGTGTTATCGCAATTAGTTAAGATTCAGACCAGAAGAGAGCAATACTTTTGAATTAATGGAGAGAAATCACAAGGGTGAGTTGCTTGAAATATGTCAGAGACAAACATTGCCATTTGTTTGTCATTTAAATAGCACTGAAATTAATTTATAAGACTTTCTTTGACAGCTTCTTTTTATCAAAAGAATATGACAAGAAATCTAGTGTCACGCCATTTAGTAGATACCTAGACAATTTTGGTATATATTAGTCGTACCAAATGTATAGGCATTTTTGATATATATTGACCTTTAAGCAAAAGGCACCTCAGGAACAGACGGCATTCTTTGTGTACTTTATGTCTCAGGGAAAAAATGTCTGGCATTCTCGTAAATCAATTGCCCTAGTATCGATTTTTTTTTATCGAAAAGGACACTTTTGTTCTTTTTAACGTTATTTCAGAAACTGTGTATTTCTTGCCCCTTTATTTAGAAAACCTGACTTAGTCTAGGATTCTGATATGAATTAAAGTAAGACCGTTTTCTCGTGCAACATACTTTAAAAATGTATTTAGTGGTCTAAAGAGATGTCTATTAAGTGGTATCATTGATTGATTGTGTTGGGGTTTAACGACACATGAACCCTTGTGGACCGTTTTATGTCGTCTCCCAGAGAAAGGAAGAAAAGAAGTAGTAGAAGAAATGAAAGAGAGGGACAGAGAAGAAAGAGGAATAGGAATGAAAGTAAAGAAACAGAAGAAATAACCCCCCCCCCCTCTACCCTTATCTGCTACAAGGATAGCATGCCTTCCCCAACTGTAAGCCAATATAGGGATCAAACATGGTTTTGCATGCATTAATATTCGCCAGGTCCCGAGGGAGGTGTTGAAAACCGAGGCCTCCCAAGGGATCTGGCGAATGTTAATACATTGAAAAAACATGTTCGATCGCTATTATTGCATACAAATTGAAAACATTTCCTACATTTCGCGTTATTTCTTGCGCTATTTTGTTTCGCCTTTTCACCGATGCCTCGCGAACGCAATTTCCACGGACTATGCTCGTTCTAGGTCCTGGCAGTACACGTCTCGTAACGGCAGCAAATATGTGGCTCCCGTACGATCATATTGAAAGTTGCGTGGACGTGCATTAACAGCGGGTGAATTCCCTTGTTAATACACGGCTTTTCGCCGGTTAATGCACGACTTTTAATAACGTGCGACACTGCTTTTATGCAATAATATCGGTGGACGCCTTATCTTTTCTGACAAATATTTAAAACTAGACACGGCCAGTGACCAGACGAATTAAATTAGAGCCTTCTGAAAGTTTGTGCTTGAATTTACATAACACAAAAAACTTACTTGTAAACGCACGCAAAGACTACTTATCTAATTTTTACTATCAATTGTTACAGACGGTTGTCCTAACACGGTTACTGTCCTCATGTCCTCAGATTGACATAACGAAATTCTATCTACCGTCAGTTCTCGGCTACTGCAGACCTAACCACGGAATGGCAACAACGCACAAATGAACCATTGCGTAAAAAAGCAAAAAAAAAAAAAACATACCTTCTGACATGTGCTTTCAAGAAAGACAAATCAGCCTGCGCATCCGCACAGTCGGATCAGAGTCTTCGCTGTCCGCTGTAGAAACTTTGCATCTTTGCCTTTCCAAAATGCTTTTAGTGAAGATTTTGATCTGACTGCTCAAATGTGCAGGCTCATCTGAATCTTCGCTGGAAGTAGATGTCCGAAGTATGTTTTCTGACGTTGCGGCTGATATAGTTCAGCGCCATTACAGTGAAACACTGACATTATCTTGAAATGGGGTGGGGATTTTGGAAGTATTTTTTTAATTAATTACAATGTGGTAATACACCTCTATATATTTCTCTGTAAGCTTCAACTGTAAAAGTTAAATCAATTATGCCTAGCGTCCTATGAAAGGGACATTGGCAAACAGTGAAGAAACAGATCAGACGCCGCAGAACGCGGCGTCTGATCAAGGTCTATACTGTTTGCATTAATTACAAGGATTTCTATAGAACATGGTAATAATAAGAAACTGACCAGACACCCCTTAAACTGGAAATGGTCTGGTCCAAGGAGTTAAGGTAGAAGAGTTCACTCGGCATAAATGGGTTAAACAGTCTCTCGTTTGTTGTGTTTCACTGGTCATCGATCAGAAAGTAGCTTTAACGTGATGCGATGTTCACTTGAGGGAGCAGCCGATGCTGGGACTTTCATGTCTTTTTCGTCACACTAAATAGTTTAGAAGATATAAGGAAGAGCCACAGGCACAAAACATAGCCTAAAATGACACCAAGAAGAAGAAGAAGAAGAAGGAAAAAAAAAAAAAAAAAAAAAAAAAAAAAAAAATCCCACAGTACACAAGCCAACAACCAAAGACAAGCAAATCAATCATCCCCCACCCACATCCCTACAAGGTGATCAGAATGCTAGACAGGATCCACTCAACACACCAATAAGTGCAACTGCCATTGTGAAAACTTAACTACATTTAGGAAAGCATTTTTTTCCTTTTGAAAAATGGGACCAAAGCGTTTTTGTTGTTCTTGTTATAACGGGCTTGTTTTTGACTGCCTCTGGCCCTTGTATTTTATATATATGTAGTTTTATGAAAGATCGATGATGGTTACAGATTAATTACTTCTCTACTTTCTACTTCGTTACTATTTCCCACTTCCCACTGCCTATTTTGTACATTTAATATCTCACTTCCAGCTATGCACTCTTATTTCTTACTTCCTACTTCTAACCACCTACTTCCCCACTGCTATTATTCATTACCTACTTCCTAGTTCTTATTTCCTACTTGTCACTTCCAGAACACTTTCTTATCTGACGTCGTATTTCTTACTATCTCTACTAAGTATTTTAGGCAATACAAGCCAGACTCATGTGTTGGATGTTCAGTTTTCATTTGAGAGTTGGCTGACAGTTCAAAACCAGCAGGACTTTAACAATATACACCTGTTACATTAAACTGTTTAGAGCCTTTAAACCACAGGAAACACAATCTATGATAGTTTCAAGTTTTGTGAACTTTTATTGTCAATTTTCTTATAGTCAACCCGCCTCCGATTTTGCGTTGAACCCACCGTTATGCTTAAAGAGAGAAGCAAAATTACCAATCTTCATTGGCAAATGCAATTTTTCAACAGAACATTTCTATTGCAGCCTATCATTTATTATATACAAAGTAATGAAATATAGAGAATCATTAATGAAATAAAATGCATATTTCGAAAAAGTTATATTTTCACTAGTGAAAATATAAAACTTATATTTTCACTCCTCTGAGCAGTGAAAAATATAAGATCCGGAACTACTTTTTTTTCTTATTTACATTAATGGTCAAGATTTGCAAGATTTGCATCTCTTCTATCGAAAGTGATGTATATAATAAAAGAAAAATTCAAATGTTTGGAGTGAATATGACTTTTATTTCGTCTCGTGAAGTGAAAAAATGTATATTTCATGAGTGCCTGAAAGTGAATATGACTTTTATTTCATCCCGTGAAGTGAAAAAATGTATATTTCATGAGTGCCGACTCGGCACTCATGAAATATACATTTTTTCACTTCACGAGATGAAATAAAAGCCATATTCACTCCAAACATTTGAATATCCTCTATTTATTATATTTGTTTTGAATTGTTCCTAAATATCAATACGTCACCATAAAATTCGGCTTTCGAGAGGCACTGCTGCAGATAGACATTGTGTCCACATTACGAAAACACGCCTATTCAAATATATAGAAAATTTCACCTCCAAAAAACCGAAAATTTTTAGGTAAAAATCTCTGCTTTTTTTTTCATATTTCTGCTCAAAACATAGATTGTGGGTACTCGTTAGAACCGCCTCGGCAAGGCGGTTCTAACGAGTACCCACAATCTATGTTTTTGAGCAGAAATAAGAAAAATAATATATACCCCTGTAAACCCAAGTTTTACTATATAAAAGTGGGGTTTAAGGGGGTCAACATTATATAGGCATGTTTTCGTGATGCATGCCACCATTATACACGATGCACAAGCTCTTATCAGATTGCGTAATTGTGTTAAGGTTGATCTAGTGATGTTCTTTGGATATAAGCCTTGATAACTTATTCAGTAATGGGCCAGACTATATGTGGATTTGATGGTTTGGGAACACGCACCATATCCACCACCAATCTCTGAAATACAAAACAACTCTATCATGCCACCATGGTTAAAATCAGATGTAAATTGATATTCTTACTTAAAATAACCTAATAGTTCAAAATTGGACGCAACTAGCTAGTTTAATCCAGGAGATTACCCAGCAGGCACATGACGTTAATACATCGTCGCCTCAACGTCGATGCAACGTCATGACGTTGCATCGACGTTGAGCCAACGTTGTATAAACGTCATAGACACTTCAACTGTTTTCAGTTTTTTGGGTGTGTCCGTGGCTCTCAGTAATCACTCCTTTCAGAAATAGAAACTGTCGTATAATAACAGGCACGTAGCCATGCGAAAGCTATGAAGCCCGGGCTTCAAACTAAATTTGGCAATTTAACCTTATTTTCATCTAAGATGTGTTAAAATGACATGAAATGGGCCGAGGCACAGCATTTCCTACAAGACGACATGTCCGCTAAGCAATGACTCAGATCAGCCTGGGCAAATGCGCAGCCTGATCAGAGTCATTATTTTGCGTTGATTAGCCAAAATTTCAGAGATTCTATTAGCAGGCTTGACCTTCATAAAGTTCCTGGCTACACCCCTGAATAAGATACTACGTATATTCAACTCATTTTGAAACAAAAAAAACCCCAAAAAACAAACAAAAAAAAAAAAAAAAAAAAAAAAAACAAACCAAAAAAAAAAAAAAAAAAAAAAAAAAAAAACACACACACACAAACACTACCAATAGAAACAAACCATAATAAAGGAAAACAAACTCAGGGTTGGTTTCAATACTTTCAAGCAGTTAATTTTCATTGGGATGCAGAACTTGGGGAAAAGGCCATACATTGGCAACGAAGATCCAGATCACCTTGCAATTTCTCAAAGTCTGATCAGGGTCATCGTTGCTCAGTTATAGAAACAATAAATGCTGTAGGATATATCGACGAAAAGCGAACGATTGGATCAGACTCCGCTGACGCGCGGATCTGATCTAAACCTTCACTTTTCGCATATTGCATAAGAGACCTTCTCCCATGCTGCGAATTATATTAAAATAACGATTTCATGCTCATTGCTTCCTCATGACCTGTTGATCTGACAGTTTTATACCGATTGATCTTATGTTTGTTATCCCGTCTATTCCAATCAATGCAAAGCCAGCAAGTTAAAATTCCAGGATGCAATTATTCAAAGCAGTTGTGAAACCAATAATGATA
The DNA here is from genome assembly GCA_964016985.1 of Anodontia alba. Lineage (NCBI taxonomy): Eukaryota > Metazoa > Mollusca > Bivalvia > Lucinida > Lucinidae > Anodontia > Anodontia alba. The sequence continues at coordinate 49,941,178 of OZ024826.1, read as the reverse complement.
TCTTTCGTTCTTCCTTCCATTACGTATTAACCTCCTTGGTGAATACAGACAATGTACATTGTACAGTCCAGGTTGCAGGATAAAGGCCTACAAGTAACCGTTTTGAATTACTGTAGGGTTCTTTAACCTGCACAGTGTGTGACTTTCCCTGCTACACATAATACAACTACATTGATAATAAATGACAAAAATATATGAGCGTATTAGTGGTAAAAATACATTAGAAAGAATCGGGCCTACCGTGATCGTCTTAATGATTTTTTTCTGACATCAGGAAAGTCATACGAGTAGAGCCCTCATAGGCATTTTTTCATAGTTCTCACAGTTTTATTACATTAATTGTTAATTGTTTTGTGTTTAATATCAGGAGCTGTCAATTGTATTTTACCGTAGTCTTCATGCTTTTATTTGTTGGTTTTTCTGTTTCATACCTAAAGCCCTCAACTGTAGTTTACTAGGGTTTTCATGTTTCTATATCCTTGTTTCATATCTAGACCCCTCAACTGTCAATTATCATAGTTTCCATGCTTTCATATGTGTGTTGCTCTGTGTTTTATGTGAGTTAACATTTACTCTTAATCTGGTGCTCTGCTTTTGATATGAAGATGTTGTGATTGGCGTTTTATTCTAAATACTAAAAATCTGTAAACATGTATATGATTGACAATATTTTTATAAGGAAGCTTTTTTTGTCTTTTCTGTTTCTATACTTTGTTCTCAAATATTTACCCTAAAATTAAATTTATGGCCATAAATTGATCTGCAAACCCTTTGTATGTTTATAAGATTTCTTTGTTTTTGATTTTCTCCAATGAGTTTAAAAAATTGATGTTTTGTAACAACATGTGACTAGAATGTATTGTTGGTGCAAATATACTTACGAATGATGATTTTGCATTGAAGATGACAACATATTTTAAATCTACCTCTGTTGATTTGTTGAGTAAAGCACCAGGCAAATGTGTCTAAAGCCAGAATACCATCGATAGTTTTTGGGTAATTGTATAGTAACCATGAAACATTTTATGACGTATGTCAAGTGGTATCGAGGTGATGGATGACATGTGCAGTGCAATTAATATATAAGTGACTACTTAATTAAAGCAGAGCTGACTGAATGTCTGCTCAGAAACCACACACAGGCAAACAACTTAGTGCAGGCCGCATTGTAGGTCCCGTGTGCATAACTTGTTAAAATTTAATTCTTTGTTGATTTTGTAAATTGGGCCCATGTGAAGTATAAAAAAGATGTTGCTATTTTTTTGGTTTTAGTTAAGGGTTTCTATGACGTCATCATAAATTATACCCAAAAATAAATATAAAACGTAATGTAAAAGCAAAGGGAACACATAGATTGGTAACATATTTTGCCTGACAAGCAAACTACCCTCGTATATAACTACTTCTCATATGTGCCAAAGCGTTTCCTGGGATCCATTAACTGAGGAAAATGCTCTAAAGAAAGATAATCTCTTATCAGCTATATAAAATATCACCGTTTCCATGGCAACCCACAGTAAAATGTTGGATAAAGGGGGTAGCCATAGTAAATTGTTTATATCTCAGTATATCATTTGATTCAACATGGATCAATAATATTGGTACCAAACAGAAGGATGGACATTATCCTACAATTTGATATCCAAATCTGCAAATTAGCACATGTGCATATTCATGAGTATTAATTAACACTTACTTTTAACGAAACAAATCAGTAAAAACAAGATAATTTCATCATAAACCAAAATGTGCTCAATATAGATTTATAAAATATGCCAAATATACGTTTTCTTTTTGTTATGGTCCATATATGTTAATAAGCTCATTTTCATATTCATAATATTCACTAATACTAATTATTTGATAAAAAAAAGCATCAACAATCAGAAAACTAGGCCGCTGTATATTTGTATTAATATGTTTCCTTGCCAGTTTTGGTAGATTATCATTATGTTGTTTTTTTTTTTAATATGCCTGGTACTTGTAGTCAGTCAGGTAAAAATGCTAAAACAATCAGAAATTGAGTTAATGCTTTCATTTGGGCTCATGACGGCCCTGTTGATGACATACATGTTTTTATGTCAAGTTACAGAACACGTTATGCATTTTTGTTTGCAATCATTATTCCGAGTAATTTTGCCTCCTAATGTTTCTTGAGATAGCAATGCTTATTACTAAGAAGGATATCATGAGGAGGATGATATTTGGAACCCATATGCGGTCAATATGTCTTCAGAATGTTAAACGTTTGTAGGTTTATATATGTGTATATATAATTTTTTTTCTTATACTGTCACATTCATTTCTTGAGTCTCGGCTGCATTGGAACTAGTTATGGCTACTGGTTTGCTTGATATCCTAGCTCAATCCATAATGAGGGGCCAAGAAAGGATAAGCATTGTCTTCCCTATTTCAAAATACTGTAACTTAATATATATTTCCAATTTTATTTGTTATTTCTGGTCTACGCCTATTGTTTCCTTCAAATAAGTATGCTTATTAGTGTGGTAGGTCCGACTCTAACCCAGTCGAGTAAGATAGAGGCATATTCCCTACTAAGAGGCCCAGGAGGGGTCAACGTGTCTTCCTAATGGCAAAATCATTAAGATTTCACATTTAATATATGTTTGGTTTGTTTTATTTATGGAAACTCATCCATTAATTTATATTGAAATAGTCACATTTAGTCGTTTAGTAGATGGTATGACAAACCAGGATTGAAGTATGTAATGATACGTTTCTGAGAAAGGGAGCCGCGGAGGGATCGACATGTCTTCTTTCGGGTAAAATATTATGTTTCATATGCCGTTTCTATTTCGGTGATTATTTCTGACGTTTAAAGCCTCATATGCCTTGGAATTTTATGCTTAGTTGCTGAGTTGGTACCTTGATTCAAATAAAAAATAGGAATAAGCTGGATCACATTCTTTAATAAGGGCCCATAAGGGCTAAATATATCTTGCTTATGTTAAAATAGCACGTTTTATTTCACATTAATTATTAATGACTATTTCTGCTAGCTTTGCCTCTTATTCGTTTGAAGCAAATATGCTTTTAAGTATGTATGTAAGTACGATTACTCACACAAGAATGGATATTGTTGTGATTAGATGTTTTAGTCAGGGGGACCTCGTCGTGAGGACTACCGTTCTTGTTTGTGTCAATGCACTTACCTTACCTATATGATAATAAATCGAAAGAAATGAGAACTGACTCAGTAAAATATTTATTGAAGTAGAAAAATTAATACTTCACAATTATTTTTGCAATAACAGAGGCATGAAGTATTTACACCATCACTGGCTCTGAGTTAAAAACACAACAAAGATCAGAGGCTAGAAGCAGTGGAGAGCTTCAATTATATTGGATCAATCATCTCTAACAAGGGGTTTAAACCAGAAATCATTTCTAGGATTGCTCAGACAATATCAGTTTTTACAAAGTAATATACAAGGACTTAAACATCTCACTTACTTCTAAACATTACGAAAACACACCTATTCAAATATATAGAAAACTTCACCTCCAAAAACTGAAAAAAACTCAGATAAAAAACTTTGATATTTTACATATTTCTGCTCAAAACATAGGTTGTGGGTACTCGTTAGAACCGCCTCGGCGAGGCGGTTCTAACGAGTACCCACAATCTATATTTTCAGTAAAAATAAGAAAAATAATGTGTACCCCTGTAAACCCCAGTTTTGCTATATAAAAGTGGGGTTTAAGGGGGTCAAAATTATATAGGTATGTTTTCGTGATGAGTTTAGCTGATGCGGCCGCTCATATTATCCTTCTTTTATGACTGTGAGAACTTGATCCTTACAGCAGTACTTGAAAGAAGACTCCAAAGTATTTAGATGAGCTGCTGGTGAATGGTTTCTAAATAGCTCTTACAAAAACCATGTGATAAGTGAGGAGGTTGGCAACAGGATCCAGGATTCAGTCGGAGAGCACGTCGATCTCCTAGCCATGATAAAGGTGCAGAATCTCAGATGGCATGGCCACATCGCAGGATTGTCTTGCATGTCGAAAACAATTCTACAGAAAATAGTAAAAGGATCAAGGACGAAAAGAGAGCAGACTAGAGACTAGATATTCATCCAAGGCAGTGGAAGACAGAAAGATGGAGAAGAAGTGTTGAAACATCATCAGCAGTACCTCAAAAACCTTGAAGGTGAAGGGACTGAACTGATCTGACCTACTAAACTACACTTAATTGAAAGAATTTAAAAGACAGGGACTTCAGATATAATACATGAAACACAAACTTATATAAAACGACAGTATTTTGCCGTTAAATAGAACTCACGTACCCCTCCTTGAGCCCTTGGTAGGGAATGAGTCCATACAGTTTTCAAATCTGGTTCTGTCAGGACATATGACCACATTACTAAGCATAATTATATTAAATACAATTCTGAGTCTTCAAAAAAAAAAAAAAAAAAAAAAAAAAAGAAAAAAATACAAACAAATAGAAGTTATATGAAAACTTTAGAAGTTTTATATTAAGAAGATATTCTTACCTACCCTGGGCTCCTTACCAGGGAACATGATACTACTTTTCTTCATTCTTGTTTGGCTAAGGGAGCCAAACAGGCCAGTAAGCAGAATACCCTCAAGGAAGTTAGGGGGCTTAGACTTTGGAAAGAAACAAGAATGACTTTGGGAAGGTCTTTAAAATCATAGTAGGTTGCCATTGAGAAGAAAATATTGCCCAAATCCTCGGATCCTAACTAGGTTATATGCCCATAATTATCTGTATCTGTGTGTTAGCCAGGCTACCTATCATACTAGGAGGCAAAATTATATCAAGTACCTTTGAAACGGGGTCTATGGGAAATATATATCCGTATTAAAAGAGAAAATGCATATAAAATTCGAGCTTATCTATAAGGAAGGTATTTCGACCCCACAGGCGCCTCTTCACGAGGAACATGACCCTTCCTTCCTTCATTTTGTATTTAATTCCCATACCTATAAAACTATGAAGCATACAATTTCAAGAGCATTAGAGCCTTAAACATCAGAAATAAAAATTCAGTTGGATAATGGCTATTTTAATTTCATTTTGTCAAAAGTAGACATAATTACCCATCTGCGTCCCATACTAGGGAATGTGACCCAATCTATCCCCATTCCCTTCTAACCCAGGGGATCTACCAAGCTACCAAGAAAATCATTTAAAGGAAACAAGAGGCCGTGCCTTTAAAATAAAAGCTGAAAGTAGATTAACTATATGGGACTGCATAATTGTGCCATTTTAGCATTTATAAATGAGCTTATTTGTATATATGGATATATGGAGGTTTTGGCGAAACATAAGTATTAATTAATATTCATGCATATGCACATGAGCGATTTTGTATATTTGTATATGGAGTAGAAGCAATGAGCCATTGTCTAATCTCTTATTTTGCAAATTTGGTTAACTTGTACTGGCCAAAGACTGGGATATGATTAATTTGTCTTGTATTTTATTGACCTTTGTTTTCGCAAAAAAAAAAAAAAAATTAATATTCATGCATATGCAAATGAGCTAATTTGCATATTTTCATACTATATAAATGACCAGTGTCTATTCTTGTACTTGGTACCCAATACTTTGATTTATATTGAACCTAGACTAAGATATGATCAATTTGTAAGGTGCACCATCTTGGTTCAATATATAACCTTGGTTTGCCATGGAAATGTTTATATTCAAGTAGGCAATACGGTTTCTTTTTCATTCATTTGGCCCCATGGAGCAATTTGGCATCCGTGCAAATAAGTCCTGTCCATGATATGCAAGTTGGGGCTAAATTAGTTGCCTATCTAATCGTTAGTTATCCCCTTCTGCAAGTATTTTGTACGTAAATGATGGTAGCATACTTTGTGACGTCATTATTACGTCAATACCAAAAAGAAAAATTGACAACATATGTTATCTTAAAGAACATATACTCTTAATATTGAAAATGTATTTGGATCCATTTTAACAAAATTTGCACACGGGAGCCCAAATTTCGACACAGGGGCCAACACTAACTTCATGAATATCTTAGGCAGAAGCAAGTATGATGGATGAATTATATATCTTTATATATTATTCTAGTCTACAATCAAATAATCGTGAAGTATTATTGACGCGTAGCGCAAAGCTGGTCCATATATCAAATACTGGCAACGAAGAGCCAGATCAGACTGTGCGTTTGCGCAGTCTGATCAGGGCCTTCATTGCCCGCCTCAGTTGAAACTAGCAGAGAAACCCCAATCAGACTTTACTGATGCACAGGCTGATCTGGGCCTTCGTTATTCGCATATAATATAATAAACTCTTTCCTAAGTAGCACTTCTATTGCATAAAGCAATAGTCTAGGTTTTAGAAATGTATTGCAGGCCGGGGTCATTATATAATACAGGTTGCGATTACAAGGGCTCTAACATTGACAGCTCAAAGGAACAATAGTTCAACGCAAGAGAAATATGCGAATAGCATAAATATAATTGACATTTAGATTACTTTTAAAATGTCATAGACAAGGCAAGGCTAAAGGATTGGCACTCGATAGTTGTCTCGTTTTTAGAACCGTTTGTACTGAATCTGTTCTGGAATTGGACAAGTTCGCCTGGTACATTGTTATTGAAACAATTTGGTTCCGTGAATGTTTTGTGGCTTATCTGTTTGGATTGCAGTCATTCGAAAGACTGTCACTTTAACGCTTAGCACTCTGGATAAAATTGTCAGCAGACGACATTTTGAAAGAGTTTTCTTCTTCTTATTTTTTTTCAGAAAACAGGATTTGGCAGTTCATGCAAATTATCTCCAATGGAGACAGGAAAAATGTTTTATGTTGTCAGCTGATAATTTTACCCAGCACACTAAGCGATAAATAGCCATATTAAAATCAATCATCTCATAGACTGTAATAATAATAATAATAATAATAATAATAATAATAATATATATATATATATATATATATATATATATATATATATATATATATATATATATATATATATATATATATATATATATATATATATATATATTTCCTCTAATTTTTAATAGACCATTCTTGCAGGATTTATATACCTCTCTGAGAGATGAATCCCTTCACAGAAAAGGCTACTTTTAAAGATTAGAATTTTTTCCCAGGGGAAGTAAACTAGTTTTGTTAAGATTAGCCGTCTTTGAAATGAGATGCAAATACTTTCAGACCTGGGTGAATTCCCTTGGAGATAAAGTGAAGTCTCGTTACAACGACAGCGTTTGTTCCCAAAGACGTTGCCATTATAATAAATTTGCTGTTGTACAGATTATTTAATGAGCAGATTGTTATGTGAGAAAGGTTTTGGTTTGTTCTTATTTCCCCTAGAACATAGGTTTTGAATATTTGTTAGAATCGCCTCACTGAGACGATTTTAACAAATATCCAAATCATATGTTTATTTAAACTATCAAATACAATATTCTTGTATAATTTGTGACTAGATATTAGCTCTTAAGCGAAAGTTTCATAATTGTCATTATAACGAATTTTGTTGTTTTATCAAGTGTCCGTATAAAGAGGGATGTCCGTCTATTAATTTGCCCTAACCTTTACTATCCCACGCCCCCGGGCTCATTCAGCAGACGACAAATTGGTGGTATGTTTCTTTTTTTTTTCCCAAGAAATCAGGATGTGACAATTTCATGCAAATTGTCTCCGTTGGAGACAATTTGCGTGAATTGTCAAATCCTGTTTTCTGGGGAAAATAAGAAACAAATCAAAATGTCGTCTGCTGAAAATTTTACCCAGTGTGCTTAGCGTTAACAGTGTTGTAATTAGAGTTATCTATCATGTAGCAGCAACTAATCCAGAACTAACACTTTTCATGCTATGTGCAAATTCAGCAGCCGACAAACTGATGTTATGTTTCTTATTTTGCCTAGAAAATAGGATCTGACATTTCATGAAATCGTTTCCTTAGGAAACAATTTGTATGAAGTGTCAAATCCTGTTTTCTAGGAAAAATAAAACAAAAATCAAAATTTCGCCTGCTGAAATGTTTACTCAGCATGCAAAGCGTTAAATTAGCCGTGCCATCAGGAAGTTCATTCTAGCCATTACGAAAACACGCCTATTCAAATATACTGAGAATTTTTTCACCAAAAAATTGAAAATTTTCAGATGAAAAATTCTAATATTTTTCATATTTCTGTTCAAAACATAGATTGTGGGTCCTCGTTAGAACCGCCTCGCAGAGGCGGTTCTAACGAGTACCCACAATCCATGTTTTGAGCAGAAATATGAAAAATAACTTATACCCCTGCAAACCCCAGTTTTACTATATAAAAGTGGGGTTTAAGGGGGTCAAAATTATATAGGTATGTTTTCGTGATGGCCAGGACCCAGTTGTTCAAAGCGTCGTTAGCTTAACGAGCTTGTTAGTGGTCAAAACGTTAACTGTTCTAGTAAGTACAATATCTAATTCTAAGGTATTTTTGCTGAAAAAATGTGAGTAGTTTTTGCAAATACAAAAGCTACTCACATTTTTTCAGCAAAAATACCAGCGTATATGCCATTATTTAATGATCAAAGTTTTAACGATACGTTAACTAACGACATCGTTAGTTTTGAACAACTAGGCCCAGATTAACAAGGAAAGGCGCATTATTTCGTAAAGGCATCACGAAAACAAGCCTATATAATGTTGACCCCCTTAAACCCCACTTTAATATAGTAAAACTGGGGTTTATAGGGGTATACATTATTTTTCTTATTTCTGCTCAAAATATAGATTGTGGATACTCGTTAGAACCGCCTCGTCGAGGCGGTTCTAACGAGTACTCACAACCTATGTTTTAGGCAAAAAATATGAAAAAATATCAGATTTTTTTATCTGAAAATTTTCAGTTTTTGGAGGTGAAATTTTCTATATATATGAATAGGCGTGTTTTCGTAATGTTTTTTTCCTATATATTGATATATTCTACATTAGCCAATATGTCTGTAAGCGGATGCGCAGACTAGTCTGGGCGTTTGACCCTATTTTTGTTAGTTTTATTTTTATTTCATTGTTACGTGACGTATAATTATATCTATGTATTGATTGATTGGCAGCCATCTTTAACGGTATGGAAACATACTGTTTCAGAATGCCTGTACTTCTTACAATGACGTCACAAAATATTTCGTACAGAAAACAAATAATTGAAATACGATACGCACATTCAAACATTTTTCAAGGTAAAAGACGAGCATCTATACATGTATGTAGGCTTCCAGCCTGTTCATACCATGTAATAATGCTCTTTCTAAACTACGAGATATCTCAGCATGCAGCCAAGCACAAATATCCCATTTGGTTACCAGAATGACATTTCTGCATATTCAACAAGACCAGAATGCATACTAAATGGTCATGACATTTTGACGGCTTGTCAGAAGGTGAATAGATATTCATTTTACTCACGTTATCTCGAAGTCCAAGGGACTCTCTGAAATACTTTGATATGTCCGTACCTCGATATAACAGATTCGCAGAATTGAGGAAATAATAATTCGAACAACGACATTTCACATATGAATATGTTATTTGACTCCTGAAGTTAGAGATATATTAAAAATACTGTGGAAAAGAGGAGAAATTGCTTCTTAAGAGTCATTTCTGCTATTTTCCACAATATTTTGTTACCTGTTGTTAGATTTCCACGTTTTAACATGGATCAGATTTAAAGTTCGAGATAAGCGGTTATTCGAGAAAAGTGAGGTCGAGATAACGAGAGTCGACTGTATTTCAAATAAAAAGCATTCTTAGCAGAAGGTTTTTGCCTTCCTCTTCAAACGGAGACCACCCCAGCAGAGGCAAAATATAAGAATTTAGTATCAGCTTATACATCTGATCCGTAGGTAATAACCCCTCCGAAATATTTATTTACCCTCAGAAGACCTCTTTACCACTCCCTGCTGATATCTCATACTCACCACTTTGTGACACGCCTTTGATCTCTCGTGCAGAGCTCCTAGGAAGGGGTAATTAAATCCTAAGTGAGTGGTACCACTTTGGTCTCATGTTAGCTATGTTAAAAAGTATTTGTGTCGCAACAAGAGAAAACGTACCTTCTGATATATGCTCCCAACGAAGACTCAATCAGCCTGCGCATCTGCGCAGTCTTATTAGAGTCCCCGTGGTTAGCATGTAAAGACTTTGCGCAGTTTGATCTGAATCTTCGCTGGGCGCGCATGTCCAAAGGTACGTTTTCTGACATTACGGCTCATTCATGAGTTATCATTTTAATAAACAAGGGCTGCGTTCAAATGTGTAAGCTTCTTGCGGATGTTTTGCCCTGGGTCCCTGTTCCTGTTGATGCTCATCAGAAGGTACAGGAATCCAGCGCAAAAAAAAAAACATTCGCTGCACTTCTGAACACAGCCCTGGTTCTCTTGTTTTCTTTACAGATAATGCTGCGGCCGTTTATGACTGCTGTAACCGTTTTGTCACATGCAACATTGTCATATGCATCCCCGGCGCCGAAACAATATGGCGCCGTGCTTGACGCTGGAAGTAGCAGCACGAAAGTGCGCGTGTACGCATGGGAAAAGTTACCCGGTAAAATACCAAAAGTAGAAGAAATATTTTACAGTAAAGTTAAACCAGGAATCAGTGACTTTGAAGACAGTGTACATGAAATCACGAACCATATTTTACAAATAACGACAGCTATCAAAGAGGCAGTACCTGAAGATCTCTGGCAAATTACACCAGTATATTTCATGGCCACCGCAGGTAACCTCATTTGCAGAGAGAGAGAGAGAGAGAGAGAGAGAGAAATAAAAACACTTACCGTATTCCAACTAATAACTGCACTTTGCGAATGTCCTGTTTTCCAAATTATTGGAAAACTTGTGGTAGAATGTCCACTGAAAAAGAACGCATATTAACCTTTACCGCTCTCTGGGCTAATTCAGCAGACGACAAATTAACATTTCTTTTATTTTTTACCACAAACACAATCTGACATTTCATGCAAATTGTCTCCAATACAGAAAATTTCCATGAAACTTCAAATCACGTTTTCTGGAAAAAAATATTGGAGACAATTTGCATGAAATTTCAAATGTGTTTTCTGAACAAAAAAAAAAAAAAAAAAAAAAAAAAAAAACGAAAATAGAAAAAAATATTTTAAAATGTCGTCCGCTTAAAATTTTACCCAAAATAGATATATATCCTGTTCGGGCAAAACCTTTACAAAATATGAATGTTTCATGCACTCAGCGGAGATCAGAGTGGACAAATAGAACTGTTTAAGCAATTCCTGAATGTGAATGCGTTATGTCGTCTTTTATGTCCACAGAAAAAGAAATGGAAAGCCCAATTTTAAGCACGTTTCACCTGAAATATTTTTGTGCTTCGACTTACACATGTAACTGATAACAAGAATACTTTAGAAAAACTAAGATCTTATATTGTTAGATAATGGCGTATACGTTCAAATAGGATGACTACATTGGATGTTTTTCGGCAACTAGTAAAGGGGACATACATGTATTTTGCTGATTGGAATTCGCTAACCTAGTACTTGAATCCTTTTAAAATGAGGGTTACGCATATGCTGTGTTTGTATGACCGGTGTGAAATAAGTCATTACGAAAATACGCCTATTCAAATATATTGAAAATTTCACCACCAAAGAAATGAAAGTTTTCAGAAAAAAAAAAAAAAAAAAAAAAAATCTGATATTTTTCATATTTCTGCTCAAAATGTAGATTATGGAAACTCGTTAGAACCGCCTCGCCGAGGCGGTTCTAACGACTACCCACAATCTATGTTTTTGAGCCGAAATAAGAAAAATAATGTATACCCCTGTAAACCACAGTTTTACTATATAAAAGTGGGTTTAAGTGGGTCAAAACTATATAGGTATGTTTTCGTGATGTCTATTTTGTTCTATTGTTATAGGAAAGAAATATTGGAAGGAGGGGGAGAGTGGGTATAGGAAGAACTTTGTTCCAGCTAAGACTAGCTCAAACAGAGAAAAGATACAAATATGTCCAAAATATGTAGGTGAAGATGCACAGTCCTCACAAGGCACCGGATAATGGCTGAATGAAATGAAATATCAAGCACTTTTCATAGGCGTAGTACTCATTACGCCCATTACGTATGTGCGTACATACGTAAGAAAATATTAACAATAAAGTGACAGTTACATTAATTTTTCTTTTTTGCTTTTTTACCATCTGATCATAGGGGCTGCTCTTAAAGGAGAGAATTTGCTCCCGGAGGGAGCAACTTCTTTCCTTTTAGAATAGTCCCTATTTTGGAAGCGATTCTGTGAATAATTCTTAAAGACTTTTTCTGGGTGTGCGTAGAATAATTCCTTGCTAGTTACGCAACTACTTTTACGAAACCAGAGCGAACAAATAAAGAGAAACTGTGTATTAAAACGGTCAACATAAAAACTATTGAGGGCCTTATGTGTATACAGTCGAACTTCAATAGTTCGAACACCGATGTCTCGTTTATCATGGCTAATTCGAACTTGTTTTTCAGTCCCTACGAAATTCTTCCAATAGCTCAAGAAAACAAATATTTAGGGATATTTTATTATTTTATCATTAAATTGTATGTTTTATGTTCTCATTTCATGGTCCCGAAGATATTTGAGCTACTGATACCTTTACTGTAGGTACATATGTAATTAACATTGTAAAGCTTCGTGTACACATGGCGGTTTTAACTATTAAGAATCTATAAAATACATGTTTTTTTTTTTTTGTCCATGCAATTTTACGGCTCTGTTTTGAAACATTCATTGCAGGTCTACGCCTCCTTGATGAAAACACAACGAGGTCAATAATACATGGTGTGGACGCCGCACTGTCCGACGTAAACGTCAGTCCATTTTTATACGATGACGAATACGTGCGCATTCTTTCAGGAGAGGAGGAGGCATTGTTTGCTTGGATTACAGTCAATTACCTGAAACACTTTTTCGACGACAGGTTTGTTTACCTCTGCTTCACGCAGGCGTGAGTTCTCCCACCCTTAGCCTTGTATAGATAGATATAAGATGCCAAAATAATGTAAAAAAAAAAAAAACAACAAAAAAAACACATACCCTCCATTTTTCTATACACTTTCAGGTGGGGTAACTTTTCAAAATTGTTTTGTCTCCCTCCTGAAAAAAGGGTCTTCTCAAAAAGGAATGAATTTGCTCCCCAAAGGGAGCAAATTCTTTCTTTTTTGATTAGACCCCCTATTCAGAAGGGACTTTGTGTACATGAGAGCAAGCAGGAGTCTCATAACTTGTCTCTATTGTACAAATGGCGGAAAATCTACCAAAATGTCAAAGGAACTCTTTATTCTGAAACTCATTACGCGCAGATACAATAGCGAAATCGAATTTGAATAATTGTGATAGCTTACAGAATTTACGCGATGGGCACTACCAATGAGCTGTTAATTTCCCATTTTATATATAGCGTGGCACTTTCCAAAAGAATTAGAATTTAATCCGAAGAATAGCATTTATCAAGATTTAATACTGGACCAAACCAATACAAAATTATGTCTAAATGATGTCATTTATCGAGTTGGAAAGTTCTCATTCCGTAAGATTAGACAGCATTAAAATATATTTTATTTGACAGTATCTAGTGATAGACTGTAATTAAAAAGGGACCTTACAACATTCTAAAGACTTTACAGAATAATAACCGGTGGGTCGTTATTCGATGGGGTCATTTACTTTGATACATATATATAATTTTGACCCCCTTAAACCCCACTTTTATATAGTAAAACTGGGGTTTACAGGGGTATACATTATTTCTCTTATTTCTGCTCAAAAATATAGATTGTGGGTACTCGTTAGAACCGCCTCGGCGAGGCGGTTCTAACGAGTACCCACAATCTATGTTTTGAGCTGAAATATGAAAAATATCAGAGATTTTACCTGAAAAATTTCCAGGTTTTGGATGTGATCTTTTCTATATCTTTGAATAGACGTGTTTTCATAATGCACCAGCGCTATTGCCTACGACAAAACATGCTTTCTGTGATGCTTGGTCAGTAGTAATTTGCTTGGACTGGCTGCAGTCTCTAGTGACTAAATGTATTGATGCTTATAATTCTCTTTGAGACATACACTGAAATAAAACAACGCCAATACATGTATATACATGCTAATATTATAAAGCACTGGGTCCTGTTGTTCAAAACTTAACGAAATTGTTCGCTAACTTGATGTTAAAATGTCTATCTTAAAATATGGCAAATACATTGATTTTTTTTAGATTTGCAGCACAAATATCAATGCATTTGAAAAATACCTCAGCCACAAGAGTAGGGGTGGTCGGGTGGTGCGAAGGTGTCGTGTATCTCGCGTCACCGGGGCGTCCAACTGATATTGTCTTACAGTCTAGACCTGCTATCCTTGTACAATGTAGCAGGTATGGGTAGAGGGGAATATTTTTTTTATTTCTTCTGTTTCTTCACTTTCAGACCTATTCCTCTTTCTTCCCTGTTCCTCTCTCTCATCTCCTCTACTATCTCTTCTATCTCTTTTCTCCCTTTCTCTGGGAGACGACACAAATTGACCCACAAGGGTTGACGTGTCGTTAAACTCCAACACAATCAACCAGCCACAAGAGTCAACGAGTTTGTTATTAATGAGCTCGTTAAGCTAACGATGCTTTAAACAACTGGGCCCTGATCGCTAAGCCTTATGACAAGTGCTTCATGATCAAAACATATTAATATCGTCTTGGTTTTATTTTTGTGTCTATATATACAAAATAATATATGTAAGCACTATAGGGACTGGAGCCAGTCTACAATATGCTGTCAAAGAATCTATACCAATCCTGTAGAAATACCATCTATGTACCAAGTGAAAACTTTCAGTGTATAATCTAAGAAAAAAATTAACGCAAATTTTTAACGCAAAAGTTAACAAGTTTGCAAAAAGATATCAACTGATCTAAATTCATCCAGTAATAAGCTAACCACGAATTAATAACGTCAAGGGACGACTTTCAGAAATTTAAAAAAACATATACGCAAGGACAACAAATTTAACGCAAGTCTTTCACACACACGCATGCACGCACGCACACACACACACACACATTAGCGGTTAACCAGGTATAAACCAGAAACAGACAACTGCCCTTCTTGAATCAGCGGAAGGGAGAGAATGGCCGTAGAAAATATTTCATGATGAATCTCAACGAAAGAATGTTGTTAAACCGGCGGGCGTCGAACCCGCAACCTGCTTATCACCAACCGGACGCGCATTTAACTGAGCAATCGAGGCTGACTGGCATTTCTTGGGTTTGCCACTATAAGAATATTTTATTGGAATAGTAAAGTAGGAAAATACAAAATAAAGGATTTCAAATTCATGTCAGTGCCAAAAGCAATGATTGTGTACCGATAACTGGCATACTGTTGTAATGGGTACATTGATCAAAGCACTGGCAACACGTTTGGGTAGATTGTCTCTGAATGCAAGTGGGAAAATGGTCCTGAACTGGGACAAAACATTTAACCCTTGACTTCCTGTAATTTAACCTTTACCACTCTCCTGGCTAATTCAGCAGAGGACAAATTGCTGACATTTTTTCTTATTTTCCAAGAAAACAGGTTTTGACATTTCATGCAAATTGTCTCCAAAGGAGACAATTTGCATGAAATGTCAAAACCTGTTTTCTGGGAAAAAATAAGAAAAATATTTCAAAATGTCGTCTGCTGAAAATTTTACCCAGAGTGCTAAGCGTTAAGCAAACACTGTTAGCCGATGCCCCAGCACTGTCCAGTCCACGTTTTACAATTGATTGGTCCGTTTAACGCGCAGTCTAATTTTATTGGTGAGTGAACATCGCGTGGACAACAACCCTAAGGAAATTTTGTTGTGTGTACATTGTTTACTTTGATTAGATTGTAAACAATCGACCCAAAAAAAGACTTGATACACTAAGTAGTGCACCGTAATTTGTTTACCATCACGAAAACACGCTTATATAATTTTGACCCCTGAAACGTAACTATTATATAGTAAAGATTTGTTCAATACACAATTAATTACTAGGGATGACTTTTGATTTTATTTAATTTTTCCAGTATAATAGGAGCCCAAGGTAATATAAGAGAAATCTACAACATTTTTAAACAGCTGAGCAAAGCATTTTAACAACAATACTTATTTCTGCCCAAAAACATAGATTGTGGGTACTCGTGGGGTTTCAGGGGGTTAACATAATATACATGTAGGCATGTTTTTGTGATGCACTTTTCAGACGGGCCCAAAACAACATTGATAGAGTTACCTGTCCTGATAATGTATCAAATCTGCTAAAAAAACAACAACAAACAAACAAAAAAAAAAAAAAACAAATAAATAAAACAGATAAACTGATAAATATCATTGTGTCTATTTTGTCGCATTCTCTCTAAGTTCGTTGGCGTATGTTATATGGACCGCGTCAAGCGAAAAATTGCCTTCCATTACGAAAACACGCCTATACAAATATATAGAAAATTTCACCTCCAAAAACTGAAAATTTTCAGATAAAAAACTCTGATATTTTTCATATTTCTGCTCAAAATATAGATTGTGGGTACTCGTTAGAACCGCCTCGCCGAGGCGAGGCGGTTCTAACGAGTACCCACAATTTATGTTTTTGAGCAGAAATAAGAAAAATAATGTATACCCCTGTAAACCCCAGTTTTACTATATAAAAGTGGGGTTTAAGGGGGTCAAAATTATATAGGCATGTTTTTGTGATGGAACAGCCACAAAATGCTGAGATTCAGATCATCCTGCGCATGCGCAAATTATCATCCAAGCCTTTGTACTATTTATACATTTTGCAGTATCTAATGATTTTGTTAGCGGACAGTGAAGGCATTGATTAGACTGCGCGGACGCGCAGACAGATCTGAGCCTTCACTGTCCGCATATGCCGGAAGACACGTTTTCGCATGGCGCGGCCCAGTTATTACTTCAAAACAAATCTAAACAAATGTCAAAGTTTGGGTGTAGAATAACATAGTGATAATATTTCCAGATATTACGTAGAAAGTTGGACTTTTGGTAACTGAAAATAGTGGTAACACTTTATAAAATCTGAAGTAATTGGATAAAATATGATACACAACATGTAAAAAAGCCCGTATGTCAGATGTCATCAGCATACACATGCTTGCAGTCTGATCTGAGAATTATCTGTTTGTAGGCATATACTACAGTATCCACTGATTCTTTAAGCGGGCAAAAAAGACCCTGATCAGCCTCCGCAAATTTCATAAGGGCCCGTTTCATGCGTTGTGCACATTGTGCAACATCATTAGTTCTAATTGGAAATAATAATAATTTAAGAAAATACCCGCTGAAATTGTCTCTTATTTGCAAGTTTCGCTTTCAGTTGTTTTTTGTTTAGTTTTATCAGATGATTATAACTTTTTTTCCTTTGTATTTTCATGCATGTCTGTAGGGTAGGGAAAAAAAGATAATTAAGATCCAGCAAAGACAGTAATGCGTTTATCCCCAAGCTCATCCATTTTCCACAGTGTGTGAACAACAATGGAATTTAATTGTTTAATTTGTGCTGTAAAAATTGAAAGAACATCAATACGGCCAAATAAATAACTAATCGGGCACAGAAAGCAAGTTTTGTGGTTTACCCAATAACGGCTGACTACTGTGCTGTTTTCTTAAATTTCACGACGGTCATCAAACTATAGTAATGCTCAGTCCAAAATCTTTTGTGGATGTAGATGTTGGGCGGAATTTACTCATCTCATGTCGGGCTCACGACGGCTTTACCTAGGGGCGGATTCAGAGGGAGTTTGGGCGGTTTAGTCGACCCCCCTTTGACTCAAGATTTCATTTTCATGGAAAATTTTATGCATTTAGAATACCTTATTTATTCGAAATATTCACCCCTTGCACTTTACCTGATTATTCTCTTCAACAAGTCCGTTTTACTGCCTGTGAGTGTGAATACAATTGCTGAATGAATGGAAAATAGTGTAGACCCTGATGACGTACTGTGGCGTCTGATCTGGGTACACAGTTTGCATAGGTCTGTCTGTCCGAATACATGTACATATAGTAAGTACGGTAACCCCTTTCAGAAATCATCCTGGATCCGCCCCTGTTCCTAGTGTTTTCATTCTGACATTCAGTTTGCAGAAACTGCCGTCCGTTCCAAGGCGGATATTCTATCACGAAAACACGCCTATATAATTTTGACCCCTTAAACCCCACTTTTTATAGTTAAACTGGGGTTTACAGGGGTATACATTATTTTTCTTATTTTATTAAAAAAAAAAACAAAAAAAAAAAAAAACAAAAAAAAAAAAAACGTAGAATGTGGGCACTCGTTAGCACCATCTCGCCGAGGCGGTTCTAACGAGTACCCACAATCTATATTTTGAGCAGAAATATGAAAAATATCAGATTTTTTTTTGTCTGAAAATTTTCCTTTTTTGGTTGTAAAAGTTTCAATATATTTGAATAGGCGTGTTTTCGAAATGCTTATACAGATCCAAGCTGCTGTAAATATGGCATTGTGGTCAGCCGTTGTCCGTCTGCCCACTTTGCTTTCTGTTTTGTTTTTATCTTTGATAGTGTCGTCTTGTCAAGCTAGCACTACGGTTAAATTCTTCAATGGCTACCCGTTTTATTTTCATTTGAGTTGAATACAATAGGGACATGGTTTATTGCTTATTTTAGTTCACCCACAGCATCTGAGAGTTTTGGTCTCGTGGAGCTCGGAGGTGGTTCCCTGCAGATTTCTTTTATTCCTGATGATCCTATATACGCCGGGAAAATGACCGTTCAGCTGGCTGGGCGTGAGTACGACATCTATGGACACAGTCATCTATCGTATGGGGCAACCTTGATGGCAGAGCGGGTACCAGAATATCTAATTAAGGAGAATCCGTACGCCAGTGTAATTGTCAACCCATGCATGCTTGCAGGTAAGGACGAGCTTTTTGGTTTAAAGGGAATGTCTACCATAATAACCATATTGGGACATATATACCTTTGCAAACAGTAAAGACCCAGATCAGACGCCGCAGAACGCGGCGTCTGATCAGGGTCTACACTGTTTTCAATACACACAGCAATATTTCAGACAATAAACAGGTAGTAGAATAGACTATTTCAAATTTTAGGAAAAGTATGGTAAGTAAATAAGGTGTTCCAATACTTAGGGTTAATACGGTAATCGTTCAGGGGAAATGAATCCAATATGGAAATGTTTACCTTCTTTCTAACTGGGACCAACTCTAAAAGGAAAGAATTTGCTCCCTTTATTGTTTCCGTTAAGAGCAACACAATATTTTGATAGGATTCACGTACTCGTACTAGGAAACAAAATTCGTGTCTGGAATAGCTGTTTCCCTTTGAAGATAGTGACCAAATCTTCAGGTATGTGCATTTTCATTAAGGAAACTAGATATACCTTGTAGATTTGTTTTTCAGTGGAGACAACTTTTGTGGCTTCATGTTTGTCCACACACAAACCCCTTCTGAAGCGGATCTCCTCTAAAAAGGCATAATTTCTCCCAAAGCAGGGAAGGGTTGCATTAGATTAGCGTTACAGATGTTTTGTGGCAAATTACTATGTAACGGTGTTTTGCTAAAAAGAGCTTGCCGTATTCGGGGCAGTCTCGCATAAAGCACTTACTTGAAGTAGACCGCTGTAGGCTGCGGCGCGAGACGCAACAAAAAGGCAATGTAAATGAAACTTCCAATGTAAATGTGAATCAAAATGGAGTTCGACGTACACCCACGAAACTCTCTGAATCGGCCACTGGTTTTACATCAACATGTTTGTAACAGTCCAGTTATTATCAAGAAAACGGGATTTCTTTATTTTATTAATATTTTTTTTTAATATTTGTTTATAATTTAGTCATGTTACATTTAGATTTTACAAGTTGTGATGTATGGATGGCCGATTATATCATCATTCATTCAGTGGAATCTTCATCGAATGTTTTGGATTTCAAAATGCAATTCCCTACTTTCGGTTAAACCGGATGTCACGTTCGCGCAAGGTATTATGGTCTTCTGGAATATCACGAATAGATCCTGATCAGTTGCCGTATTATGTGGAGTCTGGTCTGGATCTACACTGTTTTTGATCAGACTTGTCTGTACGAATACAAAGGGTAAATTCTAATCATTCAACGGTATCCAATTATCTTTGCTCGAGTCATCCAAGTTCTATTGTACTGAAAATTGATTTTCGAAAACTATTCTCATTCTCTACGTGCGTGGGTGTAGACAATCTTAGTTTACAATTGCTCCAAATGCACTTTATAAAAGTAACGGGTTGGTCCAGTGCTATTTTCCATGGACTGCTTTCAACGGTTTTAGCTTTGACAAAAATATTGGTCCAGGCTAAGCACACAATAAGCACACAGGCTAAGCACACAATAAATGTTAAAGATGATTGAAGATTGACTGCTGTCAATCTTCAATAATCTTTAACATTTATTGTGTATTAAGCGGGGATCAAGTTTTTGTTGTTGTTTTTTTTTTTGTCGAAGTAGTTTTTGGCTGAATAGTACTTAAAGTACTCTGATGCACCAGAAGAGAAATCACTCTGACCTGAAAGCATTTATCTCCCTTGCCATAGGGATATGGGGAGCATTTACTCATCCCCCAACATCGTGGTAGCGCTTTTGACAACAGGTTCGTATATACGGAAGCAGATTTCTTGAAAGGGAGACAAAACTTTCAGTAGAGTTCTCCTTCTTTGAGCTGTATCCAGCCTTCTTAACCTTTACCACTCTAATGGCAAATTCAGCAGATGACAAACTGATGGCATCACAGAAAACAGGATTTAACATTTCATGCAAATTGTCTCCATTGGAGACAATTATTTGCATGAAATAACAAAACCAGGCCCCGAGATTATAAAACTTTTTTCATGCTCAACTCAGCTGAGCATGAAATTTTTCATGCTAATAAATCTCAAATTACTAACAACGCCAAATTCTTTCTTGCTAAACATAGCTGAGCATGAAAATTTCGCTGCTAATAAATATGAAAATGCCAACTTTTGTTGGCATTTTCATATTTGTTAGCAGAGAAAATTTCATGCTCAACTGAGTTGAGCATGAGAAAAAGTTTTATAACCTCGGAGCCTGTTTTCTGGAAAAAAAATATGAAGAATATTTCAATATGTCGTCTGCTGAAAATTTTATACAGAGTGCTAAGCCTTAAAATATCTTTGTCATGACGCAGCTGAAATTACCTATGTTCTCACAGGTGACGTGGCAAATCACACCTTTGGAGACAAGACTATCGGCATGGTGGGTGGCGGTAACGCCTCGCTCTGCGAGAGTATCTTGATCCATTACCTCAGCCCTCAGGATACCGATATGTGCTCGCCAAGGCCTTGCTCAATCGGTCAGGTAACAACTCTTGTTTTAGTATCTCTCATAATTTATCCTGGTAGCAGGCGATAATTAAGTTGTACTTTCCTTATTTCCCCCAGGAAAAAAGAGCTTACAATCGCCCTAGTCTACTTTGTCTTCTCTCCCTTACTCTCTCTCTCTCTCTCTCTCTCTTTCTCTCTCTCTCTCTCTCTCTCTTTTACTTTTTTGTTTCTATCATTTTCTTATTTCTTTTCAAAGGTATACAATCTGGTACAGCTTATAATGATTTAATCAGTTACGTCCCTTAGTGTATGAACGGGCGAATTGATATAAGGAGAAATCGGGGATTAAAGAGAGAGAGAGAGAGAGAGAGAGAGAGAGAGAGAGAGAGAGAGAGAGAGAGAGAGAGAGAGAGAGAGAGAGAGAGAGAGAGACAATGTTCAGAAAAAATTGAATAACAATATTAAAAATTGTATCAAAACAGAAAGGACTGGAGCAAGTCTAAACTGCACTCGAAGCGAGTGACTCGTCTCTGTAGTGATTTAAAATTTAATATACTTGTATATGGAGACGACCTACATTAAAACAAATCAAACCCTGTTGTTTTCAGGGCAAGTGCGTTTCATACCAAACATCGATATGCCTGC
Source organism: Anodontia alba (assembly GCA_964016985.1). Classification (NCBI taxonomy): domain Eukaryota; kingdom Metazoa; phylum Mollusca; class Bivalvia; order Lucinida; family Lucinidae; genus Anodontia; species Anodontia alba. Next base: position 49,919,156 of record OZ024826.1, on the reverse strand, counting down.
ACTCATACAAGATATGATCCCAGGGTCAGATATGATGCGTACCGCACGAAAAGGGCCTTTATGCAATTTCGGACAGCGGAGGTCCTGATCAGCCTGCGCGAATTAGAGCCTTCTTTGATATTGTAGTTTTTATTTTTTTTTGTCGACGAACCATTACGAAAACACGCCTATTCAAATATATTGAGAACTTTACCACCAAAAAATGAAAATTTTCAGATGAAAAATTCTGATATTTTTCTTATTTCTGCTCCTCGATGAGGCGGTTCTAACGAGTACCACAATCTATGTTTTTGAGCAGAAATAAGAAAAATAATGTGTACCCCTGTAAACCCCAGTTTTACTATATAAAAGCGGGATTTTTGGGGATCGAAATTATATAGGCATGTTTTCGTGATGACAGAATGTCCAGATCAGACTGCACGGATGCGCACGCTCACCCGGAATTTCGCTGTTCGCATATGGCATAAGGGCATTTTTCACACCTTGCGCATCATTTATGATCGGAATTTTCCTATAGTAATTACCAAAGTAAAGAGTCAGCGCATGACCAAACCTTCAATAAGACTTGTGCGACCAGCAAAGACTCAGATCAGCCTGCGCATTCGCGCAGACTGATCTGAGTCTTTGCCGGTCGCATGTGCCTTCTACAGCCTCAGAGCTGTCCAAAGAGGGATGAACAAGAACCCTCTGAGTCTTTGCTGGTCACACATGTCTTATTGTGGGTTTTGTCGTGCGCTGGCTCATAATGAGAGAGAGCAGCAGTATTTCTATTATCTCCCTTGACAGGTGAAGTCCAAGGTAGATCAAATACTAACCAGATCCTTCTAACTGGAATCCTCTGCTTTTATCATAGGTCATCAGTGGAATTTAACAAATTCTTAACTTTACATTTCTCCATATCCACATGGAAGATTAATTAATATTATATATTTCATTGCACAGAAAATGTTTCTTTTAAATATTTTGGAAGGTGTATTGGCATATGACCTTGTTAAAATTAGATTTATGAAGGAAAAGGAAGTGATACCTAATGGAAACATTAATGATAAAAGCAGAGGAATCTAATTGATTGGACCTGGTTATTTGCAGAAAGTAATCAAGGGAGTTAATTGACTGCTTTCTCATATTATGCAAATACAGCAACACTTTAACGTGCTCAAATTAAACAAGTCTATTTGAGCATATAGTGATGCCTCTACACACTATGAGTTCTGGCGAAATAGTGGACAGTGCAGACCATAATTAGGTTGTTCCTATAAAGCAGTCTCATCATATCCACTGTTTGCCCAGGCAGTTCTCTCCGAATATTATGGAAAAGACAAGCAGATATGTGAAAAAAGCACTTTCACATCCGAAAATGGCGCCTGGCGAATAGCGAATACATGTACTCCTATCAGCCTAGTCTTATGAGACTCTCTGACGCCCATTCTTTGGATAGCAAAGTATTGAAGGTTTCTGCTGGAGGCATGAGAAGATTCTAATCAGTCTTCGCGGATGTGCCGACTGATTTTGTTCCACTCAAATTGGTACATTTGCTCTCGTCGCGGCACATACTGTGTTTAATAGACAGAAGCCTGAAAGCGAACACCATCATACGAACAGCAAAAAACAAAACCTGCGTCAGCGTTAATGCAATCCGACCAGAGCATTCTTATTTCAAATACATGTACCGTTAGATTGGCTCCAGTCACCAGTGACTACATACTAATGCAATCTTGTTTCCACTAAAATAAAACCAGTATAATATCATGATTCTAAAGGCTGGTCACGAGATTTCATTATCAGAAGAGAAATTAGAAGAGCAACGTTTGTTTCATTTGATTCTGTGTTTGTTTGTGTTGAGGTTTTACGGCCCAGTCAACCCAATGGGGTCATGTCGAGCGCGGTCAATTTACCTAACCACACGTTTACTGGGCAGGCTTAGTCCTCTAAGCGGTTAACCAGTATTGTGCACATTCTTTCGCCAGAAACTGACAACTGCCCTTCTTGAATCAGCGGAAGGGAGAGAATGACCGTAGAAAATATTTCATGATCAATCTCCACGAAAGAATGTTGCCGACCTCGGCGGGGGTTGAACCCGCGACCTCCTGGTCTCCAGTCTGTGATTCTGTATGCAGATAATGCATTTTTATGCAGTCATCGTTTAGTTCAATAGACTAATGTCCGTCTGGCACACAGTAAGAACAGTGCCATGAAAGACGCAGTCATCATGTGAACTGCGCATGCCCAGACGAAACTGCGCGCACGCGAATGCGTGCGCGCAGTCTCATCTGAACATGTGTGCTTCTTAGAGACTATTACATTTGGACCTTGTAATCTTTAAAAGGAGAAATGTACATGTACCCTTCCATATTGCGCATGTCTGCCGCGTGCTCTGTGCATGCGCTGTTTGTTTAAGTTTGAGAACAGATTTTGTCATGGCATGGCTAGTACATTAATTTTATAGACTAAATATCGAATGACAAATGCCCTTATAATCTTCTTTAAAAAGCACAACCTACTATATATTATCAAGAAGGGCAGTTGTCAGGTTCTAGGTAAACTGACCGCGCTCGACATGACCCCATTTGGTTGATTGGGCCGTAAAACCTCAACACAAACAAACAAATTATATATTATTTGTGAGCACAAGTGTATGTATCTGATATATTTGCATACAGTACTTCATATTGGTTAGCTTGGAGTATTATTTCTTGCCGGTGCTGACAAATTTACGCTTAACTTCATATCTGAAGGATGGAATATCTATTCGTCAGTGACGTATAAGTAGAAATGATCACATCTGGATTTGGTCACTCATGCTTAATGGTAATAAAAGAAATATACAAATATTAATCATCCTGTGTTGTTTCTTGACGCAAGGCAGGATTGCGAATCGTGCCAAATGAGGTATGTTAGTATAATAGTATTTGTGTAACGGAACATTGGGACAGATAAAAAAATGCAGAATGTATTACAAGGTCAAAGAAATTACAATGTACCTGCCTCGGCGAGGCGGTTCTAACGAGTACCCACAATGTTTTGGGGTAAAAATAAGAAAAATAATATATATCCCTTTAAACTGCAGGTTTACTATATAAAAGTGGGGTTTCAGGGGGTCAAATTTAGAAAGGATGTTTTCGTGATGAAGACCAGAACCACGTGTACACTCGATCCATTTTACCAGGAACTGCGCCTTTTCGTTCGTGAGCTCTTGCAGAATCTTGTTTTTTTTTCTACAGGCGAAGTACGAGAACTCTGATGAGACTGGACACGTCGTCGTTGCTCGAATGGAGGCGTAAATACCCTTTTTTGCGTCAAGCATCTCGCTAGAGTCTTCTTAAAATATTAGAAGAAAATAAATAAAGAAAAAAAAAAAAACAACAGAACGTGATAACAGAAAACAATCATCACGAAAACATACCTACATTATGACTCCCTTAAACCCCAATTTTATATAGTAAAATTGGGGTTAACAGGGGTATACATTATTTTCCTTATTTCTGCTCAAAACATAGATTGTGGGTATTCGTTAGAACCGCCTCGGCGAGACGGTTCTAACGAGTACCACAATCTATGTTTTGAGCAGTAATATGAAAAATATCAGAATTGTTTATTTGTGTTTGCGTTTCGTTTCTTCGGGACTACGTGGCCCAGTTGTTCAAAGCTAACGATGTCGTTAGTTAACGATTCGTTAAAATTTACATCGAGTGATACGCAAATATGCGGAAATTTTTTGCTGAAAAAATGTGAGTAGCTTTTGCAGTGCAAAAGCTACTCACATTTTTTCAGCAAAAAATATCAGAATATTGTATATTAAATCCGCTAAAACAGTTAACGAAATGACCCTTAACGAGCTCGTTAAGCTAACGACGCTTTGAACAACTGGGCCCTGATCTTATACACTGGATCGTGATTCAAAATAGAACGTGAGCCGGGCCACAATATTTCCAACAAGACTGCATGTGCGCCCAGCGAAGATTCAGATCAGCCTGCGCACCCGAGCAGGCACCCGCACAGGCTGATCAGAGTCTTCGCTGTCCGCCTCAAGTCTCTTTGGATCCTTGGTTACTCACAGAGTCTCCTTCGAATACTGATCAGACCGTGCGGATGCATTGGCTGATCTGAGTCTTTGCTGGGCGCACGGGCATTCGTATAGGAAATGTGCTCCGGCTAGTATGTTGAAACAGAAGGGATCTCTCTAGTCTGGCTCCCGTCTAACTGATTTTAAATGAGTATAAAAATTATTCATATTGTACAAAAAAAAAAAAACAACAAAAAAAAACAATTACAAGCAAACTGTCTTTTGGAATGTCCTTCTCTCTGACAGGTAAGCGTTTCTGACAGGTAAGGGAGATAATATGTGTTGCAAAATAGTCAGGGAGGAGTATTTTACCTTTGTTAGATTAGAAAACTAAAACTATTGCGTGGAGCCAGGCTAGGATCTCTCAAGTGTTTGTGTTTTTCATTATATCTCAGTCTTTTTTCTCTCTGTGGTTTCCGACGAGTCTTTTTTGTTAAATTAAATGGCTACACATGAGAGATTTTGTCACTATTTTGCAAAGGGAAACAACTTTTGAAGGTAGGAATTTTCTTTTATAGTATTAAAAAGCTGCTAAATGTGGGGCTACTCTTCAAGAAAAGAATTTTCCTTTAAAAATAGCCCTACATTCAGACTATTTCAATGTCAGTGTTTATATCCCTTAAAGGTGTAAAATTCCTATTAACTCTTTCATAAATACAGACCAATACAGATACCTTTGCAAACGGTGAAGATCCAGACGAGACAGCTCGTCACGAGCCGTCTATCTCGATCTGCACTGTTTCCATACTGTTATTGAGTTTACTGAAACCCTTATTTGCAACAATGGGTATGACCAAAATCGGAGATAGAAGAGTTCATTTTATAAACTCCGGGGTGTAGGAGTTAAATTGCAGATAGAATACAATGCAATTATTTTTCAGGTGTATCAGCCGCCGGTTCATGATAGGAATTTCTTCACGTTTGGGTTAATATATTACATTGCAAAGGATCTGGGAGTGTTGACCAGTCCGGGTACTCTAAATATTACAAAACTACAAACTAATGCAAGATCTTATTGCAGAAAGGTAAGTAACTTAGCAAAGTCTCAGGTGATGTAAGCGTAATCTCCATGGTTCAAGTATTGTGCTTTCGACATCCTTTGGAAAGACGTTTTTCGCTTGGCGTTTAACTCTAAATGATTTTTTTTCTGATTGTCCATGTTTTACCAGGAACCATTTTGTTTCTGCGCTTTGTTTTAAAATATTTACTATAAAATTAATTTCACGGCAAAACAAAAAGTCTGGCCTGTGCAATTTCCATGGTAAATTGTAATTTTGGAGAAGAAAAAAGATCAGAAATTATTAATTTTTTAAACTCATTTTAAATAAATGATATTCCATGATAATATCACGAAAATTTCAGGTATATTGAACATGTGAAATTTGTTTAAAAACCAGCATCCAAACTACCTATCCGATCGACTTTTGCATACTTAGCGGCCATTTTCACTATGGGAAAAATAAAAGTTTTCGAAAACAAATAAAAACGTTGAATAGAATAAAACTTATTGTGCATACGTATGTAGTAACGACAAATAGTTTTGCATTGAATTATGATAAAAACTTGCTTATTTAATTTTTTCGAGTAAAGCGCCACGCAAAAAGAGAAGTGTTTATTTGAGATCTGTTTGTCACTGTCTGATAGTTTGCCACGAGCACTCACCATTACGAAAAGACGCCTATGTAATTTTGACCCCCTTAAACCCCATTTTTATATAGTAAAACTGGGGTTTATAGGGGTATACATTATTTTTTTTATTTCTGCTCAAAAACATAGATTGTGGGTACTCGTTAGAACCGCCTCGCCGAGGCGGTTCTAACGAGTATCCACAATCTATGTTTTAAGCAGATATATGAAAAATATCAGAGTGTTTTACCTGAAGATTTTCAATTTTTGGAGGTGAAATTTTCTATATATTTGAATAGGCGTGTTTTCGTAATGCCCTCGTTTCATCGCCTTGTATATCTCTTGATTCAGAACATGGGAAAATGGCTCTTAAGTCATATGCAAACAGCGAAGGTCCGGATGAGCATGCGTATCCTTCCAATCTGCTCTGGGCATTCTCTGTTCGTCGACACATAACGAAAACGCGCCCTTTCAATATAATGGCACTTTTATGGGTGTAAATACGAAAAATTTCAAATGAAAAAATGTAATTTTTTTTGTTATTTTTGCTCGAAACAGATTGTGGGGATTCGTTAGAACCGCCTCATCGAGGCGGTTCTAACGGGTAGCCACAATAAACTTTTTATAGCAGAAATTAGAAAAAAATTCTGCTAACAAACTTTGCATCTTTGGTTATCCAAAAATGCGTCCAGAAAAGATTCTGATCAGACCGCGCGAATGCGCAGGCTGATCTGAATCTCCGCTGGAGGCACTTGTTGGAAGGTACGTTTTCTGACGTTATGGCTCTTATATATGCGTGTATAATATTATATTTTAGACTTTTCAAGAAGCAGTAGACATTATGAAGATTAACGGAAAGTGGGCCTCTCGCAACTGCCAAGATGGCTTGTATATCCCACTGATATTCTCCGCGCTAGGATTTAACTTGGATACTACCCACATCTTCGCTGGAAAAGATATAGACAAAAAGACAATAGGTGAGCTATTACCGTCTTGGCGAGTATAGCTATTGCTGTAGATAACAAGGATGCTCTGTTCAATATTTATCATGTTTACCCAATAAACATATGTTGTGGGTTCTCATAAGAAGCACCTTTGTGAGCGCTTCTAATGAATACCCGCAACATATATTTTAATGAAGAGATCATTACGAAAACATGCCTATTCAAATATACTGAAATTTTTACCACCAAAAAATGAAAATTTTCAGATGAAAAATACTGATAATTTTCATATTTCTGCTCAAAACATAGATTGTGAGTACTCGTCAGAACCGCATCGCCGAGGCGGTTCTAACGAGTACCACAATCTATGTTTTTGAGCAGAGATAAGAAAAAACAACAACAACATAATTATGTTCAAAAAACACATGAGAAAAGGGTACTTATCACATAGGCGACCAGCAAAGGCTCAGGCGAGCCTGCGCATGAGCGCAGTCTCACCAGAGCCTTTACTGTTCGCAGACATGTCGTAGGGACCTTCGGAAAACATGTGTGCAGCCTAAATAGAGCACAGTGCATTTGAAGAACCAAAAACCGGATAAGGTCCTTATTTTAGTGTACATACTGAAGTATGGTTCCAAAAGCACTTTATCTACAACAATGGTCTACAAGTATACATTATCCACGTCAAGCGAAAACGTGCCTTCGAAGATGCGCTAAACGCGCGGATTCAGATTTTGTTTGTTTGTTTGATTTGGGCTTAATGTCGCTTTCAACAATCTTTAAGTCATATCGCGACGGTATCTGGTTGTGACAGGGAGCTCAATGCTCACTTTTAGAGTGCTGTCCCACTGAAATATCATGCCCCAGACACTTTGACATGATATTCCACCCAGTCACATTATACATGTACTGACACTGAGCTGACCAGTTCCGATTCCTAGCTCTACTTTCTTTATGCTGAGCGCCAAGCGAAAGAGCAGCTAGTACCATTTTTAAAGTCTTTGGTATGACCCGGCCGGGGATCGAACCCGCAACCTACCGGTCACAAAGCGGACGCTCTACCACTGAGCCACTGTACTGGTCCGCGGATTCAGATCATCCTGCGCATGTGCAAAGTATCATCCGGGCCTTTACTCTCCGGGCTATTTATACATTCTGTAGTATCCAATGATTCTGTTAGCGGACAGTGAAGGCCATGATCAGACTGCGTGGATGTGCAGGCTGATCTGGGCCTTCGCTGCCCGCATATGCCCGAAGGCACGTTTTCGCATGGTAAATAGGTTACTGTACGAGTAAACTGCATAGACAGTTGGTATCATGCGCAATATTTTCCTTCTGTCCTGGCGGCATCACATGGAACTTGGCATTTTATTCTCAAAATGAAACATTTTAGTTGCGATTGATAATAGCTTATAATTCTCAGCATTTTCTGTGTCTGTACTTTGCTCTCAATTATTTACAATTACATTGATGTTCAAACATTGTCTGGTATAAAATTTCTATATTTCAGATGTTTAAACCCTTGTCCTGCTGAACCCGGATATACCCTGCCTTTGTAAACAGTGTAGATCCAGATCAGTTGGCTTCTGAAGAAGCCAATTGATCTAGATCTGCCGTGTTTGTCATTAAATATGTGAATTTCTATCAAAAACCCGGATCAAGTAATCTGATTGGCTGGAAATTAGAAGTGGGTGGGGCATGTTAATTTATTCAGCATGACAAGGGTTAATGGATTTACAAGAAAATATACTTTACATTTCCCTGTTTATTTTAATTGTTGATGTTTCGTAACAATGTGATAATTTCAGAAATTTTGAAAGAGATACTTGTTCAAAAACTGCCTCAAAACTACCAATCCTATTGATTTTCGCATTATTTGAAGTCATTTACACAATCCTAAAAATAAAAATATTCACATCTTGTTAAACAAGTGGGCAAGATAATAAGTAGCCACGATAATATGTTTTGCATTAAATCATAACAAAACTTTGCAAAAGCATGTCTACCTTGTAAAAACGCAGGGCGAAAAGCGACTTTCTGAAATGTGACGAAAAAACAACATGTAGGCAAGAGAATAGACATTCCTCGGTCCTAAAAGGAGAGCAAGACCGATGTGCGCAGTTACATCCATATTTGGACCTCAGTTCGTTATGAGGTACGTTTCCTTGTCCAAAAATAGATTCCTTTTTATAGTTCAGTCGGACCATAGCTTCTGATGAGGCACTTTTTCCAACCGAATAATATTGACATTTTTCTTGCAGTTTCATTGAGAGAGGACAACTATAAATCAACCATGTCCTAAAGGCCACCTGTATTAAGCATTCACTTACCTTTAAAGGCCACTATTGCAGATCCCATTAAAGGCAAAGTAGTGGAAATCTACGTGTATTAAGCAATTACCTGTCTTAAGCAAACAGTTCTTGGCTTTCCCATAGGTGCTAAACTCATGTTTGACTTAACTGGATGTCCCTCTTATCTGTAGCCATTACGAAAAGAAGCATATTCAAATATACTGAAAATTTTACCACCAAAAAATGAAAATGAAAATTCTCAGATAAAAATTTTGATATTTTTCATATTTCTGCTCAAAACACAGATTGTGGGTATTCGTTAGAACCGCCTCAGCAAGGCGGTTCTAACGAGTACCCATCTAGAAAACACGCTTATATAATTTTTACCCCCTTAAACCCCACTTTTATATAGTAAAACTGGGGTTTACAGGGGTATACATTATTTTTCTTATTTTTGCCCAAAACATAGATTGTGGGTACTCGTTAGAACCGCCTCATCGAGGCGGTTCTAACGAGTACCCACACTCTATGTTTTGAGCAGGAATATGAAAAATATCTGAGAATTTTATCAGAAAATTTTCATTTTTTGGTGGTAAAATTTTCAATATATACTTGAATAGGTGTGTTTTCGTAATGCACAATCTATGTTTGTTGAGCAGAAATTAGAAAAAAATAATGTATAACCCTGTCAACCCCAGTTTTTTCCATATAAAAGTGGGGTTTGAAGGGTTCAACATTATATAGGCATGTTTTCGTGATGTGTACATGTAATTAAACCATTTTGTTTCTAATTGTCCAATGTCTTTTTTACAGCCTGGAGCCTGGGAGCTATCTTGTATGAAGAAGAAAGAAACAGATATGATCTGTTTGCCAGCCAAATTCTCGGTCATAAAGTTGAGTGATATGTTTCATTAGGTTCAACTGCGACCCTGGATATTAATCTAAGACCTTCAGGATTGACACAGGAAATACAGACATGCTAACTTTTACTCCTTTTAACCCTGTAGACCGGTGCAAATACCTATGCAAACAGTGTAGATCCAGATGAGACAGCTCGTGATGAGCCGTCTTATCAGGTACGACACTATTTGCCAGTCAGTTAACGATTTTAAATAAAACCCGTATTGACAACAATGGACATGATCTAATACAAACATGGAAGCGTCCACTTCAGGAACTCAGGGGTGAAAGGCTTACAATCTTTTTTTTCAGGAACAGATTCCTAAGTGTAACGTTATTCAAAAGTTTGTGCCATTCATTATTCTAGGACACTGTCTAAAATGTTCATTACGAAAACATGCCTATTCAAATATATAGAAAATTTCACCGCAAAAAACTGAATTTTTTCAGATAAAAAACTCTGATATTTTCCACATTTCTGCTCAAAACATAAGATTGTGGGTACTTGTTAGAACCGCCTCGGCGAGGCGGACTTGTTAGAACCGCCTCGGCGAGGCGGTTCTAACGAGTACTCACAATCTATGCTTTGAGCAGAAATAAGAAAAATAATGTATACCCCTGTAAACCCCATTTTTACTATATAAAAGTGGGGTTTAAGGGGGTCTATATTATATAGGCGTGTTTTCGTGATGTGAAGAAACAGAGGTCTAGGGAAAGTATATCCTCATGTACCCCTACAATGTAAAATGACATCTGGGTAATACCATTACGAAAACACGCCTATTTAAATACATAGAAAATTTCACCTCAAAAAACTGAATTTTTTCAGATAAAAAACTCTGATATTTTCCATATTTCTGCTCAAAACATAGATTGTGGGTACTCGTTAGAACCGCCTTGGCGAGGCGGTTCTAACGAGTACCCACATTCTATGTTTTTGAGCAGAAATAAGAAAAATAACGTATACCCCTGTAAACCCCAGTTTTACTATATAAAAGTGGGGTTTAAGGGGGTCAAAATTATATAGGCATGTTTTCGTGATGCAGAGATAAACATTATTAGACAGAAAATTTTCAGGTCCCAGTTGTTCAAAAGCGTCGTTAGCTTAACGAGCTCTTTAAGGGTCATTTCGTTAACTGTTTTAGCAGATTCAATATACAGTATTCTGATATTTTTTGCTGAAAAAAATGTGAGTGGCTTTTGCACTGCATATTTGTGTACCACTCGATGTAAATTTTAACGAATCGTTAGCTAACGACATCGTTAGCTTTGAACAACTGGGCCCAGATTTTTAAATCAGATTATTAAGTTTTTTGTTGTTTTTTTTTATTCCGGAAACCATTTCATTGCCTAAATTTGTCTTAACCCTTTCAACCCTGCAGACCAATACAATTTTTTTGGAAACTGTGCAGATCCTGATGAGACGGCTCATCAGGATCTACACTGTTTACCATTCTGTTTTGATCTTTTAACTCAAACCCCTATTTGTAAAAAAGGTTCTGACCAGATTCAAAGATGGAAGAGTCCACCTCAGAAACTCAGGGATGAAAGGGTTAACGGTTAACGCGCTTCATAACCAATACTAATTTCACTTCCATCTTATAGAGTGAAAATGTTATGAGTTACATAGCTGTAATAACGAAGGCCGTCCGGATAAATAATTTCTTATGCTTCCACAGAATTTGAATTTGAATGATTACCCACAACATTTGGCTTTTGTGGAGAAATGAGAAAAAATGTTATCATTTTTGGTTGGAAAATGAATGTCCTATCCAGAGGTCTGTGTTAGAAAAAACAAACAAACAAACAAACAAAAAATCATTTTCAAAGATGCGTTTACATAATATCGGTCATTCGGGTTTTGAACTTTAGGTTTAACCCATTTTAGTCTGGAGACCCCTAAAAGGGCAATTGGCAAACAATGTAGACCCAGATCAGACGCCACAGAACACGGCGTCTGATCAGGATCTACTCTGTTTGCATTAAATACTGACAGGTATTTCTATAAAACATGGCTATAGTTAAAATTAACCAGACACCCCGCTATTCGAAATAGACCAGTACAAAGAGTTGTGGTAGGAGAGTCCACTCGACGTAAATGGGTTAAAACTATGTCTTCGGGGTGTATGCAGTGAAGGACCAGACCAGTAATCAGCGCATTTTTGTCTGCAAAAAAAAAAGAATCACTAGCAGGAAGGAACATATTGGCCCTGACGAGAACGTGGAGCTGCGCATTATGAGCTAAATCTCTGTTCAAAGAATATTTAAACCTGACGCAGTCTAAAGGATGTACCCAAATACTTTCACGTTGAACCCATTGTAGTCTAAAAGGGTATTTAACAAACAGTGCAGACCCAGATCAGATGCAACATCCTGCGGCGTCTGATCAGGATGCGGTGTCTGATCAGGATCTCCACTGTTTGCAAATACTTTACCCATAATTTTTCTAGGAATATCTAAATCTCATAGCCGGATGTACGTAAAAGTGAAATTGGACTCTTTCAATATATCATGTGGGAAGAGTCTATTCAGTCTACAGTGGGTTAGAGTATGAGCCGGGGCACATTTCCAACAATCTTGTCCAAAAAGAGTCCAATTTCACTTTTACGTACATCCGGCTATGAGATTTAGAGCCCAGCGAAGTCTCAGATCAGCCTGCGCATGCGCACGGTCTCTTCAGTGCCTTCACTGTCTGTCTGAAGGCGCTTTGGATCCATGACTACCCACATCGTGCCCTGCGAAGACTCTGAACAGACTGTGCGAATCCGGCTCATATGATTATTAGTTTTAATTAAAATATGTACACCAGATGTGGGGTTGATTACTTTCAAATGTAATCGATTACGATTACAATTACCTTTGAATTTCATGATTACAGATAACAATTACTTTTTAAGTGAATGTAATCAAGTACAATTACGATTACCTTACAAAAGTAATCATGATCACTTTATGATTACTTATGATTACTTTCCTTGCGTAACCTTATTCTTATTGCTTGTTGGAGAATTTATACCTATACATGTAGCTTCTCTTTGTGACTTACAGAGGAATATGAATGAAATGTGTAGTAACAAGTGGGTTATTTTGTTTTCAATATTCATTTTATTAAAGTAACTGTCATACTATACGTCAAACTAATAAATATTACTTTTCTGCAAAATGACTGATACTTATCTTTATGTTTATGCCTACCTAGTGTATTGTTACTTGAAACCATACTGACAACAATAATAAATAAAACTTATTGCGTACTGACATGCTTTGTCCTTTGTTAAAAAATTAAAGAAGGGAAGCATTACAGCGAAGCACTATTAATATAAACATTATTGAGACATCACTAAAAAATTTATCAATAGCATTGTCCTAAAATTCGCAGATATGAACATAACCCCCCCCCCCCAAAAAAAAAAAACAAACTGGCACTTCATACTCAAGTGGAAGCTTATTTACAGTCGACTCTCGTTATCTCGAAGTCCAAGGGACTCTCTGAAATACTTCGAGATATCCGTATCTCGACATATCAGATTTGCAGAATTGAGGAAAAAAGATAAATCAAACAATCACATTTCACAAATGACTATGTAATTTGACTCCTGAAAATAGAGATATACTGAAAATATTGTGGAAAAGATATATACTGAAAATATTGTGGAAAAGAGGAGAAATTGCTCCTTAGGAGCAATTTCTCCTCTTTTCCACATTATTTTGTTACCTGTTGTCATAGTTTCATGTTAAAACAGGGACCAGATTTTCACTTCGAGATAAGCGGTTATTCGAAATAAGCGAGTTCGAGATAACGAGGTTTGACTGTATTTGTTGAATACTGAACATATTTCAAGCAAGTCAAGCTTAGAATTGCCTTTACAGTGAAGTAACAACAGCTATCTAGATGAACTTTTAGATGGAACTTAGATTATTTTTCTTACTTCTGCTCAAAACATGCATTATTGATGCAATTTAATGGAGCAGGAATAAAAGAAATAATATGGACCTTTTGAACCAACTTAAAAAAACACATGTAAGCAAGGGTTTTACTTGGTGTTTCTTTGCATAGACTTATTTAATGTGATGTACGGCTTTCAGGAATTGTGTAACTACAGAAATGATCAGAGTTTTGAATTGTTATTACCGTAGCCAATTTGTCTGTGTAAAGCTAAGACTATATTCTCATCCAGCTTTGAGTCGTAACTATCATAGCACATTTGTCTGAATTAAACTAAGACTGAGCAATTATATATCTAAAGAGTCAGTCTCAGTGCCAGAGGTCATGGCCTGACCATAGAATGGTCGGTCATATCCTGGGAATTAAATATCCACCAAACTGTTTGTGATGAATGCATTTCTTCTATAAAAGATATCACTCTAATTAAAGACTGGTTTGACACCCTACTTCAGTCTGCACATATATGTAGTAGTCCATACAGGTACAATAAATAATTCGGTGTCAAAGACAGGGCTAATGAAACCAAACAAAATTAATGATCAGCCTGCACAGCTTGGATTACCTAGCACAAGATCTTTGAAATTTTGGAAACTGAAAATGACCATAACTCAAAATGTGTAGGTAGCACCTGCTGGCATCTTAAAATGTTCAAACACTTGAGTAAACATTTTAGTATTTCAGGGATCAGAACTATCTCGCTAAGCTTTCACAGAACTGACTCTTACAACAGACAATGAAGTCATGAAGTACTTGAAAGGCTTTCATTTATTTAGTTTTTCATTACAACTAATCTTTAATGATTATTTGTGTATCAAATTACTGTCTTGCTATAAATAAAGAAACAGGTTAATTTTCTTTTATGTCTTTGAAAAACTAACTGGAGCTTATTTTTTCCTTTCATCTTCTGTGCTGTGAAAAACAACCTACTTTTCAGTAACACTACATTCTTTTTATAACTGTAAAAGTAATAGTACTGTGCATCATTAATTTAAGATACATTAGTTTAGTTCTGTTATTCACAGAACACAATTTAAGATATTACGCTATGCTCAAAATATAATCATAAAGTAATCACAAACTAATCATGACAACAGGCCATTGTGAATGTAATCAATTACATTCCGAATGTAATCAATTACATTACGATTACGTGATCATGAAAAATCATGATTACTGATTACTTTGCGATAATTCAGAAATTGTAATCAATTACAAGTAATCATGATTACAGATTACAATTACCCCAAGTCTGACTGCACTTTCAAACTGACATTATGCTATTGTATATAGATAGTAATTACTTCCTTTAATTAGATGGTTTGTCTTTGAAGCAAAACTAAATTCTTAAAGATTGCCTTTGGAAACATAAATCAAACAAAACAAATATTGATGTCTCGGTTTTACTAAGTCTTTTCATATGCAGCAATGTAGTTTGCGAGACTGCATACGCCCCCTAGCACTGGTTTAAGGGGTACTCGATTTTCAAAGTAAACAGAATGAGCTCAATGCTTCCTAAGAAAGCAAAATATAACATGCACTATGCCAAGGTACAGGGAGGCGTTTTACGGCGGCCACATGGCACTTACTACTAGGCTTTACGACAAACGGGATGACTTCAATTTTCCCATCGTTAACTTTCCTTTCCTGAGCAGTAATATCCCTACTGCACCAGCATACGGCGTTTACGTTTCACAGTTAATCCGTTATGCCAGAACTTGTTCAAATTATCAGGACTTCATGGAGCGTGGGAAAGTGCTCACTCAAAAGTTGTTGAGCCAGGGGTATCAAAAAACCAAACTGGTAGCAACACTTAAGAAGTTCTATGGGAGACATCATGATCTAGTCAATCCCTACAATGTGGCAGTTTCCAGAATTGTTTCTGATGTTTTTGCCAGTGACGCGCCATAAGTAAACTTCCCAAATCCCGGACATACGCTTCTACCGATATTTCCTTCGTTCAGGCCCATGGGTATGGTGGGCGAAGCTTGCTTACCAAGTAATGCTTACTATCCGCGGACGCCTGATTACACCCTTTGTTCTGGGGTCCATGTCTGTTGGTCTGAATATTCTGATTCGTCATTCGTTTATGGATTTATGATTTTGAATTACGGCTTTGGTACCATGACCGCAACTACTTAACACCAGCTGTAGTGAAGTGAAATAAAAATAATAAAAAAAAGGATTACCATTGGAAACAAAGAAAAAAACATAAATGAACGAAAATCATCAACTCTATTTTATTAAGTCTTTTTATATGCAGCAATGTAGTTTGCGATGCTACATAGCGCCATAGCACCGACTTAAGCTGCATTTGAGTTTCAAATAAAAGTAAAAACGATTGCCTTTGGAAACAAAGATCACACAAAATCACAAAAATCGGAAGCTTGGTTTGATTGAGTCTCTTCATATGCAAACTGTAGTTTGCAAGGCTGCATGCGCCCCCACTAGCGCCGGCTTAAGATATTCGATTTTCAAAATAACCAGGATGAGCTCAATGATCCCAAAGGAAATAAGATATAACTTGCACTATGACGATATACGGGGAAACTTTTTACGGCCACCACACGGCACAACACCAGCTACAGTAGAGTAAAATAAAAGTATAATAAGATTGCCTTCGGAAACAAAACATACGCAGAAAATCACGAAAAATTGGAGGCTTGGTTTGGTTGAGTCAAACCGAGTCAAAGCAACTAGAATGGGCTCAAATAATCACCCCCCCCCCCACAAAAAAAAAAAAAAAAAAAAAAAAAAAAAATAGAAATATGAGGGGCGTTTATTTAATTGTGTCGCTAATGGCCTACCATAACGCGTAGCTATAAGGAGCACGTGGAAACTGCGGTGATTTTCTATAATAGGATGAAATTTCGGTCTAATCCGTTCAGTCTTACAAAATTCATTGAAAGTTCAAGTTGGTTCAGTCATATACACTCAACCCTTATCGTATGCAAAATGTAGACCTGCAACCAATTTAATAGGTCTGTGTCTTATCCATGACAACGCACCTGCTCACAAGTGTGTTCTTGTCCAAGACTTCTTGAAAGAGAAAAGGTAGTTCAGCTCTCTCATCCACCTTATTCGCCAGACCTTAGTCCCTGCGACTTTTTTCAAATTCCTTTACTAAAGAAAACCCTTTCTGGTCGTCTTATAAATCCCGAAGTGCACTTGGTAGTGCAATGTACCAGTGTCTTCAGGGTATACCTAAAAAGGCCTACTTCTCTGCCTTTACAGAATGGATTTTGAGAATTGAAAAGTGTGTTTCGTTCAAGAGAGAATACTTCAAAGGGTTGAGGTAAACGAAATTTAAATGGGATTTATAACGCGCCCTGTAGAACCCCAATGACACAATTAAATGAACGCCCCTCGTATAATCTGCTCTATGGCGCCACAATGTCATTTTATTCCTTTCTATTAAAAATGACGTTTCAGTTTTAAAGAGTTAGATCTTGTTAACTTACTTTCCTTTCGACATCATTACGAAAAACGAGTTTTTGCTCGGCGTTTTATTTCGATTAAAATATTGTGTCCTGATTAACCATATCCTATCAGAAATCATTGTCGTTTCTATTTCTGTGTTTAGTTGAATTTAGGTCTGACCTTTGCAATTTGAATGGTTCTTTGAAAATTTTATGATTTCTTTGGAGACTGACATCGTTATTCAGTACGTTAAAAGAGGTTCAGATTTTATGAAAGTGGCTCAACAGAGGGCCCACGTAAAGCTTGGAGTTCTATTATAATGTTTGGCGTACCGCATTTACCCTAAGTATCCGTACAGCCATGTCTGAGCAAACAGTAAAGACCAACATAGACGTCTACACTGTCAACCACTTATCCAGCAGTATTAAAACACATAAGCAAGTAGTTAAATGGGAGTTTTGAAATTTTACAGCAACCCTCTCTATACCGACCCTCAATACAACGAAAAAATACATTATAATGATAATTTGACGGACACGAAGCCTTTGCTCAAAAGGTGATAATCAGATTTTATGTTAGAATAATGTTTTTAATAATTCATAAAAACATATGGTTTAGATATTTGTTAGAATCGCCTCAGTGATCCCTTGTTTTCGTGTATCCAAATATTACAGAAAAATACAGAAGATGACTAGGACGAGCCACCGTTAAAGAACGTAGCCCATGGAAGATACCAAGAGGAAGAGTATACAAAACCGCAACCGTTGGTGTTACACATGTTACAAAGTAGCGGAAAATAAAGCAAACAGCTGTCGCGTCCCAGACAGGTGATCACAGTGCCAAAAAAGAACTACTTGATACAACAATAAGAGTATAAATACGCCATAACACTAGGAAAAGTCCGCAGTGAGCAGAGACAAGTCCTATAAAAAATGAAACAATAACAGAATCACCACCTAGGAGACCGTCAGAAGGAGAAAATAAAAAAATAGCGTGGGGTTTAAATCAATTTTACTGACAATAAATCTACACCCTAGGTTAAACCGTTGTAAAATTATAAAATAATGTTGGATTTGCATAGAGACTCCCTAACTCTATCAGTGAAACATCACAGATAAAAAACAAAACAAAACAAAACAAAAAAAAAAAAAAAAAAAAAAAAAAAAAAAAACGTAGATAAAATTAAGTTCTGACATAAATTGCGACATAAGCCTCTGAAGTGCCCATAATAACTTCTCTCCCTGTGTGTTCTTTCGAAAGTGGCTGTACAAATTAATATATAATCGCAGATATTCAGACAGAGCATCGTTCAGCGAAATACTCTATCAACAAGGTTATTCTTCCTCTTATTGTCGACGACATTATCGAAAGCAACATCTACTGGTGATGACACTGTCGAAATCAGCACCTATTGTTGGCGAAACTGTTGATGACAATACAAAATCAACAGCTGTTAATGCCGACAAAGTAAAATATCTAGAACAATTGTTCAAGACACTATCAAAATCGACAGGTGTTTTTGATGACGCCTGTCAAAATCAATAGCTGATGTGATTGAAAGGGACAAATCTACAGCTATTGTTGACCGCACTGTTAAAATAAGCAGCTGTTGTTGGACACACTGTCAAAATCAACGGATCATTTTGATGAAAGTGATACCAGAATCAGCAATTGTTGTTGACAACATTATCAAAATCAACAGAGCTCTGTTATTATCCTCACTGTAAAAAATCAATGGCTGTTGTTGACGATTTTATCGAAATCACAAGCTGTTTTTATCCACACTGCAAGAATTACAGCTGTTATTGACGGCATTATCAAAATCAACAGCTGTTATCGTCTACATTGTAACAAACAACCGCTGTTGTTGAAGGCATTGTCAGGATCGATCGGCAGCTATCAAAATTAAAATCTGTAATAGATGTTGACGACACTGTCAAATGGCTAACAGTGTATACCCTGATTTTTTTCAGATGCAGTCTGAGCTCAGTCTGCACTATTTGCCCTGAACTGTTCGCCCAGACCTACCCATCCGAAAACTTAGGCTAATTATGGTATATACAGATATGAATTTCATTTTTGAAACGTTAACACAACAGAACATGGGCAGATTCAGCAAGAACCTCGTCGATGGCTTAGTCGCAATATGTGGAATAAACGTCAAAAAGATTGCCTTTGGAAGCAAAGAACACACTACAGATCAGAAAATGGGAGTCTCTGTTTTGCAACACTGCGTACGACCTCTAGCGTATACATAAGCAGAACTCCATTTTCAAATATACAACAATGGACCCAATGATCCAAAAGGATATGAAAGATAATCAGCACTATGGTGAAGTACGGGGAGACGTTCTACCGCCGCCACACGGCACTAATACCAGCTGCAGTGTAGTAAATTAAACGTCAAAAAGATTGCCTTTGAAAACAAAGAACACACTACAGATCAGAAAATGGGAGTCTCGGTTTTATTGAGACTCTTCATAAGAAGTGATGAAGATTGCAACACTGCTTACGCCCTCTAGCGTATACATAAACTCCATTTTCAAATAAAACCTTAAAGCTGAATGCATTAACTGATGAAAACGTGTTAAAGCTCAAAGAGATTTTTCCGAAACGTGTATCATTTAGCTATAGAGACAAAAGGGTTTCATTTGGCACAGTGTCTTTTAATACCGGTAAAGATGTTTAGGTCTAAGATTCTAATTTTGTTTGTTTTGCATTTATGCACCAGTCATTTGTAACCACTGCCCCCAACTACGGGGATGGCGGGACTAATGTGCGGGGCAGTGACCTTTCGAGTTCCCCAGCAGTGCCGAGCTTGTCACATTGCACATATATACCCCGGCAATAAATTACTTTCAGAAAGAGCAATGACAAGGGCGTGCTTTTCAAGAGGTCCTCGCAGTGCAGGGCTTTTATCACGGCTACGTGGAGAAAAAATCTTCCCCGCCATTTCCCGCAGGCGGGGCGGGGGACAGTGGTTACAAATGATTGTTGCATTACACTGATCACCACAAATTACATACATGCTTATTTGATTTTAAATACAATTGTGAATTAGATATAAAATATAAAATACCTTTTATGCCATACAGATAAGAAGACACAAAATACCAAATATCTAGCTGTAAGATAGTTATTTCATAGCTAGGTGTTAATGATGGCAACATGCTGAGGGACAGAACGTTTACCCCCGCCCCCACCCCCCCCCCCCACACACACAAACATCAAAAAAATAACAATACACACACGTATACACACACACACACACACACACACACACACACACACACACACACACACACACACACACACACACACACAAAAATCAACCCTCACCTCAAACACGGGCTGTTTTCTCCTAAGACATGTACTTCCATTCAGAAGCTGCAATAAACTTATACAAACTATTTAGACACATGCAGAAAGTGGCATGATCAAGATCTAACACGGAGAGAAAGTGGATTAGAAATGAGAAATCACAAGGTGTAGATAAACAGGAATACAGCCAGCTTCCCCTTCCTATGTGAAGTGACCATACTGCTAGACAAACAAAACTACCATCAAACGTTGCAACTAAACTACTATGCATGACAAGACGACCCATGTACTGTCGCCACAAAGCATGCAAAAACTACAACCAGAATCATCTTAAAACGGTCAGCCAGAATATTCCACAATCGTCATGTCATAAAATGCAACGTATCATAAAATGTTATCATGTTATGTTTTTTCGGTCCACCGAAACCATAAATTTCATCTGTTTTAAGGCCATCGGAACTATAAACTTTAAAGTAATCTGAAGTATAATTAACTTACATGCGTATTGCTCAGAAAAATGTCCTTTCAAAATGTCGTGCTCAGTCACTGACTGAGCACGACATTTTGAAAGGACATTTACTGAGCAATAACTGTTTTTGTGGCCCGTCAACGGGAGACAGTCGGTCGGATGTGGCGAGTGCAATTCAAGTGGTCTTGGTTTACAGAATCCAAACATCTAGACGCTAGCAACTATAAGATGTTATAGAATAAATACATGTATGTTTGAAAGATTTCATGTTGATACAAGTGGAAATTTGGCCTTAATTTCGGGTATACCGACCTAGATTCATCGTGTTTACGGGCGACAGACACATCAAAACCACTGTTTGAGCAGTATAAGACGAGATCTACACAAAGGATGCATCACTGTCAGAGGTGATGAGAATAATACAAGTAACAAACATCCATCTCTCCGTCCGATGCCGAAACCGCATTCTAACTAGATATTACCTGTTGAAAACTTTCAGCCGTCACCTTGTGTACGCTATTGATTGTTTGGTGTGCAAATTTAGGGCGCTTCCGATTTGGCCACTGTACGGTTTTATACACTGTAATTATGGGTTAGCATTGTGCCTATGTACTGCTACTGATACTTATTAGAGAATTATGCCTGAAATTGTGCTTATTACACATGAATTATAAGCACTGCAAAAATCCAGATAATGCGATGTTTTCAAACGAAAAATATTGATAGTTTTGTTAAATCTCCACGAGAATATGAGTACTTACAAAGCTGATCAAGGCTTTGCGGCTGCGGTCGCTTCTGCTATCTATGGTCAGTCCAAAATGTGAAGGCCAGGCTTACAATGTTTGAAATAATATTACGAAAATGCGGTCAAGATTTCGTGAAACTCCTCAATTTGCTTAAAAGTCGGAAGCAATTCTTTAAAAAAGTGTAGCTAAATCACGAGTGCGTTATCTTCCGTCGTACGGTATGACAGAGAGTGGCATATGGGATGTTGGTATTACAACCCGTGAGCAGATAGTATAAATGGTAAGTTTTTTCTTTTTATTATCATTGTTATTTTTCGCTTACATATTTGCATTGTCTTGTTGGATGCCTAATTATAATATTATTGTAACTGATCGCATTGTGTTCGATATGCACTGTTGTGTATGTTCACAGCATTTTATACAACAGATGAATGGGCGCATATGATGATGCAGTGTGGTGTATTTTCACACTCTATAATACTGTCCTCGCTGTGAGACAAAGTAGCATTGTCATGAGAAAAGCTGTTTTCCGGACAATTTCTGAATAGTAAATAGTAAAAGAGGAGCTTCTAATGAGTAAACACAACATATGTTTTTATGGAGAAATGGAGAAAATTATCCCAGAATTATCACCAAATACTCCTCCTTAACAAGTCCTCTGAGAACAGACAGGGAAGCTACGCGGTCGTATCAGGACATTTGCTGTACTTCGCAATATTCTACTAAATATTGCGTTAACAAGTTTATGAAGAATATCTGACAATGTTCGCTTAGGCATATAATGAAACAGTGGTGTGGATAGGTCTAAATTATTAGGCAAACTTCTGGCGTTTTTTTTTCAGACCTCTGCAGTTTGTAATACCCATTTCAAGTTATTTGTTATTTCTATCATTTTTTTTGTCTCAATATATAATTGGGCAGCATCGGGGCGGAAAGACAGGGCGGGAGATCGTCTACAGCATACACTTGTTTACGTATTTGGGTTTACAAAGTATACGATAAATTCGCTTTGTTTTCGGCACGCAAATTTACTAACATCAGTCGAAATAACCATAAACGTTATTGTACGATGCAGAGATAACGTAGTTGTGACTGATAGTTTTATCTCAAATGATAATATATTTCAAATAGTAAAGGCCCATTCATCATAAAACACCTTTTCCAATGTCTAGTTGATTCTCAGCTGATGCTTGTAACCCTGGGCTTACATTGGCAGCTTCACATACACGATTTATTTCTCAATGAAAACAAGAACTATAGGCGGGACTGTAAGATTTCGTAAGCAGTTCTGTATATATTAAAATATTGAAATTACAATTTTGCAACAAAAGTCGGAATGGATAGTCACACCGTAAATCAAACAACGGCGTGTCTTTACATAATTATTAGGCTAAGGCGAACAACGCAATCACTGGCTGTCCTGCGCAATTGGGATTCGTGTAATGACGAAATTTGCGGCGTTCAACCTTATAAGTATGATCAGAGTGCAGTCTGATCAAGACATTTGCCGTCCGCTTACAGGGGCGTAGCCGGAACGGAATTATTTTTTACGCACACCTAGAAAAACTCTTGAAAACTATGCCTAAAATCGCTTCCAAATTAGGAGCTACTCTTAAAGGAAAGAATTTGCTCCTAGAGGGAGCAAATTCTTCCCTTTAAGAGTAGCTCCTATGGTAAAGAGGCAAAATATTTCATGTTAATGGTATTTTATGAAAAATATTTTCTTACACATGTTACGCACATGCGTAATGTACGTAAAAAAGTGCTACGCATATGGCTTTATAAATCACTGGGTACTATAGACTATATAAACATTTAGTAAAGGCTTGGTTGACTGATTTGAATATTTACTTTTACGCATATATCCTGAAGGCATTTTTTTCTCGTAGGGCGGCTCATACATATATATTTCATCACGAAAACACGCCTATATAATTTTGACCCTCTTAAACCCCACTTTTATATAGTAAAACTGGGGTTTACAGGGTATACATTATTTTTCTTATTTCTGCTCAAAAACATATATTGTGGTACTCGTTAGAACCGCCTCGCCGAGGCGATTCTAACGAGTACCCACAATCTATGTTTTGAGCAGAAATATGAAAAATAGCAGAAATTTTTATCTGAAAATTTTCAGTTTCTGGAGGTGAAATTTTCTATAAATTTGAATAGGCGTGTTTTCGTAATGTTCTGTGCGAACTGCGTGTTCGTGTCTAGACTGATCTAGGGATGCCATAAGAGGGATCAGAATAGTGGGCTGGTTGGAGATTGATCATGAAATATTTTCTACGGTCATTCTCTCTCTTCCGATGATTGAAGAAGGGCAGTTGTCAGTTTCTGGCGAAAGAATGTGCACAATACTGGTTAACCGCTTAGAGGACTAAGCCTGCCCAGTAAACGTGTGGTTAGGTAAACTGACCGCGCTCGACATGACCCCATTGGGTTGACTGGGCCGTAAAACCTCAACACAAACAAACAAACAAATAGTGGGCTGGTTCTAAATTCAAAGACAGGTCCGTTGCATGCATCCACGAATCAATAAACACCTAAGAGGGTTATGAATAATTTTTTTTTCCAATCAGAATTTAGGATTCTAGATCACTCTTCACATTCCGCAAGCATGGATTACAATCTAAAATAAATTAGAAAATAGCATTATTAAATAGAAAATGATTAAACTGTGAAGTAAGTATGATGCTGCTGACGCCATGTAAATGTATCGACAATGTCCAAATATTTCACAAAGAAAACATGCGTGAGTTGTTTAAAATAGGATTTTTTTTTTACAAAAGTTCATTTGTTTGACCGATTACGGTACTTACTTAGTCTTTCGCAATGTCTCAGATTTTATGCTTATATGATTGAGATAAGTGCACAAAAAATTCGATGCTCGAAAATATTTTTTAAAATCGGTTGCCCAGAATAGTTTCTATGTCATGACAGTGAAGTATATTGATAAGTGAAACATAGTTCCAAAGAGCAAATTGGATCACGTTTTGAAAATGTTAAAGTTACTCGAAAACGAATCCGTCAGGTGAGCCACGGGCCGTCAAGTCAAAATATGACGTCACACTCACCAAAATTCTTATCAACTTAGAGCCGGAATACTGATTTATCTTTTCGATGGTACACGCTTATTTATAATTGCATATGAAATTGTCAAGTAAGAAAGGTGCCATTTCTTCATTTATCACCCCTCGTACGAGTATTTTTACGTATGTGTACTACGATAGCTCTCTATCACGTCGAGTGAATATTATACTTTATCCTGCTACCATCTCGAAAACATGCCTATATAATTTTGACCCCCTTAAACCCCACTTTTATATAGTAAAACTGGGGTTTACAAGGGTATACAATTTTTTTTTATTTCTGCTCGAAACCATAGATTATGGGTACTCGCTAGAACTGCCTCGCCGAGGCGGTTCTAACGAGTACCCACAATCTATGTTTTGAGCAGAAATATGAAAATATCAGAATTTTTATCTGAGAATTTTCATTTTTTTGGTGGTAAAATTTTCAGTATATTTGAAAAGGCATGTTTTCGTAATGACGAAAGTTTCTGATTTTGAGCACGTTTCTTCCATCGATTTACTTCACACTTAGTTTAAACATATTTTATTTCCAATTTAGTGCATGTACAAAACATACAATGTCATAACACAACCAGGATTAGAACGGAAGCTTAAAGCTTATTTTGTTCTTTTCCCAAAACATGCATAACTGTATATATACTGGCAGAAAAAAAAACAACTAATACAATACTAATATTTACAAGCGGTTACATCGTATGCATTACATGCATGTTAATACAGTTTAAATTCGCATTATATATACTAAGAAAATAAACTAACATGTATGGAGTATTTAGTAGCTAATAATAATAATAATAATAATAATAATAATATTATTATTATTATTATCATTATTACCATTAGTATTATCATTAATCATTATTATTATGTTGGTACAATACTAGATACAAAAAAGTGAGAATAATACTCAAAGGGTAGAAGTAAGTAGGGGATAGAAGGGAAAGTAGAAAAAAAGAAAGAAAAACAAAATAAGAGAATAATTGCTCTGGAGATGGAGGGGTACAGAGAATGCAAGTAACTCAAAATCGTTTGGTTGACTGTATGTACCTTTGTACGGATTTGAATATTTCCATGTTGGTTTCAAAAGATAGAGTTAAGTTCCCCTTTAAGAGTACATCTAATGTTATATCACAAAACTGTGATACTTTCCGAAATAGTTCCAGTCGATGTTCATTGTAAAGCATACACTTAAGAAAGAAATGGTCCGCGTTTTCTATATCTCCGCTTCTGCAAGCACACAATGGACTTTCTACTATGTTCTTTAGAAAAAGATCGTTATTCAAAGCGCTACAACCTGTCCTTATCTTAGTATGCAAGATCTGGAGTTGACGTGGTCCAGTATAATAATGTTTGGTCATAACAACTGTGTTTTCGTGTATTTTTCTTTTGAAAGATTCAACTGTATCAGCATTCCTAGTATCATCGGCTAGGTTATTCCAGTCCCTAATTACTGAAGGGAGAAAGGAGTGAAAATACTGACTTGTATGTGATACTAAAGTTTGAACGTTATTTGCATTTCTCAAATTGTAACGAGAAACATTTTGCACTTGAGGTGGTACTAAGTAAGATAGATAAAGAGGAGACAAATTGTAAAACATTTTATAAAAAAGCACGAGTTTATGTTTTTTCCTTCTGGCTTCTAATGTTTCCCACCCTATTTCTTCATACAGTTTTTGAAGAGAAACCAGTTTGGTTGTTCCCGTTGCAATACGTGCTGCTTCAATTTGTATTTTCTCAAGATCTTGTTTTTCCTGTTGTGTACAGTTATCCCAAATGACATCTGCATATTCCAGTACTGGTCGAATGAAAGAAATATAAATAGTTTCTAAAGCTCTCCTGTCAAGGTCATATTTAAATTTTCTCATTAAATTAATTCTAGTCCATGCCCTGTCTTTAATATAATCTATGTGTTTATGTCAGGAACAGTCTTCACTAAAATAAACTCCTAAGTGTTTATGAAATTGAACTTCTTTAATTTCTTGGTTTAACATATATAATGGCGGGTGAATAGGACGATTAATCTACGAGAAAGCAAAAGCACTTCATTTTTCGTTGCGTTGAAATCCACAAGCCAAATATGTGCCCAATTTGAGATTTTCAGAAGATCACTATTCATTAAGTCTGCAGCTGTAGTCGGATTATCAACTATGATATAAAGACTTGTGTCGTCAGCAAATAAACGTATATTCGAGCCTATGTCTGATACTATGTCATTAATGTAGAGAAGAAATAACAAAGGCCCAAGAATGAATCCTTGAGGCACACCTGCGTGAATAGAGTTCCAGTCAGACTGTGCACCATGAAGAACAACTTTTTGTCTCCTATCAGCGAGGTAGCTTACGAACCATTTCAGAAGACTCCCAGATATTCCGGCTGCTTTCAATTTGTGTATTAATCCAGCATGCCATACACGGTCAAATGCCTTTTTAATGTCACAGAATACAACGCGAACTTCTTTTCCTGAGTCTAGAGCTTGACAGAATGTATTATACAGATAAGTTAGCTGATTCACTGTTGAATCTCCGGGAGTGAAACCTGATTGAAATGAAGTTATAATATTGTTTTCACGAAAGTGGTTGTAAAGGTGCTTGAATACAAGCCTTTCTAGAGTTTTATCCAAATTACTTAATAATGAAATGGGTCTATTGTTTGAGACGACAGATAAGTCACCACCTTTAGGAACAGGCGTCACATGAGCCACTTTGAAAATATCTGGAACTTCACCAATGTTGAGAGAGTAGTTGAAGAAAGAGGAGAGTGGAAGAGATAGTTCGGTAGAAAGTTCTTTAAGAACACGGTTGCTGATACCGTCTGGACCAGAAGCTTTACCGACCGGGAGCGATTTTAGAACTTCTTTGACCTCATCCGGCGAAAGAACTATAGATTGAAGAGGTGTATGTATAGTATATGGCAAAATATCAGGTAGCACAGCATCTTTGTCATTAATCAATGTCTGGTCTCTAAAAAAGTCGTTTAACAAGTTGGCTTTTTCAGTTTCGTCACTGTACACTATGCCATCTTTTTCCAGGGGCGGTATACTAGAAGAGTTGTTTTGAGAAAGGAAAGCTTTCAGGACACTCCACCATTGCTTGGAAGACAGAGTGCCCGATTTCAATTTATCGGAAAGTGATTGTTTGTACGATTTTTTTGAATCTCTTATCATAGCTGTAACCTTGTTACGTAACTGTCTAAATGTAGTCCAGTGTCTATCTTCGTTTGTTAATCTTGCTGTGCGATATGCTCTTTTACGTTTCCTTATATATCTTCTAATAAAAGTAGTAATCCATGGTGGATCAGACGGTCGAATAGTTACAGTCTTGTTAGGTATACATGATTCAGCTAGTGTTAGTATTTGATCAGTAATAGTCTGTGCATAAGTATCTATATTATCATGTCGAAGTAAGTTCCAGTCTGTATCTATAGCTTTTTGCCTAAGTAGGTCATAATTGCCATGATCGTATTGCCATATCCGACGTGAGAAAGCTTTTCGTTTTGGCTTGCAAGTTAAGTATTCCGTAAATAGGACAGTGGTAACGTATATCTTCGTGTAAAAATGAATCACCTACGCCGCAATTAATCACCCTATTTTTATTACTGACAATAATAAGGTCTATTAAAGAAGAGGAATTTTCGATAAAGTGTGTTGGGTCTTGAATCATTTGAAGGAGCGAAAGTTCTTCACAAATACTATTTACTTTACGAGATGATTGCGTATTTAACATGTTGAAATTAAAATCACCTGTTATGACTATGTCTTGAATACCCGAGTCAGCTGCAAGATGTATAGAATCTGCTATGGCAGTATAATATTCAGAATCGGAGTTAGGTGGTCGATAAAATAGGCCAAAAAGTATACGTTTGCGTTTAAGTGTTAACTCAATCCAAATACACTCTATGCCTCGTAGTTCCAGGTCATTCCTGCGCTTATAATATATTGACTCTTTAACATAAATCATGACACCCCCATGGCTATCCTGTCCTTCCGCTCAGGTTCTCTGTAGGACTGTATTAAAAGGTCAGCAGTCGGGACAGACAGGTTTAGCCATGTTTCTGAGAATGCAAGTATGTCAAATTCGCATAATTCAGCAACTAACAAATCAGTTTTAGGAAGAAAGCTCTGTACATTGTAATGCACAAAGGACAAATGATTTGAAAGATTAGAAAAATTAAATGGTTCTGAAGTAAGGCTAACCAAAGATTCTTGAAAGCTACCTAACGATGGTGTAGAGATAGGACCAGGATTTGGGTGAATGTCTCCCGATAGTAAAAGCATATTGCATGTCCATACGGATGTAGTAACGTATATGAAGACTATTAATATAATTATAAAACATTTAATGTTAGCCTCATATCTCCTAGTAAAATTGTTTCGTCGCGTGTAAGTTTGAGAAACTATGTTTTGTCCCAGGGAACTGTTTTCAATCAGATTCACATTTAAACAGAAGGAGGCGTCTGTCTTGAACCATGCAAATACAATTATTAAAAACTGGAATAAAGTAGGTATTCGTTTTTGTCTAAAAGTGCATGTGAGGTTACTGGCAGTTGCACGGCTGTTTGCTTTTATGAAATCTTTGATAGCATGAATAAGTAGTGTAACATCGCCAACAGCCTCACATTACATGCATATTGAACGTACGATATGTTTGGTAAAACATGTAAATCTACCGCCCCATCCCCATCTCCAGAGAAGAAGGTAAAAGCAATAAACAGGTAAATATAGAAAATAGATTGAATAAACATAGCTCCAAAACAGTGGAAAATTTAGGATCAAATACTTGAAAAAATAAAGACAAAAAATGCGGAGTATAATTTACAGTATATAGGAAACCGCATATATTCCTAGGCAGGTCACCTCACGTTTTATTCTAATTTTGTACTTGTGTAAGGGACTTTTGACATACAACATTACAAAATACGCATTCATTTTCACAATGCAATTTACAACTTAATAAAAACGCCAAACTACAACAGCCCGCCACCATCGTGTCTCAGGCAGACAACTCCGCCAAAACATCGACGAAAACCGCCCACCAACAACCCCAAACCAGACCCAAACAACACCTATGCATACATCAAGCCTGGTGAAAATCCATCGATGCCCACTCGTTTTCATCCGGAAACGAAATACGGACGGACAGACGGATGTACGACTAACGGATGGACTAACAGACACACGGACGTCCGACGTGAAACCTCAACATGTAGAATTTTCAAATCATGTTTGGTAGAGTTGTTTGAAATACGGGCAATATAAAATTGATTTCTGAGCATACAGCATCGGTCCTATTCATCAAGACAGTAAAGATTACGATGTCTCATCAATGAGCATATGACACTGATAATGTTCCACATACATCATAGCAAACAAAAACTTATATCTTGTATCTTTTAAGACAACAAAATACAACATATATATCAGCATACATTTACATATTCATCCATGACGGGCATAAATGTTTTAGTACCGATTGAATGCGACTTTTTAATTCTTCGCCAAATCAGTGTAAAATGCATTTTTTAGTTTCCTCAATGAGTGTATGATATAAACATTGTCCCACCTTACAATAAATCGTACATTAACAAGACACAACATGAAGCATACATTTACATATAAAATCAGTGTGTGTGTGTGTGTGTGTGTGTGTGTGTGTGTGTGTGTGTGTGTGTGTTTAAAAAAAAAAAGTCAACCATACGGAAAACACTGAAAACACAACAGATACGCCATCACTTGACAAAGTCAACAATGCGGTCCGCAAGGACAGCAAATACCTAGATCACCCCGTGCATTCACCCAGTCTGATCAGGGTCCATCCGAAGAAAACCAGGAACTTTAAATACCCATTCAGCGCACATTGAAGGCCCCGACCGGACGGGGCGCAAAGGCTACATTCAGTACACTCCCGGCTTCCCCACGTCGCTGCATGTGTATGCATACATGTATGTACGTACGCAGGTACGTACGCAGGTACTTCACACTTGATCATGTGACTATCATGTGATAGCGAGTCACGTTACAAACCTATGTTTGCTTCACATAACGAGGAAAACCCCCAAGAGGCTATAGCGCCATTTATGGTCATTGCAAGAAAGAGCTGATAATTTTCGATGATACGTCTAACAACTGTGTACATTTATCATATGGAATTGTTTACTAAGTTGACGTGATTGGCACAAGGGTCTCTTTGATCGGACAGGGTTGAGACCGAAAAACCTTTGGTGAAATTTGACTGGTTTTGGAGAATTAGTTCACTGATTGGCCTTGAATACGGACAAATGAAGGTTATGATAAAGTACACAAGACAAAATATTTAGACGTAAACGTCTAAGTACCGGCGCAAATTTTTGAGATTTGGGACAAGGGTATACTAAAGGTAAATCAATTTTCAATGTAATATGTAAAAAAGAACAACAATGTGATTCTTAAATGTTTGCTTTCATTAAGCTTTATGAAATTTCTTGATTGAAATGAAAATTAAATAGACATTAAAACAGTTTGTTTTAAGATTTCTGTATTTGCCGGGATCGTCACAAACCGACGTTCCGGCAAATATAAAACGTCGTTAGGGAGCTAATCGAATAGTCTACCATACGTAAAAATCCAAAGCTATATTAAGAGACCGGCGCGATTCACGCGCCGGTCAATTACCTCCCATGTCGGACAGCCTTGAATTTAATGATGTGCCTTGTTTCCGGAGGCCTGGAATGGCTCCAGTCTCCATTGACAGTCATGGTATTATTTTGGTTTTATTTAAGTGGATTATCAAACAGGATTATTTGAAAAATATTGAGTCACTGGAGACTGGAGCCAGCCTACTGGAGGTCCTGAGATGCTCTCAAACAGGCCTACCCCATGGCCATGAAAGCGAAAATACACACGATACGCAGGATAAGGGACTGGATATATGTACACGCAAATCGTTAAGTGTGCGTCTCGAATTTGTCACATTTTCGCATACATCACGAAAACACGCCTATATAATTTTGACCCCCTTAAACCCCACTTTTATACAGTAAAACTGGGGCTTACAGGGGTATACATTATTTTTCTTATTTCTGCTCTAAAACCTAGATTGTGGGGACACGTTAGAACCGCCTCGCCGAGGCGGTTCTAACGAGTACCACAATCTAGGTTTTGAGCAGAAATATGAAAAATATCAGAGGTGCTATAGGTCGTTATATTCTACAATAATACCGAGTAATTCTGCATCACGAAAACACACCTATATAATTTTGACCCCTTAAACCCCACTTTTATATGGTAAACTGGGGTTTACAGGGGTATACATTAGCTTTATTTTCTTTTTTTTTCACTAAAAACATAGATTGTGGGTACTCGTTAGAACCGCCTCGCCGATCCGGATCTAAAGAGAACCCACAATCTATGTTTTGAGCAGAAATATGAAAAATATCAGAATTTTTTATATGAAAAATTTCTTTGTTTGGTTGTAAAATTTTCATTACATTTGAATAGGCGTGTTTTCGTAATGGTAAGAGGCCTGTTCAGGCTCCATTTCCGCATATGCCCCGAATACACCTTTCCAATGACGCGGCCCACCTATACAAGTCTCAGAAACGGGCAAGCCCTTGTCTCCATTACGAAAACACGCCTATTCAAATATATTGAAAATTTCACCACAAAAGACTGAAAATTTTCGAATACAAAATTCTGATATTTTTCATATTTTTGCTCAAAACATAGATTGTGGGTACTCGTTAGAACCGCCTCGCCGAGGCGGTTCTAACGGGTATCCACAATCTATGTTCATGAGCAGAGATAAGAAAAATAATGTATACCCCTGTAAACCCCAGTTTTACTATATAAAAGTGGGGTTTAAGAGGTCACAATTACATGTATATAGGTATGTTTTCGTGATGTCGAATCCAGATGCCGTTATATATATATATATATATATATATATATATATATATATATATATATATATATATATATATATATATATATATATATATAGATATACGATAATGTATTTACTACAAATGTTTGGACATATACATATATCATAAGCAAATTAAATTACTCAAATGGAAAAGGCCCGTTTACGTTTGACCAGGGCCTCTACTGTTAACCATCCAGTCAGTACATTCTAGATATACTATCATATTATTAATAAAATTGATATTTTTCAGGGAAAGCACGGCGAAGTTTCTTTTTGCTGACCAAGGCTTTTGTCTTCAGAGAATTGCTTCATCTACGTTTAACGAGAGAAAATGAGTCATAGCGGTGACGGACTTTCACGATCGCAAACTGGCGGAAGTGGTAATCAATCCGAGAATATTTCAGGGATATTTTCAGAGTTGGAGGTTTTGAAGAATTCACTTGAAAAGGTAGAATTATTTTTCTTTTGTGTTGCTTTGAGCCAGTTCGAGTACATACGAGAACAAAAAGGCAACATACCTTTTATAAGTTTCAACCATAAAAAATACGAAGAAGAAATATTCCAAATTGTTTCTGTCAGCAAAGTGTTCTGTCTCAGATAACCAATTTTCTGAAAAAAAAAAAAAAAAAAAAAAAAAAAAAACAGGTTGGAAAACTCCCTATAATTTCATGACCGCGTAAAATCAATATTAATCATTACCACTCTTAGGAATAATTCAGCCCGCGAATACCTACTGGTAATTTTCATATTTTTCCCAGATCTATGCTTTGTCAGCTCATGCTAATTGTCTCCATAGAGACAGTTTGAATGGAATGTCAAAGCTTATTTTCGAAGAAAAGTAAGAAATTGTTTCAAGAAATCTTCTGCTAAAAGCTTCGCCCAGCATACAGAGCCTCAAGTGTATCTATTTTTGTCTGATGTTTGACTAGAATTCATTTTATACATGAAAATAGATGTCTCCCCCGCACCCTCTCCTCATCACGAAAACATGTCTATATAATTTTGACCCCCTTAAACCCCACTTTTATATAGTAAAACTGGGGTTTACAGGAGCATACATTAATTCTCTTAATTATCTTTTTCGCCGAGGCAGTTCTAACGAGTACCCACAATCTATGTTTTGAGCAGAAATATGAAAAATATCAGAGTTTTTTAGCCGAAAATTTTCATTTTTTGGAGGTGAGATTTTCTATATATTTGATTAGGCAGGTTTTCGTAATGTTTTAAAGTATTGTTTTGTACAGTTAATCAGGGTTAATAATACAAAAGAATGACATAAATCACTAATTATGATGTTGAAAGGGGTGTTACTATTTACCACGTTCAAAGAGCCTAGGTTTTCAGATCACAGAGCGGACACAAGTAAATTACATGAAGCACTAACTATAATGTTCGTAGGACAGTAACTGCAACAGAATAGGTAAACAAGAGTTCTGGTTCTTGTTTTTACATGTCGTTTAATGGCGGTTGACATTTCTGCAATGTTTCATGACAATAGCTCCCACAGTTTCCAAGTTATCAAGCGGATATGAGTATATGACCTAAATCATTATTTACACTGTTCAAAGGGCCATAACTCCAAAAGTAGGTAAACCACAGTTATTGTTCTTACTTTCTGCACGTCATCCTATGTGGTTAACATTTCTGTAAAATTGCAAGAAAATATCTCGAACGATTTTCAAGTTACAGAGCGGACATGATTTTATTAACAAAATCACTATTTACAATGTTCAAAGGGTCATAACTCAAAAAGTTGGTAAACCACAATTATGGTTCTTGTGTTTAGTAAATTGTCTCATTGTAGTAATTATTTCTGTCATGTTTCGTGAAAATATTTCAAGTTACGGGGCGGAAACGATTTTATGACAGACAAACAGACAGATGGACAGACAGAATAATAGATGTCCATGGCAAAAACAATATGACCCCGACCTTGATGGGGGAGGAATAAATAAATATCTCACACAGTTTTCAAGTTACCACGCGCTCATGAGTATATAGCCGAATTCACTATGTACACTGTTCGAAGGGTCATATCTACAAAAGTAGGTACATTGTAAACCACGGTTATGGTGTATATTTTCTGCTCGTCGTCTTATGTTGCATAACATTTCTGTAAAGTTTCATGAAAGTATCTCAAACTTCAAGTTACACATCGAACATGAGTACCTGACAAAAAACGCTGTTTACCATGTTCATTATATTGATTATGGCTCTGTTACCTGGGGGTCAGCCTCTGTAACTAATATTGAACGCATATCCAAGCTGCAAAAACGCGCTGCTCGAATCATCCTGCGAGCAAATTACGATACCCCATCAGTAGATATGTTCAGTCAGCTGGGATGGCTGTCAATTCCGGACAGACTTAAATATAATAAGGCTGTCTTGACATACCGAGCAATAAATAATTTATCCCCTGAATATATAACACAACTTCTAAAACCAGTATCCGAGGTACACACTCTTAACCTCAGGTCATCAGAAAATGGCTCACTTTATGTGCCGAAAGCACGGACAGCACTTTTTGATGGCTCTTTTTCGTGTTCCGCACCAAGACTATGGAATGCTCTACCTCAAACAGTAAAAACATCGGGGTCACTCTCTACCTTTAAGCAGTCTCTTAAAGCAACATTTTAACCCTTATAAAATGTCTTTAACTATGATTTTAAATGATATACCATGTGTAAAATTATCGCTGAAACCGTTATTGTAACTGAATTGAGAGCTTTTATGACCTAGCATAATTGTTTTAGATATTGGTTTTATGCGCTCGTCAAATCTTAAAGCACTTACAAAAACTGTGATAACATACAGATTTGTCTTTGATATAATTCAGTGCCATGTTTGGTTTTAAATCACTTGCACATACCTGTTAGCACTTTTATTTGATAAAAACTTTATACAAGCATTCACTTCGCTACAAGCTACTTTTATCCCATGAATTTCTTAGCTGTTAGTTAAGTCTTGTTGTATATATGTATATAAATTTTAGTTAGAGGACCACAAGGTAGAATAGTTATTTATAGCTAATTGTGTCATCCTCTTTAAACATTGTTTAAATAAAATAAAAAATAAATAAATAAAAGGGACGAAAATCCAAAAGTAGGTAAACCACACCAATGGTCCCTATGTTTTGCCCGTGGTCTCATGGTGGTTTACATTTCTGTAAAGTTCCGTGAAAATATCTGAAACGGTTTTCAAGTTACAGGGCGGACACAATTTTGTAAACAAAAATCACTATTTACAATATTCAAAGGGCCATAACTCCGAAAGTAAGTAAACCACAGTTATGACACGTGTGTTCTGTACATTGTCTCATTAAGGGAAATTTTTCGGTAAAGTTACGTAAACATCTCTCAAACGGTGTTCAAGTTACGGAGCGGACACGTTTTTATGACTTAAATCACTAATTACAATGTTCAAAGGGCCATAACTCCTACAGTAGGTAAACCACAGTTATGGTTCTTGTGTTCTGCACGTCGTCTGAAGGTGGTTAACATTTTTGGTAAAGTTTCGTTTAAAATTATCTCATACGGTTTTCAAGTTCGCGCGCGTTTGTGTGTAGGGGGGTGGGGGGGGGGGGGCACGATTTTTGGGACAGGGAGACGGACAGACAGACAGATATCCATGGCAATACAATATGCCTGCCGGCCCTGAAGGCGAGGAGACATAATTCTGGGTGTAATCAACGTGAAGATATCACCGTCACCCATTGGTAGTAAAGAACACTACCAAACAGTTCTAAGCTTAGGCCTAAATATATCTAAATATACCCCGGCAAAACAATTAAGATATAAAAATATAATGAAGAAATATACCAAATTGTTTTTGCCAGTCAAATGTTTCTCAATTTAACCAGTTAACATTCAAACAGGATGGATAACTCTCCGTAAGTCCGTAGGTTCATAACATAAACCCGCAAAACGCCAATTACAACTGCAGCTGACAGTTTTTATTTTTCAGAGATTATGAGTCTTGACATTTCATGAGGATCGTCTGCTAGGCAGACGATCCTCATGAAATGTCAAGACTCATAATTCACATCAAACGTCAATACTTACTTGAAAAAAAAAAAAAAAAAAAAATAGAATGTCGTCTACTACAAATTTTGATTGGCGCTTTCAGGGTTAAGTATTCTATTTGTAGCTAGGTGTAACTAACGTGAAGATTTCACCGCCACCCACTGGTAATGATGAACATTACCGTACAGTTCTAACTGCTGGTGCTGTCAAGTTTGTAGCACGTCTCTGTCAACAGTTCCAAGAGGATGTTGATTTTGTAAGTCCTGAGATAGAGAGAGAGAGGGAGGGAGAGAGAGACAGAGAAAGCAAAAGGGTCTTTCATTTTAGAGTAAACTCTTTTACAGAAGGTGATTGATGTCTACAAATGCTGAGAAAGTGGCAAGAGTTATCTCCCTTGGCAGAAAATCTGATGTATATCAAGTCCCCTTAACCCATTTCTGTCTGGAGACCAGTTCACGAGGAGGATTTGGTGTTTTACGTCCCTTTCAATATTATTTAAGTAATATCGAGAAGATGGAAAAGTGATAATGAAAAGCTCTGTGCAGTGAAGCTGAATTCTGCCTCAAACGGGATTCAAACCCGGGATCTTGTGATCCGAAGACGGGAACGATAACCACTCGGTCACCCACATCACGGAAACACGCCTCTTCAAATATATAGAAAATTTCACCTAAAAAAAAAAAAAAAAAAAAAAAACAACAAAAAAAACAACAAAAAAACTGAAAATTTTCAGATAAAAAACTCTGATATTTTTTTATATTTCTGCTCAAAACATAGATTGTGGGTACTCGTTAGAACCGCCTCACCGAGGCGGTTCTAACGAGTACCCACAATCTATGGTTATGAGCAGAAATAAGACAAATAATATATACCCGGGTCAAAATTATATAGGCATGTTTACGTGATGCAGAATCTTCCTACTGGTCTTGGACATTATACATAAATAATTTGTCATGTCTTGGTTAAAATTCAGAAACAAAAAATAACTAAAAACAAATTCAACACATACATGTATATATCTTTGTTCTCACATCAAGAAAGTAATAATAACATCTTGCACAAAAAGGGAAATATAATAAAGATATTGAAGAGTAAAATTATATCCTCAACCCATTTTAGCCTGGTGACCCCAAACGGGTAACTGGCAAACAGTGCAGACCTAGATCAGACGTTATAGACGTTTGATCAATGTATCCATTGTTTGCAAATAGTTTCGCCATTTTTCTCTAGGAACACCTAAATAACTTAGTATGGCATACCTACAACCGAAATTGGACTCTTCCAAAATATAGTGTGGTGGAGTCTGTTCAGTCGAGAATGGGTTAAAACTTCACAATTTACTAGATTTATCCTAAGTATTCAGACAGACAGGCCTGAGTAAACAGGGTAGACTCAGATCAGATGCCACAAAATGTGGCATCTGATCGTGGTCTACACTGTTTGGCACTCAGCAGTTTAAGACATATAAATAGGTACAATAAACGGACTTGTTCGAATTTTCGGACAAGTATGATTATGATATATTATATATCTGGGCCCAGGTGTTCAAAACTTATCAGGTTGTTAGCTAACGTGACGTTAAAATTTCTATCTAGAAATATGGCAAATACATCGATATTTTTGCTGAAAAAAATGTGAGTAACTGTTTCATTGCAAAAGCTACTCACATTTTTGCAGCAAAAAAAATATCAATGTATTTGAAAATACCTTAGATACAACAGCTAATGCGTTTGTCATTTAGGAGCTCGTTAAGCTGACGACGCTTTGAACAACTGGGCCCAGGAGTCTGACTACTTAGGGTAAATGTCGTCTGCCTCCTCTGCACAAAGCCATATTTTGACAAAAGCTGAATTAAGACATAGTGCCAGTTGTGGATATCCAGAGCAGACTCTACATCTGTTTGTTGTCCAGTCAGTGTGTAAACAGTTCCATGTTCTGTCTTGTTAGTTGTCTTGTTGTGTTTAGTTGTTCCTGACTAGTACTGTCATCACGAGAACATGCCTATATAATTTTGACCCACTTAAACCCCACTTTTATATAGTAAAACTGGGGTTTACAGAGGTATACATTAATTATCTTATTTCTGCTCAAAAACATAGATTGTGGGTACCGTTAGAACCGCCTCGGCGAGGCGGTTCTAACGAGTGTCTACAATCTAAGTTTTGAGCAGAAATATGAAAATTATCGGAATTTTTATCTAAAAAGTTTACGTTTTTGGTGGTTAAATTTTCCAATATATTTGAATAGGCGTGTTTTCGTTATGGATCATCTTGTGGAGGCAGAGGGGGCTGTTTACTTTGCTTTTCTTTGGTTTGTAACTTGTCTGTCTGTCTTGGTTTGTTTGTTCTTCCTCTTGGTGTCATTGATAGACTGTGTTCTGTGTTTGTGGCTCTTCCCGGACATCTTCTACAGTCGAACATCAATAGCTCGAACTCTGATGGCTCGTTACCATAGCTAATTCGAACTCGTTTTTGAGTTCCTTTCGATTACTCCAGAAAAAAACAACTATTTAGGAAAATTTTCATATTTCATCATGAAATTGTATGTTGTGTTTACTTGTTAGAATAGCTTCATCGAAGCGATTCTAATAAGTACACTCAACATACAATTATTGTGTAGAAGATCGAAAATATTACCTAAATTATCGCCATTTGCTTCCTGACCTGGGTTTTTGATTAAACCCCAGTGGTTCGAACAACCCATATCTCGAACAAATTTTCATGGTCCCAAGGCTGTTCGAGCCATTAAGGTTCGACTGTGTATGATTGTGTCCTTATAGTATTTGAAACTTTAAGTTGTAAATTAGAATATGACTGCGCATGCCCTGATCAGACTGTATCCTCATAATCTGGTTTTGACACAGAGTTTGTTTAGCCATTAAATACTTTTTCATAATGTCCTCATTACGAAAACATGCCTATTCAAGCATACTGAAAATTTTATCACCAAAAACTGAAATTTTTCAGATAAAAAATTCTGATATTTTCATGTTTCTGCTCAAAAAATATAGATTATGGGTACTCGTTAGAACCGCCTCGACGAGGCGGTTCTAACGAGTACTCACAATCTATATTTTGATCAAAAATAAGAAAAATATTGTATACCCCTGTAAACCCCAGTTTTACTATATAGAAGTGGGGTTTAAGGGGGTCAAAATTATAAAGGCATGTTTTCGTGATGTGATATTAATTTGATATTAACCCTGGTCCTGCTGATCCCGGATATACCCTGCCATTTGCTGAAGAAGCCAACTGATCTGGATCTACACTATTTGCCATTTAGTATGTGAATTTATATCTACAACCTGGATCAAGTAATCTGCTTGGCTGACAATTAGAAGTACAGTCGAACCTCGATAGCTCAAAAACCGATGGCACGTTTAC
Organism: Anodontia alba; assembly: GCA_964016985.1. Lineage (NCBI taxonomy): Eukaryota > Metazoa > Mollusca > Bivalvia > Lucinida > Lucinidae > Anodontia > Anodontia alba. Next base: position 49,879,035 of record OZ024826.1, on the reverse strand, counting down.
CATGGCTTATTCGAACTCGTTTTTGAGTCCCTACGAAATTCTTCCGATAGAACAAGAGAACAAATATTTGGGGAATTTTTGTCATTTTATCATGAAATTGTATGTTGAGTGTACTCATTAGAATCGCCTCGTCGAGGCGATTCTAATGAGTACACTCAACATACAATAATTATATATAAGATCAAAAAGATTCCCTTAATTATCACCATTTGCTTCCTGACCTAGCGCCATGATTTACCCTTAGTGGCTCAAACTACCCATGTCTCGAACAAATTTCCATGGTCCCAAAGAGGTTCGAACCATTGAGGTTCGACTGTATATTATTCAGCATGAAAAGGGTTACTATTATATTGGCTGCTAGCTAAACTGTGCTCACTGACGATTAACATAATAAATTTGAGATACAAGTAAAAGACACATAAGTTACAAGTCTTTTCTGACATTTCAATTTTAATAGATGCTAAAACAAAGAGTTACCATCAAAGAAGACCTTGACAGAACTGGAAGTCTACCAGATTTCCCATCAAACAGTGCATGTCGGAAAGGAGATTGGAAGGTTGCACCAGTTCCAAAGCGCCTCCAGTGCCGCCATGTGGACCTTGGTGATGTTTCCCCTAGTAACACAAAACACTTTGTTGCTGCCCTCAACTCTTCCGCTCAAGGAATACAGGTACGTTATTTGTTGTAGGCTATTATGCCATATAAATCAGACCAGACTGTGCGACTGCAGTCTGATCAGGGCCTTATTTGACAGGCTACAGTATCCATTGATTCTGTAGACAGGCAACAAAGGCCCAGATCAGACCGAGATCAGCAGCAGGGGGCGGTTCAGAGGGGCTACGAGGCGCTTCTAATGAGTATCACAAAATATGTTTTCATGGAGAAATAAGAAAAAAAAATACCAGTATTTTTGAGTTGAAAAAAAAATGCCTTATCTGGAGCTATGATAAATGTAATCCATAGATATGCCTTGTCAAGGGGCTTCTAATGACTACCCATTATATACAGCTATACTGCTTATCTGGATAAACCTCTTAGTACCGTATTCGATCCAATTACCGCACATACCCCTATAAGCGCACAGTCAAGCAATTCTGTAGTCTTCAGATTACAGCCAGTGTACTTTTTATCTACTTTTTTATAAAGGCATATGTTGTGGATACTCATTTGAATTGCATCGACTTGTCGATGCAATTCAAATGAGTACCCACAACATATGCTTTTATAAAGAAAATCTGAAAAAAATCGCATAATTATCATCAAATAAGTCTTTTTCTGATCTTTTTTTATATGGTTTCCTTAGTAGGTCGATACATATTTTACCACAAATCAGTGTTCCCAGTAATTTTGAGAAAACTTAAATGCACAGTGCGGTAATTAGGTCGAATACGGTACTTATCATGGCAGTTAACTGAATGCCTCTTTTATTTAGAGCCATTCAAAATTCAAACAGGTGACATCCTCTCTTTTATTTTTCTGAGAAAATAAGACTTGTTGTTTGTTTGTTTGTGTTGAGGTTTTACGGCCCAGTCAACCCACTGGAGTCATGTCAAGCCTTACCACACTTTCACTGGGCAGGATTAGTCCACTAAGCAGTTTACCAGTATTGTGCACATTCTTTTGCCAGAAACTGATAATTGCCCTTCTTGAATCAGTTAAAGGGAAAGAATGTTTGTTTGTGTTGTGGTTTTACGGCCCAGGCAATCCAAATCGGGTCATGTCTAGTGCGGTCAGTTTACCTAACCACACTTTTACTGGGCAGGCTTAGTCCCCGAAAATATTTCATGATCAATCTCTATGAAAGAATGTTACCGACCTGGCAGGGGTCGAACCCACAACCTCCACTTGCCATTTCATATGAATAATTTACTTAGTACACAATATAAAATGTCAAGCCTTATTTTCTAACAAAAAAAAAAAAAAGAATGTGATCTGCTCCAGCAGTGAATGGCGATTCACAACATGATCTAGAATTTCTGTAAAAGAACAGCAATGGACATAATTAGTGTGGACATATACACTTATCTAGCCAATTTATTGTGTGCAAAACAAAAAAAGCATAAAAAGGTCCACAGAAACATCTCCAATGTAGATCACTCTAATTGGAGAGCTTTTACCTCCTTTCCCAAAAGAGGACTACACCTAAAGAATATTTTCAAAAGAATTCATCTATTAGGGAAGCTTTGTTTGTTTTTGTCAGATTGATCTCCCTTTGAAAAGGGAGCAAATACTTTCAACTTACAAGTAATATCATTATGCAATGTGTCTATACATAAATTATAACAAGTAATATCTTTATGCAATGGGTCTATACATAAATTATAACAAGTAATATCTTTCTGCAATGCCCTATACACATCACCCTTAATGCGCCAATCACAATTGTAGCAGATGACATTTTGAAATATTTGTTTTCATTTTTCCATCAGGAAAATTGTAAAACTGGGGTTTACAGGTGTATACATTGTTTTTCTTATATCTGCTAAAAACATAGATTGTGGGTACTCATAAGAACCATCTCCAGGAGGCAGTTCTATGTTTTGAGCAGAAATATGAAACATATCAAATTTTTTATCTGGAAACTCTCAGTCTTTGGTGGTGAAATTTTCAATATATTTGAATCAGCATGTTTTCGTAATGAAAGAAAATAAGTCTTGAAGCAGACAATTCTCATGAAATGTTAATACTTATTTTCCATGAACATAAAAAGTTTAATAAAATGTTGTCTGTTACAAATTTTGCTTTGCACTTTAGGGTTATGTATTTAATGTGATATGTCCAATTTAATAAGCATGATATTTTCCATTATCAGATCTTACTGCCCTAATAAGTAAAAGACTATTTTTGCATGTCTCTGAGAGGCGTCTATATGTAGCATGTTTTACAAAATGTGTTGGTGGTAAACGGGTTATATTTTCATAAGCACTCTTGATAACACTGGGACAGTCAAATGTGTCACCAATCAATAGTATTTCCATAGCTTTGTCCAAATTCTCTTGGTTCACCTCGTTCCAATGCTTAAAAAGTCTAAGCTCTTTAGCAGTTTGAAATAATACTTTCTCACAGACTTCTTTAACTGCTGGCATCTGGTATTCATTGGCAAGCTTGTAGAGATTCCCAGCATTCTCAGCTTCAATGCAAGAAAGAGAAAATTAGTGTCAGGGGTCTTGTTAAGGAAGATTATTTAGTGATAATTCTGGGATAACTTTCTATATTACCATAATGAAAACACACCTATTCAAATATATTGAAATTTTCACCACCAAAATCTGAAAGTCTTCAGATAGAAATTCTGATATTTTTCATATTTCTGCTCAAAACATAAACTGTGGGCACTAGTTAGAGGCGGTTCTGACGAGTACCCACAATCTGTTTTTGAGCAGAAATAAGAAAAATAATGTATACCCCAGTAAACCCCAGATTTACTATATAAAAGTGGGGTTTAAGCGGGTCAAAACTATATACATGTAGGTATGTTTTCATGATGTCCATAAAAACATGTTGTTGGTACTCAGAAGAAGTGACTCACCTGCAATATATGTTTTTATGGAGAAACAAGAGGGCCATGATGGCCCTGTAACGCTCACCTGAGCATCATAGCACTTTGAGAACCTGTTCTAGAACTGATCAAGGCAAAAATTCTGATCAAAATTCAAAATGATTATATTAACAAGTAAGACAATGTAGCATGTCTAATGGACTGTGAAATAAAGGTCAAGGTCAAATATGGATGACTGCACTCAAGAGGCCATGCTAAGATGTATGCATGTACTAAGTATCACTGCCGGCCTCGCCTCACTGCCGGCCCCTTCCGTTGATTCAAGAAGGGCAGTTGTCAGTTTCTGGCAAAAGAATGTGCATAAAACTGGTTAACCGCTTAGAGGACTAAGCCTGCCCAGTAAATGTGTGGCTAGGTAAATTGACCACGCTTGACATGACCCCATTGGGTTGACTGGGCCGTAAAACCTCAACACAAACTAAGTATCACTGGCTGTAGGAGCAATAGTTACTGAGAAACTGACCTAAACACAAACACTTCACAAGTACCAAATATCACTCTGTAGGACCAATAATTACTGAGAAATTGACCTAAATGGAAAAAAATTTAAGAAAGTCACTGGACAGAAAAATATACATCACCTTGAAATCATCAAGATAAACATTTTGAGCAAGATTCATAACTGTCACTTAAAAAATTAGACCGCTAGAGCATCAACAAGGTTTTCCCTTGATTTGGCCAGGTGACCTAGTTTCTGATATCAAGTGACCCAGTTTTAAACTTAACCTAGAAATCATCAAGACGAACATTTTGAGCAATATTTATGATGATTATTTAAAAAATGTGATCTCTGGAGTGTTAACAGTTTTCTGCTGATGTGGCCTGGTGACCTACTTTTTCATCCCATGTGACCCAGTTTCAATCTTGACCTAGAAATCATCAAGACAAACATTTTGAACAAGATTGATGATGATTGCTTCAAAAATGTGACCACTAGAGTGTTAACAAAATTTTCTGCTGACTTGGCCTGGTGACCTAGTTTTTAACCACAAGTGACCCAGTTTCAAATCTGACCTAGAATTCATCAAGACAAACATTTTGAGCAAGAATCATGATGATTGCTTCAAAAATGTGACCGCTAGAGTGTTAAATATGTTTTCTGCTGACTTAGCCCGGTGACCTAGTTTTTGACCCCAAGTGACCCAGTTTCAAACTTGACCTAAAAATCATCAAGACAAACATGCTGAGCAAGATTCGTGATGATTGCTTGAAAAATGTGACCACTAGAGTGTTAATGTTTTCCGCTGATTTGGCCAGGTGACCTAGTTTTTAACCCCAGGAGACCCAGTTTCGAACTTGACCTAGAAATCATCAAGACAAACATTTTGAGCAAGATTCATGATGATTGCTTAACTAATGTGACCGCTAGAGTGTTAACAAAGTTTTCTGCTGATTTGGCCCGGTGACCTAGTTTTTGACCCCAAGTGACCCAGTTTCGAACTTGACCTAGAATTCATCAATATAAAACATTTTAAGCAAGATTCATGATGACTGCTTCAAAAATGTGACCGCTAGAGTGTTAACCAAGGTTTAGCTGATTTCGCCAGGTGACCTAGTTTTTGACCCCAAGTGACTTAGTTTCGAACTTGACCTAAAAATCATCAAGACAAACATTTTGAGCAAGATTCATGATGATTGCTTGAAAAATGCGACCACTAGAGTGATAACAAGGTTTTTCGCTGATTTGGCCAGGTGACCTAGTTTTTGACCCAAGACCTTCATTTGAAGAAATTCAAGATGGCGGCCATCTTGGACATTGGAACAGAAGGATTTAGCAATTCTGAATTTCCAATGCCTCCCCATCATGTTTAAGCTCAATCAGACTTACCCTTCGGTAGCAGATGTGATTTGAAGATTTTCAAGATGGCTACCATGGTGGCCACCTTGGATATCAGAATTGAAAAATTTTAGCAATTTTTAAATCTCCACTATGCCTTCCACCAAGTTTCCCCTCCATCTGACTTACTGTTCGGGAGCAGATAACAAATGAAGATTTACAAGATGGCTGGAGGAGATATTCGAAGATTGTCAAGATGGCTGACAATTTTAGCAATTCTATATATATATTGGAGCAGAACAACTTTAGGAATTGTTTCTCTAATGCCTCCCATCTTTTCTGGCTTAATCCCACCTACGTTTTGGGAGGAGATGTCGTTTGAAGAATTTCAAGATGGCCAGGATATCGGAAGAGAACGATTTTAGCAATTCTAAATCTCTATAACTCTCCAAAGGCTCCCATCAAGTTTCAGCTCAATCTGACTTATTGTTTGGGATTAAATGTCGTTTGAAGAATTTCAAGATGGCCACCATGGTGGCCATCTTGGATATCAGAACGGAACAATTTTAGCAATTCTGAATCTCCACTGTGCCTTCCACCAAGTTTCCCCTCCATCTGACTTACTGTTCGGGAGCAGATAACAAATGAAGATTTACAAGATGGCTGGAGGAGATGTTCGAAGATTGTCAAGATGGCTGACAATTTTAGCAATTCTGAAACTCCGATGCCTCCCATCAAGTTTTGGCTCAATCAGACCTATGGCCATGGCGGCCATCTTGGATATCTTAACAGAACGATTTTAGCAATTCTGAATCTCTATTTCACTGTGATGCTTCCCATCAAGATTTGGCTCAATCCAACTTACGGATTGGGAGGAGATGTTGTTTGAAGAATTATAAGATGGCCGCCATATAGCGGCCATCTTGGATATTGGAGCAGAACAACTTTAGGAATTGTTTCTCAAATGCCTCCCATCTTTTCTGGCTTAATCCCACCTACGGTTTGGGAGGAGATGTCGTTTGAAGAATTTCAAGATGGCCAGGATATCGGAAGAGAACGATTTTAGCAATTCTAAATCTCTATAACTCTCCAAAAGCTCCCATCAAGTTTCAGCTCAATCTGACTTATTGTTTGGGATTAAATGTCGTTTGAAGAATTTCAAGATGGCCACCATGGTGGCCATCTTGGATATCAGAACGGAACAATTATAGCAATTCTGAATCTCTATGTTGCTCTGATGCCTCCTATAAAGTTTCGGCTCAATCTGACTTATGGTTTGGGAGGAGATGTCTTTTGAAGAATTTGAAGTGGCCGCCATGGTGGCGGCCATCTTTGATATCAGAACGGAATGATTTTAGCAATTCTGAATCTCTTGTTACCACAATGCCTCCTACTAAGTTTCAGCTCAATCCAACTTTTGATTCTGGAGGAGATGTTGACAATGTGAAAAGCTAACGGCGGACTGACGGACGACGGACAACAGGCCATTGCATAAGCTGACCTGGAGCAAAGCTCCAGGTGAGCTAAAAACATCACAGAATCATCACCAAATACTCCTCCTTGACAAGTCCTTTGCTAGTGTGGAATATGACATATATAGTCTGTTGTAGAGTCTCTATACATGTCTCTCCTATCACATACCGGTGTATGTACCGGTTGATCTTGCACCATGGGCAGCAGTTTGCTCTGCTGGGTAAGCTGCCTAGCGGCCAAGATAAACTGTTACACTGGTACAACATAGGTCTATATGAATTCCAAATAGACATTACGAAAACACGCCTATTCAAATATATAGAAAAGTTCACCTTCAAAAACTGAAAATTGTCAGATAAAAATTTCTGATATTTTTCATATTTCTGCTCAAAACATTGATTGTGGTTACTCGTTAGAACTGCCTCGGCGAGGCGGTTCTAACGAGTACCCACAATCTATGTTTTTGAGCAGAAATAAGGAAAATAATGTATACCCCTTGAAACCCCAGTTTTACTATATAAAAGTGGGGTATAAGGGGGTCAAAATTAAATAGGCATGTTTTCGTGATGAATTGTTACAAGACAATTTGGCTTATATATATTGATACTAAAAATCTGGGCCCAGTTGTTCAAAGCGTCGTTAGCTTAACGAGCTCGTTAAGGGTCATTTCGTTAACTGTTTTAGCGGATTCAATATACAATATTCTGATATTTTTGCTGAAAAATGTGTACTGCAAAAGCTACACATTTTTTCAGCAAAAACTTTCAGCATATTTGCGTATCACTCGATGTAAATTTTAACGAATCGTTAACTAACAACATCGTTAGCTTTGAACAACTGGGTCCTGGTCACTGACCCACAGCTCTAGATAAGATACAATTTTCAACCAGGAAATACTGATATTTGAGCTGGCATAGGAAAAAAAGACCTTGTGCTTTTCCGTTTTGTGGTTCGGAATATGCCCATGTGCAGTCCCTTATTTGGGCAATAGACTGGCATGCAATTTGTGCCTAAAGCTTCTTCAAATTCTCCACTTCATGTCTGGGAACAGCAAACACAGGTGCATTCTGTTGCAACTGATCTGGATCGTCACTGTTTGCAAATACCCCTTTTAAGGAACGCTAGGCATAAATGGGTTAAATGGGTACTCACAATGCAATTTTCACTGAGAAATACCCATATGCTTATTGCAGTAACATCAAGAGGTGATAATAAAATATGAAATATTTCAAAAGAACATGCCTAGTTGCATCCCTTAAACCAAAATTAGTACTTGAATAGTAATATCTCAGTTGCATACTGAAAATTGTATCCATGTATACCGCAAGTCAAATTTTAAGATACATACTTAAATACAGCTTATATTTATACGCTCTACTGACTATTGCTGAGTGAAATTAAAAAAAATGTTTTAATGATGTTAAAGAACAATCATTTCTGCACATGATACATATTTGTTGAGCCTTTTTTGTCAAAAAGGTTATCAAAAGGGTCTCTCAAAATCAGAAGGGATCAAAATTAAAAGTTACGATGTTAATTCATTTTTGGAAGGTCACTGTACCTTACATGTACATACGTATTTATTTCAGACGAAAATGCTTTATTCGCTTAGACATGTATTGAAAATTGTTCTTAAATTAACAAAAAGTCTGCATCATCTGTTGTTCAACTTATGAAAGCGTCGATTCTTTTTTTTTTTTTTTTTTTTTTTTCCGAGAATGCCGTGTGATCAACTTAGCAAGTTTGTAATGGAAATCCTACAGGAAATTGTCGTCCATTTTTCGTTTGAGATGATCAGAACCTTTGCGTCCTGTTCTGGTCATACACTCTCTGTAGAGATCCAAAGACATTGCCGTTTAAAACTTCCAAAATTTATCGGAGATATGGATTTTACGAGCGAAGAAATTTTACTGTTGTTTTTATTGCAAGGGAGATAATTTCAACTTGAAGCAACTTTGAATAATTGCCATTAATAAGCCAGGTGGAGCAGAAAAATGTTTCGTGGGGAATTTTATTGACAAACAATGGACTTTCAGGTTTTGTGTTAAAAAGCATTTTCTGCTTTTGAAGTTGCGAGAAAATTTGTTGAAAATAATGTTTTTGTTAAAAGTGCAGGTAACTCAAGACTGGAAGTACTTACACGATCTCTCTTGAATCCTGCTGAGACTAACCGTAGAAAACAATTGAATTAATTTATTACAACCAGATCCAAGTAGAAACAAAATTACTTATTAATAAAAAGTGACAAGTTACTTTTGGTTTGAGTATAGCTAATGTGGTGAATGGTGATAATCATTTGGCATAGTTCCAGATAAGGCACTATTTTTTCTTCTTGATAATCTTCTTATTTCTTCATGAAAACATATGATGTGTGTAGTCCATAGCTGTTGATAAGATTTTTTTTCAATCCAAAAGTATTCATATTTTTTCTTATTTCTCCACAAAAACATATGTTGAGGATATTCATTAGAAGCGCCTCGGCAAGGCCCTTCTATTGAGTACCCACAACATATGTCTCTATGGAGAAATAAGAAAAAAAAATACCTGATACCCATTTTTATCTAGACCTATGTGGGTACTTATCAGAAGCATCTCAATTTGGCAAGTCTAATGAATACCCACAATATATGTTTTTGTGGAGAAATAAAAAAAATATTCATCTGAAACCACCTCTTATCTGGAGCTTTGGTTTGTCATATTGGCCACATCATGTGAGGACATCTTGGGGGTGTATGCCAACACAGTTGTTAAGAAGGTGTATTTGGTGATGATTCTGAGTTAATTTACTTATTTCTCCACAAGAACATATCTTGTGGGTACTCATCAGAAGCCCCTTGGCAAGGCACTATTAATGAGTACCCACAACCTATGTTTTTATGAAGAACAGGGCCGAGTTGTTCAAAGCTAACGATGTCATTAGTTAACGATTTGTTAAAATTTACATCGAGTGATACGCAAATATTCTGATATTTTTTGCTGAAAAAAAATGTGAGTAGCTTTTGCAGTGCAAAAGCTACTCACATTTTTTCAGCAAAAAATATCAGAATATTGTATATTGAATCTGCTAAAACAGTTAACAAAATGACCCTTAACGAGCTTGTTAAGCTAACGACGCTTTGAACAACTGGGCCCAGGAGATTATCCCTCCTTAACAAGTCCTTTGGGACTGCATCCACGCAGTCAGATCAGGGCCTTCACTATCAGCTAACAGAATCATTGGATATTACAGAATGTATAAATGGAGAGCAAAAGGCTGGATGATACTTTGCACATGTGCAGGATGATCTGAATCTGCACATTATGCGCATGTTTGAAGACAGGTTTCCCTTGGCGTGGCCCACGTAGAACCACAAAAATAAACCTCACCTGTTATACTCTTCCTTCTTCCTGGATGTAAATGCAACAGGAGATCCTGAAATTGTTCAAAGTCCTTTCCTACCATTTTGATTAAATTGTTTTGTTTCTCCCTGAACTCTGACTTCAGCATCCGATCAAAAACTGGGGAGGAATACATAAGAAACCCTTTTGATACAAAGAGTGACTGGTCATTGTCAAACTGAAGTTTAATTTCATCAACCGAATTCCCTTTCTCAAAAGGGGTGTCAATGTTCCAGCTTACATCCTCGGAAACCTCACGTGACCAATTTTCTGTTCTTGCCCTTTTTGCAATCTGTAACAGAAATATGCTTTCGTTCAACAAAAAAGTATTGACAGATTTCTTATTTCTCTATGAACACATACGTTGTGGGGCTTCTAATGAGAACCCACAATATATGTTTTAGTGGGAAAATGAGAAAAATATTTACCAGATACCCCTCTTATCTGGAGCAATGCAGAAATAAAAAAAAAAAAAAAAAAAAAAAATACAAGAAATGAAACGAGCTTCGCAAGCGGCACATTATACGCCCTTTTGGCAAGACAGTGGGGCCAACATTTTTAAAGGAACTGTAACCAATGTACACTATGTGTATGTCTAAAAGATGGACAGGCAGGCAAACAGGAATAGCAACTCTGTAAGTAATGACTGCACCTATATTAAAACAATTAACATATTAAATACTGTTAGTATAAATAAAAAAAAAGCTTCCAGGATGAAGTAGCACAGATGTTGAGAAATGCAGGTCAAACAAGGGAAATAATTTATAAACTAAGTGCACTAGAATACCATTCTTGGTCCTAATGTATTCCCTTGGTACTATACACACCACCATTAAGCTTCATTAAAATATTTAAAATGGTTGAGGAATTCGAGAAGGAAAAGAAAAGTTAGTTATAGGGCAAATAATTCAAGACATAAGTAAGCCAGAGGTGTGCTTCTTGCTCATTATATATTGCCCCATTATTATATACATTCCTACAAAATTTCATTAAAATATTTCAAAGGATTATGGCATTAAGGATTGAATGAGAGTAGCCTAAACAATTAATTTGCATAATGGTAAATATGGAAGGATAATTAACAGTTCCGACTGGTAACTAGAAAGGGGGAGCAATCATTCTTGTACGCAACACATCATCCTGACCTAATATACATTCCTATAAAGTTGCATGGATATCCCTAACGGTAATGAGTTATGGCGTGTACCACAATGTTTGAAAAAAAAATCAAATGGGCATAACTTGGAAACTAAGAAAGGGGAACAATCATACTTGTGTGCGACACGTCATCGTGACCTAATACATATTCTTATAAAGTTGCATGAAGACATCCCTAAAGGTTACTGAGTTATGTTGGGTACAAGAATTCTGGAAAAATTAATCAAAAGGGCACAACTTGGAAACTAAGAAAGGGAGAATAATCATTCTTGTGTGCGACACAGTATCCTGACCTAATACATATTCCTACAAAACTGCATGAAGATATTCTGAACTGTTACTGAATTACGGAGCGTACAAGAATGTTTGGAAAATATAATCAAAGGGGCATAACTTGGAAAATAAGAAAAGGGGAACAATCATTCTTTTGCGGGACACATCGTCGTGACCTAGTTCATATTCCTATAAAGCTGCATGAAGATATCCCTAACGGTTACTGAGTCATGGTGCATAAAAGAATTCTGGAAAAAATAATCAAAGGGGCATAATCTGGAAACTAAGAAAGGGGGAACAATCATTCTTGTGTGCGAAACATTGTACTGACCTAATACATATTCCTATAAAATTTCATGAAGATACTCTGAACTATTACTGAATTATGGGGTGTACAAGAAGTTTGGAAAAATTAATCAAAGGGGCATAACTTGGAAAATAAGAAAGGGGGAACAATCATTCTTGTGCACGACACATTGTCGCGACCTAATACATATTTCTATAAAGTTGTATGAAGTTATCCCTAACGGTTACTGAGTTATGGTGCATACAAGAATGTTTGGAAAAAAAATAATCAAGGGGGCATAACTTGGAAAAAAGAAAAAGGGAAGTATCATTTTTGTGTGCAACACATCGTCCTGACCTAATACATATTCCTATAAAGTTGCATGAAGATATCCGGAATGGTTACTGAGTTATGGAGCATACAAGAATGTTGACGGACGAACCGTTGGAAAAATTAATCAATTAATCCTAATATATATTCCTATGAAGTTGCATATATCCTTAAGGGGGAACAATCATTCTTGTGTGAGACATGTCGTCCTGACCTAATACATATTCCTATAAAATTGCATGAAGATATCCTGAATGGTTTCTGAGTTATGAAGCGTACAATAATGTTGACAGACAGATGGACGGACAGGGCTATGCCATAATACGTCTGTATTTTCAAAACAGGCATATAAAAAGGTGAAAAGCATATTGCACATCAGTTACAAATTACAAATAAGAAACTGTGTTAATAAAGCATGGCTTATAAGATACCCCTGCAAATTTAGTGTTATGGACAGACAGACAAACAGACAGGGCCTGAAAAGAGCTAGTTAGGATAAGAGTTCAGGGGTATGACTGTGTTGGGGTCTGTGATATGTAGCAGGATCATGGTAAAGTGACAGTTAGGTATCATATTTACCATATGTATTCAGACAGACAGACAGACCTGAGCAAACAGTGTAAACCCAGATGAGCACATTCTGCAGCATCTCATCAGGGTCTACAATGTTTGCTGCTCATCCAGCAATTTTCGACACAACACTAGGTAGTAAATTGCACTTGTTCAAATTCTAGAACAAGTTGTCATCTTTGCGCAAAAAGTCAGTAACTCCATTAAAATATATAAGGAGTTATTGACTTTTTGCGCTAAGGTGATGAAGTATGGTAAGAAGTTGAGATGTCCGAATACTTAGGGTAAATATGGTACCTTTTTTCTGGTTTGATCATGTGTACATACACAGGATCTTCTTCATAAACTGGTTCATTGTAATTTCTGATACAAGACCGTTAAAAAGTGGACCCCTAAAGTTTTGTATCAAACATATAGCTCTTGATAAGGCCATAATAAACCAAGGTTGGGCAGTCAAAACCAGGGTTGGTCAATACTCCCAGAGTGGTCAATACTGGTCAATTGAAATATTGAGTGGTCGATTGAATATTTTTAGTAGTCAGTTGGAGATTACAGTGGTCAGTTGGTTGATTGATTATGGTATGGCCTTTTGGTTGATAATTTGGTGGAATTCATTAAATATAACAGCTCATTTGAGTGCAAAAACTGTTTCATCCCTGCCAAGGGTACTCATCAGGTGGGGGGAGGACGTGTGTGGTACAATCTGGTATAGCACAAAATAGGACCTTTCATAAATCCTTTAAAATCCATGATAAATTCAGCTTATTCATATTCCTGTAAATCAAAATATGAACATTTAATCTAACCTATAAAGGATAATAATAAAGATTGGTTGGTTGAAAAGAACAGACCTGTCTATAGTTCAGTGAGTCAATCCCGTCAACCTCTTCAGTTGACCAGCAATAATGTCTTTTTACTTATGATCAAATAAAAAAAGGACCTCAAATAATTACTGTTACATGTATTAATAAAAAATATTTTGTCTTGTTCACTGATGAAAATATAGTCTAACCTCATGTACAAGATGTAGGGGGAAAGCTTTTAAGACCAGTTTAGCAACAGGACAGAGGCATATACTCCAGTGATTTAATCGACCCAATTGACCATCAATCGACCATGAGTAATGATTGGTTAAAACCGGTTTTAACCACCTGCCCGGTCAGTACTCATACTGACAGGCTTTTTGCCAACTTTGTAATAAACAAATTACTAAATTTCCATCTGTGCCTGCCCCCTCCTCAAACCTGCCACCCCTGAAAATTTTATTCCCCCACCCCCCACCCCCATTTGAGAGAAAAGTGATGTTTTTTAGAACCTTCAGAAGTCACAGAATATAATTATATTTTATCAGCAGTGTTTCTGTTGTACTAAAATACAAACATAACTAGAGAAAAAATATTTACAAGATATTTTTTTGGGCCTGCACTGCCCTACTGACCCCAAGTATCTGTGGAAAAGTGCACTTCCTATAATCCAATTATGCAGGACACTGCTTGTGTAAATATAACTACGTGAGACTGGGGTTTAACTATCAGATAACCCTACACGGACAGTCAACGATTCTTGTTTTCTACGAACCTGTTCAGTATCTTGCTCTTGATTTTGTTGTTTTTGTTGCTCCGACATTTTCCTATTACTTTCGGTTTGGCTGTGTTGTGACGGAAGTAGTTATCCGCATGACAGCCGTGCCGATATTCACATGGTGGTCGTTCTTTCTTTGGGTTAGCCTAAAAATCAAAATTGATTTAATAATAATAATGATAATAATAATAATAATAATTTAACTGAATAATGATTTAACCGTCGCAAATATACATTTACAGTTGAGGCCCAGTTAATTTTCCTATAACAGAACAGATAGTTTTTTTTTTTTTTTTTTTTTTAATGTTTTTTGACGATAAATAGTTGGAGGTGTACATTGCTTAAGACTATTTTGTTTCTCCATTATCTCGGACCTAATAATACCCGGACTTGTCACTAACGGAACTGCCAAAATATGTTGTCTTGGCTTGATTTTAGCGCATTTTTTTTACAGCACTATGGTCAATGAAAACGATTTTGGATAATAACTGGTTGTAATAAATTGTTTTTAATAGGTTTGGTTGAAAAATGTTAAGTCACAATTAATAATATTGATGTTATACCATAATTTTGGGTAAATTTCTGATGATTTTCTGCTAAAAGTGCCGAAAATAGCTAGAATGGATACCTAGGTTTCTTGTTGACATTTACAAAAACTGTTTGATTTTCCTTAAATATAATGCTGCAGTCTTAAAGGTAATATATTGAACAATTGCTTTTTAAAAACAAATCTCAGATATTTTGAGAAATAAATGAAATATGAGCATTTAAACTTCATCATACAAAATTATGAAAATTCAGCCACGACAACATATTTCCAGTAAATACATTACCTCTATCATATATATACATCACGAAAATATGCCTATATAATTCTGACCCCCTTAAACCCCACTTTTATATAGTAAAACTGGGGTTTACAGGGGTATACATTATTTGTCTTATTTCTGCTCAAAACATAGATTGTGGGTACTCGTTAGAACCACCTCAATGAGACGGTTCTAACGAGTACCATCAATCTATGTTTTGATCAGAAATATGAAAAATATCAAATTTTTTTATCTCAAATTTTCATTTTCTGGTGGTAAAATTTTCTATATATTTGAATAGGCATGTTTTCGTAATGGTTACTAGTCCGGTGAGAATTGGGCCCAAGCCATTATGAAAACACGCACATATATATATTTAGATATATTGAAAATTTCACCACCAAAAACTGAGTTTTCAGATAAAAAATCTGATATTTTTTTCATATCTCTGCTCAAAAAATATGATTGTGGGCACTCGTTAGAACCGCCCCGCAGAAATAAAAAAAAAAAAATAACGTATACCCATGTAAACCCCAGCTTTACTATATAAAAGCGGGGTTTAAGGGGGTCAAAATTATATAGGTTTGTTTCCTGATGCGAGCAAACTCTAGGGTTTCAAGATTTCTTTAACGTTAACAATGTAAGCTCTTAAACTGTTGATATAGGTGCTTATTTTCAATGCGATATTATGATAGAAGAACCACATAAATCCGATTCGTTAGAAGGTCCATCTGTCCGTCCGTTCGTCCGTCCGTTCTTTACACGTTTAAATAGTATGTCTAATAACTGATGAAATATACTTTCTAAGGTTCTGAAGTTTCATATATGAGTTTCTTATTGAAATTAGTTGACCCATATTTTATTATTTTTGGCGAACATGTAATTGCGGAGTTATTCAAATGTGCAATCATAACTGTTTGAGCAAGATATTTCAAAAACTATTTGAGTTAAGTTCTTAATATTTGTTTTACCGGTTCGATAAAGTACATATATGAAGGTGACCTGATTAATCCTTTCATCCAAGTGTTTCTGAAGTGGACTCTTCCATATTTGTATTTGGTAATGCCCATTGTTGTCAACAAGGGATTTTTACTCAAAATCATTAACATGCTGGCAAACAGTGTCGATCCTGATGAGACGGCTCGTTATGAGCCGTCTCATCTGGATCTACACTATTTCCAAAGGTATTTGTATTGGTCTATATGATTGAAAGGGTTAATTTTTTGTAGGTAAATGGTCCATTTTTAAAAGTTCAAATATAACTTCCGAGAAAGATATCCCATAAAGTATTTGAGTTGGCGTCATGACGTTTGGTATAATGATTAGGTATCCAATAGAAATGACCTGATTAACTTTTAGGTTACACCAATCTTTCCTGTCTCTGTGATTTTCCTACACTTTCTTATAATTATGCTCCATTTGATGAAATGTGTATGTTACACTTGCCTATCATGTCTCTGTGATTTTCCCACACGTTCTGATTAATATGCTGCATTTGATGAAATGTGTATAGCTAGTTAATTTCAATTTCTGTTTACCTGGAGAGGTGATTTTTTGGTTATTTTATGTTACCGTTTCTCCATTTTAAGTCGTATTAAATCTCTATTACAAGGGTCCTGCAAAAAGTTTTGTCACTGGGTTCGGATTACTTCAGTGCTACGTTTTATCAAACATATTTTTATTACAAACCTTCTAAGTATTCCCCCTTTACTGAAACACATTTTTGTAACCTTTTTACCCAATCGCGAAAAGCAGATAAATAGTCTTCTTTTGGTATCTGTTGGAGACACTGATAAATAGCGCTGCCAAGAGAACTTCTAGACGTATACTTATTTCCAGAAAGCATTTTCTTAAGTCTTGGAAATAAAAAGAAGTCACAGGGACTCAGGTCAGGTGAATAAGGTGGATGGTTTAAAACTTTCACCTTTTCAGAAGCCAAAAAAAGACTTAACAACCTCGCACTTATGAGAGGAGGCGTTGTCATGTAAAAGATGGACTCCTGACCATCCTTTGCTTGGTCGTTTCTTATTGTAATAAGTAAATTGTTCAGTGTATATGACTGCATCTATTTCAATTTGAAATAACTCGGCCAGTTGGAAAGCAATTTGAACGAAATAAACGGGTATCGTTAGGTATTCAACACACCATTCACGTGCAGTGAAGTATTTTAAAATATACCTGGGATAAAACCAAGGAAGCCTATTAATGACAGAACTTTTTGCAGGACCCTCGTACTCCTGTTTCATAAATCGAATTTTATTTTGCTGTTTAGACCAATCAGATATTGCATCTCCTGCTACGATGCACGAGAGGCGATATGGGGTACATGTATATCTTATTCTATAGTGTAGTACAGACGTGCGGCCCGAATAGCCTCCTTTTTACCTTAAGGGGGATGGACATACTTACAGGGGGAGGTAAGACTGTCAAATCTGTTTCCCATCTGAAAAGGGGTCTATTCAAAATGGAAAGCATTTTCTCCCGAGGGGAGCAAACTCTTTCATTTTAGAAAAGACCCCTTTTTCAGAAGGGATTTGATGTATAGGAATGCAAAAGTTATCTCCCTTGTAACAATTAGCATATAATATACCAAGTATATCAATTTCCCTTAAAGTATATTGTTTTGCCCTTTTAGTATGATGAATTCCCTTTTTTTCTGGAGCTACAGTGAACATACATACCAATGCCTTTACATTTCAACAAAATTTCTATTTATTTATTTATTTCTGTCTGTCTGTCTGTCTCTGTCTGTCTGCCTGTTTGTCTGTCTCTCTATCACTATGTTTCTCTCTTGCTTCCTCTCTCTGTACGTGTGTGTGTGTATGTGTTTGTGTGTGTGTGTGTTTCGTTAGACCTGGGTCTAAACTGTCTGTCCTAATACTAATGTTAAATACGGAACCGAATTATATCTGAAGTTTTAAGCACAGCTCTAAATAGAATCGCTGTATTTATTCATAATACAATATACCAGGAACGTTGTACTGATTCCTCTCTTTTCTGTATCTGTATACCCGGTGAAATCGGGGTGCTCCTAAATAACGAAACAAAATTGCGTCATGGAGGCTCTTGTTCTCTGGCGTATTTGGAACCGATAAGTATACATATCTTGGATACTGCGATGCGTGACAAGCAAACAAAAAAAAAAAAAAATACTGTATTTTCGGGACATATAAGAACAGCGAAGGTTCAGATGAAACTGTGCACCAGATAAGACTGCAAATCCATAATCTGATCAGGCCATTTATTGTCCTGTTATAGAATGACTAAGTTTTTCAAATATAACTAAGAACAGAAAAGGGACACCTTTTGCTTTTTAGCATAATAAAAGAGGGGAAACTTTGGGGCAAAAAGTATGAGGAAGTTTTTGCGGTTGGGAGTATTTGGAACCGGGTGTGTCATATACCGTATTTACCCTAAATATTCAGACAGATGAGTATGGGCAAACAGTGTAGACTCTTCAGACGCCGCAGAACGCGGCATTTGATCAGGATCTACACTGTTTGCCACTCTCCAACAGCTTTTAGACATATCAACATATTTAAATGGACTTTCCCAAATTTTAGAACAAGTATGATGAAATAATGTGTTCGAATAATAATAAAAAAAAAACCAAAAAAAAAAAAAAAAAACCAAAAAAAAACCACAAAAAAACAATAACCATATATTATGTTGGTTGGGTGGTTGTATAGGTTGCGGCACTGGGCGTCCAACTGATGTGGCTTAAGGTACAAATGTAGGGTTATGGCTTGTGCTTGTTGCAGGTCCGGGATAGTAGTGGCTGTTTATAGTTGTTTTCCATCTATTTTGTGTATCCATCTATCCTGTCTTCCTTTTCACTGCCCTCTCCGAGAGACGGCTCGACATGACTGAAAGAAAGTTGATAGCCTGAGAATCGTTAACCATCAACTCAAAACATGTCATATTTGCATTCTAGAAAGAACCCAACAGACAGGAAACTTTGGAAAAACGTCGATTCAACGTCTGAATCGACGTCGTTTCATGACGATGATTAAGAAATAGATCAGCTCTAGCAGTGATTTGTTGAGTAATAAATCACTGTTTGGAGGTCAGTTGTAAAGTAGATCAAATCACGAGCGCGGAGCGCGAGTGATTTATCTTCTTACAACGGACCGACAAACTGTGATTTATTACTCAACAAATCACGCACAAGAGCTGATCTATTTCGATTCTAACACATAGAAAACGACGAAAAGGTAATTGTATCCTTTAGATTTTCGAACTTTCCGCCATCGAATAAAGAAATCCCGCCAAAAGTTTTGACTGTAACGCTGACGTTTACATGCATTTCTTACGTTGCTGAAGTGAGAAAGACGACGTTACACAGTCTAGCGTCGTAGAAATTAAGGATGACGTCAGCAGCGTGTCGAAATGACGTCGGAAAGGCGCCAGATAGCGTCGCGCGTTTCCGCCCAGTGATTTATTGCATACTATATCACTGAGTTTAACCATTGGCTATATAGGCGAGGAGTGTTAGAATTTTACGTTGAATTAACGTTGTTTCAACGATAAGTTGACTCAACGTTGAATTGTTGTTGTTTCAGCGTTGTGTGCCTGCTGGGAAACGGTCTTGGCAGTTCACTGAATAACTGTATGGGATGCATGCGCATGCGAAACATGTTTTTGGGAGATATGAACGAGATATACTAGGAGCGGATCAAGAGGGGATATTCGGCGGTATGTGTGTGTGTGTGTGTGTGTGTGTGTGTGTGTGTGTGTGTGTGTATGTGTGTGTGTGTGTGTGTGTGTGTGTGTGTGTGTTGGGTGGGGGTGGGGGTTCAGTGTTCAATGAATCTCTCTGATTAAAACATTATTGTCATGGGACATTTTTTGGATACTATATTTACCTGGAATAATCGCACTCCTAACTCTTTACCTTGTATTTCTAATTAAATTCAAAAGTCCATGTTGCTGCCTGTGAATGTGTGTAACATTGCTAGATGAGTGGCAAACGGTGAAGACCCTGATCAGACTCCGCGTTCTGCGGCGTCTGATCTAGGTCTTCAGTTTGCTTATACCTGTCTGCCCAAACACTTAAGGGTAAGTATGGTAGTTCGATCAATATAGGTAGTAAATAGACTCGTTGAAAATTTAGGACAAAATTGGTAAAGAGATAAGTGTCCGAATATTAATATAAGCTCTTCGCATGTGTTTGTTTAACCCTTTCAACCCTGAGTTTCTGAAATAGACTCTTCCATCTCTGCATTGTTGACATTTCCATTGTTGCCAAAAGGTGACAGTTGTAAATCAAGAACAGAATGACATAACTCTCATCTTGATCTATACTTTTCAGGGCTGAAACGGTTAAGGATGCATTGCAAATAAAATTAAAGAGAATAGAATAGAATATATTTTATTTCTAAATTCCGGTAGGCATTGAAGCCCATGGGGATATAATACAAACATATACGATGGCATTGGCATCACGAAAACATACCTATATAATTTTGACCCCCTCAAACCCCATTTTTATATAGTAAAACTGGGGTTTACAGGGGTACATATTATTTTTCTTATTTCTACTCAAAACATAGATTGTGGGTACTCGTTAGAACCGCCTCGCTGAGGCGGTTCTAACGAGTACCCACAATCTATGTTTTGAGCAGAAATATGAAAAATATCAGAATTTTTTATCTGAAAATCTTCATTTTTTGGTGCTGAAATTTTCAGTATATTTGAATAGGTGTGTTTTCGTAATGACAGGGTTAATGAACATACAAATGATTTCTTGTATTGCCTGAAAACATGTTTTTTAGTTATACAAAATTATGGTAAGTTGTGGATAGTTATGATTAGGTGGAGAAAATGATACCTAACCAAACATGGAAATCAGCTATCAGAGCAGTGGATTGTTAACAAACCCAGCTGCACCAGCCGTATCCTGCCATTCTTATCTTTAAGAGTTCAGTGATACAGGGAGCGTGTGAAGAACAGATTAGTTCAAAACTTTATTCAGATTATTGTTCTACCCAAGCTACCAACCAGCATGCCAACGGCATACAGTGAACCCTCGTTACAACGATAGCATTTGTTCCGAAAATATGTTGCCATTAAAATGAATTTGCTGTTGTATGGAATCCTTTAGGGACAAAATCATATGTAAAGAAAACCCTTGTTTAATTCTTATTTCCTCATAAGACATATATTTTGGATATTTGTTAGAATCGCCTCAGTGAGGCGATTCTAACAAATATCCAAAACGTGTTGCTTGAAGTTTTAATGCATTATTCTTGCATAATTTCGCATTATCTGTCACCTCTTGAACGAAGGTTTCGTGACATTCAGGTTGACATTATAACGAATTTCGACATTGTATCGAGTGTCGGTATAAAGAGGGTTGACTGTATTATACAACCGTGTTGTTTTAATATTAATTTATAAATTACCATGAACATATTGACTACTTAGTGAAATGAATACGTTTTCAGGAGAGGGGATGGAACTCTGCTTTTATTTTGCTCCCTTTCGAAAAGTGGTCTACTGTAAAAGGTAAACATTTGCTTTCCATGGGAAGACCCTTTTCGGGAAGGATTTGGTTTGTGCAAAAACAAACAGGAAGTCACAAAAATTGTCTCCCATGTAAACATGTAAGAAAAAAAACTACCTAGTGTATCCAGTTTCCTTTAAATTTCATGACATGACCTAGTTTCTCAAGTATAGGTTTCAGCTTTGTCTTTGATGCGATATTGGTTCATTGGTTCACCTGCGCCGATATTGTTATCCATTGATAACGTATCTGTACAAAGGTGCACCGGTAAGTGTTCGTTAGTGCACCGATATCGGCGGGTTCTTTGCAGTGACCGTGCTCAGAGAAAAGGGTCACTATGGCACATGCGAATAGTTGAGACCCAGCTCAAGCCTTAAAGTACCTTCTCTCTTCATCGATTATATTCTACTGTTTTCAACTATTCTGTAAGCGGACAGAGTAGACACTATCCAGACTTCAGGGATGACAGGAAAACCCTTTTTTCTACGTCAAGGCTCTGTTTTCAGTGCACGCGTAAATAAGACAAAATGTCGCTAATTTACCATACTCTGACTGGTGTAAAGGACGCTCAGTTACTTCATTTCTCAAACTAAGACATCAGAGTTACACCAAGCAGGTATGGGCTTGTCCTCATCCATATTCATCAGCATGTAGACATCTTGGGGATTCGTGGTTGGAAGCATAAATACCATGGACTCTATCGGACTGTTTACAGTCCGCGTACTCAATAGAAGCGCCTCGCCGAAGCGCTTCTAATGAGTACGCACAACATATGCTTAGTGCAGATATAAGAAAACTATCAGTACTTTTCGGATGAATAAAACAACAAAAACACCAAAAAAAAAAAAAAAAATAAATAAATAAATAAATAAATAAAAATAAAATAAAATAAATAATAAAAAAATAAAAAATAAAAACAAAACAACAAAAAGACAACAACAACAAAAAAAAAAAAAAAAAACAAAAAAAAAAAAAAAAAAAAAAAAAAAAAAAACAACAAAAAAAAAACGCCTTGTATGGAGCTATGGCTATAGCCTCTAAATGAAGTAGCTTTGACAAAAATATACAGTCGAACCTCGATAGCTCGAACATCGATGGCTCGTTTACCATGGCTAATTCGAACTCGTTTTTGAGTCCCTACGAAGTTCTTTTGATAGATCAAGAAAACAAATATTTAAGGAAATTTTCTTATTTTATCGTAAAATTGTATGTTGTGTGTACTCATTAGAATCGCCTCATCGAGGCGATTCTAATGAGTACACATACAATTATTGTGTAGAAAAAAAAAAAAACTAAATTATTGCCATTTGCTTCCTAACTTGGCACCATAATTAACCCTCAGTGGCTCGAACCACCCATGTCTCGAACAATTTCTATGGTCCCAAAGATGTTCGAGCCATCGAAGTTCGACTGTATATGTCTCCCTTCTTATTGTGGGCTACTATTATCTTCTTAATAGGTGGTAGCATATAGGTAGCAACTTCATGTCTGTTAAAGTCGTCTCCTTCGCAAACTCGTGCAAAACAGACATTGCCATTCACGATTTAATTTAACCTCTTCAGCTCCATATCAACGGTGTAGGGCCAGGCCAGGGCCGGGTTACAAAACGGGTTTCATGCTCAACTCGGCTGAGCACGAAAGTCCTGTTAATAAATCTCGAATTACTAATAGTTGCATTTTTGTTCTCGCTAAAAATAGCCCAGCAGGCACATGGCGTTTATACAACGTCGATGCAACGTCATGACGTTGCATCGAGGTTGAGCCGACGTTGTATAAACGTCATGTGCCCGCTGGGAGCTGAGCACGAAAATTCCTCTGCCTAAGCAGGGAAAATTTCATGCTTAGTTGAATTGGCATGAAAAAAAAATCAACAACAAAAAAACAATTTTATAACCTCGGGACCAGATTAAACGGAACGTAAATCAGGCCGTTTTTGCAGGATCTACATGCTTTGTCATTTTTTTTGTTTAGATTTAATCGAGACCCATGGTTCTGTCCAAATTTAAAGATGTAGGAGATGAAATCCTGTTCTGCTGACGCTGTCGCAGGTCCCCGGCTTACTGCAGTTTGGACAAACAACGTACGGTGATGATAGATAGTCATTGGGTTTAGTTGTCACCAATGACCATCTTACAAAACCAGTACGGCGCTGTCATTCTCGTCTCTGACTTCTAGATATGTTTCTTATTATGATTGTTGAGAGCACGACTACATATGCGATATGAGTCGTCTTTGTTAGCGCTATAGTCGTTGTTGTTACTGGCGATGTTTGGGGGTTGTGCTGCAACTGTAATGGAAAAAAAAGGACACAACCATAAACCTAGATAAGCATAAACATAGATAGATAGATAGATAGATAGATAGATAGATAGATAGATAGATAGATAGATAGATAGATAGGCAGGCAGCCTAGCAGGCAGGCAGATAGATAGATAGATAGATAGATAGATAGATAGATAGATAGATAGATAGATAGATAGATAGATAGGCAGGCAGCCTAGCAGGCAGACAGACAGACAGACAGACAGATAGATAGATAGATAGATAGATAGATAGGCAGGTAGCCTAGCAGGCAGACACACAGACAGACAGACAGATAGATAGATAGATAGATAGATAGATAGATAGATAGATAGATAGATAGATAGATAGATAGATAGATAGATAGATAGATAGATAGAAGCATTACTTTTAATGGTAGTATATAAACCGCAAAATAATTTATAGAACCATTTTCAAATTATTTATTCAACCAGCCACTGAAAAGGAGCAGATCCTAGCATACTCATTACGAAAACAAGCCTATTCAAATACACTGATAATTTAACCACCAAAAAATGAAAATTTTCAGATAAAAATTCTGCTATTTTTCCTATCTCTGCTCAAAAAATAGATTGTGGGTACTCGTTAGAACCGCCTCCGCGAGGCGGTTCTAACGAGTACCCACAATCTATGATTTTTAGCAGAAATATGAAAAATAATGTATATCCCTGTAAACCCTAGTTTTACTATATAAAATTGGGGTTTAATGGGATTAAAATTATATAGGAATGTTTTCTTGATGACAAGCACATTCCCGAGGTACCAAAGCAAAAAGAAAAAAAATACCTGCTGACTATAAATAAAAGCAAAACACATTTGTAAAAACATCCTATGTCTCGCAGAATGCATGTCTAGACATTTCAAGTTGATGTTCTTCACAAACGAATGACGATTAACTCGTAACGAAAACACGCCTATTCAAATATACTGAAAACTTTATCTACCAAAAACTGAAAGTTTTCAGATAAAAATTCTGATATTTTTTATATATCTGCCCAAAACATAGATTATGGGTACTTTTTAGAACCGCCTGGGCGAGGCGGTTCTAACGAGTACCCACAATCTATGTTTTTGAGCATAAATAAGAAAAAATAATGTATACCCCTGTAAACCCCAGTGTTACTATATAAAAGTGGGGGTAAAGGGGGTCAAAATTATATAGGTATGTTTTCGTGATGTATCACATGTACGATAGCTTTTACTTTAGAGAAATTGATACATTTGCAGGGGAATTGACTCTGTGTAAACATTGATGTTTTCTATCCCCGATTGAATAGGTTTCTACTCTAAAAGAAAATACTTTCTCCAAATTGTTTTCCTTTTAGAGTAGAACACCTTTGAGAAGGGATTCCATGTACACAAATCCAAAAAGGAAGTCACAGAAGTTGTCTCCTTGTGAAAAAAAAGATGACAAATCTACCAAGTTTATCTATTGCCCTTAAATATTGATAACGGTGCTAACTCTGATATAACCATACTTTTGTTGTCTGCAAATATTATTTGCAAATGAAATTAAGCTGCCCCTAGTTTGCTAAAGAATGCTTCTGAGGTATGTGCAATAAAGTGTTATAGGAGAAAATATTGTCTAGGTAAATAGTTTTTAACAAGGTTACGTAGCCAAGTTAGACCAAGGGAGGTAAAATGTTATCAATTAAATAGTGATTATAATTTAATTACTTTAAAAGTTGTTTAGTATATTTGTATTTTTTATGTATTTTTATGATGTTGATTCTTCAGGACCTCAGTGAGAGCATAAATTATTTTTGAAACTTAGAGTATCAGAACACTTATTCTAATTATTTTTATGGACAATATAATTATCAAAACAACAGTCTGGGAAAATCAGTCTGAAACAAAAGTGAAGCTCCTATGATTTTCTTTACGTCTAAAGTTGCTCAGGTATCAACCTTTTAAAAAAAAACAAAACAAACAAACAAACAAAAAAAAAAAAAAAAAAAAAAAAAAAAAAAACATAATGTGTAGCCTCAGATGAGAATTGTATTATCTTATAGAAAAACCGGATCCTAATTTTAAATTTACTTCTTCTCCACATGAACACAATCATTACGGAAATACGCCTATTCAAATATAAAGAAAATTTCACCTTCAAAAAACTGAAAATTTTCAGATAAAAAAACTCTGATATTTTTCATATTTCTGCTAAAAACAATGACTGTGGGTACTCGTTAGAACCGCCTCGGTGAGGCGGTTCTAACGAGTACACACAATCTATGTTTTTGAGCAGAAATAAGAAAATAATGTATTCCCCTCTAAAGCCCAGTTTTACTATCTAAAAGTGGGGTTTAAGGGTGTCAATATTATATACGCATGTTTTCATCATGGTTCTCATTTGTTCAAACCGTGTATATTTTATGTGGAGAAAAAATAGACTGATAAGAAATAAGAAAATAAAAAAAAAAAAAAAAAAAAAAAAAAAAAAAAATGAATGTTTATTTTGACACCTTTTCTACCATGAACCGTATCTACCCTTAGTAAGTTCAGGGGGGCTCTCATTATCTCAGACTCCAAGAGACCAAAATATTCAGTTTGAAATAACAGTAGTTTGAGATAACAGAAGTTGAATGTAAAGAAAATAAAGCAAAAGCAAACCAACAGTATCCAAAATTTAGTTTAACTTTAGCAGGAGTTTGCGTTATCAGTATTCTAGAAAATAACAGTCAACTATCATTACGAAAACACGCCTATTCAAATACATGTACACTGAAAATTTTACCACCAAAAAAATGAAAATTTTCAGATAAAAATTCTAATATTTTTCAAATTTCTGCTCAAAAACATAGCTTGTCGGCGAGGCGGTTCTAACGAGTACACACAATCTATGTTTTTGAGCAGAACTAAAAAAAAAGTTATGTTTACCCCTGTAAACCCCAGTTTTACTATTTAAAAGTGGGGTTTAAGGGGGTCAACATTATATAGGCATGTTTTCGTGATGGAAATTACCTTTTCAAGTCCGGTGGTGTATCCTCACAAAACTTTGGTAAGATCAGACATTTCCTGGCATGCTCCAGTGTTTGAAGTTTCTCTTAGAAGCAGCTTCCCTTTATATACGGTTTTCCTGTATGGCATTTAGTGTCAAATTAGTTCGACCAGAACCTAAAGAAAAGGAAACCTTTTTCACATGTTAAAACCAAACCAGCGCCATTTACACAATCGAGCAGTTTCATCGGATGGTGGCATTGCTTTTTTACGTAAAAGGCTGATGATTTCTGTTACAAAACGACATGCGCAGAGCCCGATCAGATTGCACGGAATAGCACTTCAGTCTCAAGCTACATTGACTGTATATACGAAATGTCCGTTTTCGTTCGATGCGGTCCATTGTTGTTTGTGACTTAAGGTAGCGGCTTGCACAGGAGAGATAATTTTGCTAATAAGGTATAAGGCGCACCATCTACAGCTGTCCTGCCAATTTTTAGCAGTTTGGCTGCTCTTTAGCGGTATTTTGTAGAACCTTCTTTAGAGTACCGTATTTACCCTGAGTATTCGAACATTTCAACTCCTTACCTTACTTGTCCTAAAATCTGAACAAGTCTTTTTAACAATCTGTTATTGTGTCTAAAACCTTCTGGATGAGTGACAAATAGTGTGAACCCTGATCAGACGCCGCGTTCTGCGGCGTCTGATCAGGGTCCACACTGTTTTCACAGGTTTGTCTGTTCGAGTACATAGGGTATATATGGTAATAATTTTAATTCAAATTTCGAAACTGAAATGAAATGTAATGAAATAATAAGTGATTTTAGACGTTATTCCAATAGCAGCGTCATTTGAAAGTATATATAGGGCTCCAAAGTCGTAATCATATTGTATTTTAAAATAGCTAAACAGAGGATATTTACTCTTTCGTAGAGAATGCCATTAATATTTTCATCGAGGATAATGAAAACTTCAATATTTTCACGAGTACGGAGTAGGAGTGATTCTTTGAATGTTTTCATTACACGAGATGAACTTTTTTATGGGATTCATTGAAACAGAGTAATTTTTTTTTATCTTACTGTTTACACGTCAATGTGCGCTTCTGACGTCAACAAACAAAACATGAACGTTATGGCGTCGTCGTTTAGTGCTCAACATGTGAAGCGTTGGAGAGACAAAAACAAAAAGTTTCGCCAAATCAAAATAATCGCGCTCCCAAAATGTTCCTTAATTCTAACGTAGAAAATGCATTCCAACACTTGATAGTTTTGCTCAGAAACAGATATGGAGAAGTTCCGAAGTGGGATCGGCATCTATTTGGAAAACAATGATGACAACCGCAGTCATCCGAAACATGGCGAGAAAATAAAATGAGCATGATTTTTTTTTTTTTTTTTTTTTTTTCGTTAGTGAAAATACCGTATCCTTCACTGTGTCAAAATATCCTTTTGTTTACTTTTGATGTACAGTGATTTCACTGCTTGCAATAAAATACACATTAAACTACTTAAATACTACTCATTTTTTGTTTTGTTTTGTTTAGGCTGGCCTCGGTGGCTCAGTTGGATGCGTGGCCGGCTGGTGATCTTGAGGTCGCAGATTCGATTCCCGCCGGGTTCGGGAACATTCTTTCGTGGAGATCGATTATGAACATTTTCTATAGTGATTATGAAAATTTTCTACGGTCATTCTGTCCCTTCCCCTGATTCAAGAGGGCAGTAACTGTTTTCAGTTTCTGTCGAAAGAATGTACACACGTACTGGCTACCGCTAAGAGGAATAAGTTTGCCCAGGAAAAGTGTGAGAAAGTAAACACCAAACTGACATGACCATAAAGGCTCCATATTCCTAAAAAATAGACATTTCATTATCCGAGAAAAGTTTAATAAATTGATTTATCATACATTTACTAGAAAATATGGTTATTTTGCATATGTGATACTAACGTGGCTTTCAAGCACATATCACTCTTGTGGAGCGCAAAAGGTGTGATGATGAGTCACGTGGGTGATACGGCGTTTTTGCCCGGGCAGAAAACCCATATCACCAGGTCACGTGTGTGATACGGCTTTTTTGCCCCGGCAAAAAAACCCATATCACCACATTCGGAGCACTCGGCGGTCTAGCACATTCGGATCACTTGGCGGTCTATTCGGAGCGCTCGGCGCTCTAGCAGTACACTAATATGACTCCGCATACTATATCAAATAGGCAAACTTGTCAGAAAGAAAATGTATGATAAATAGTTAACAATATGACAATGTTCATATCATATCCCATATCAACCCTCGACCCATATCAGCCCTCGGGCCTTCGACCATCGGGCTGATATAGGTGTCTCAGGTTGATATGGGGTATGATATGAAAATTGTCATATTGTAATCTATTTATCATACAGTTTCTTTCTGACAAGTTTGCCTATTTGATATAGTATGCGGAGTCATAGTAGTGTACTGCTAGAGCGCCGAGTGCTCCTCGACTCATATCAGCCCTCGGGCCTTCGGTCATCGGGCTGATATGGGTGTCTCGGGTTGATATGGGGTATGATATGAAAATTGCCATATAATAATCTCTATATATGGTATTAATACAATACTAAAATGTGGCACCTGATAGCCTGTAAAATTTCAGTTAGTCTCTTATTCTTGAATGAAATGATTTTTTATCGTATAGATCTCGCAACTTTAATTCAGAGATACGATAAAAAAAATCATTTCATTTTTGATCCAGCCCCAAAACGAGAGACTAACTAAAATTTTACAGGCTGTCAGATGCCACATTTTATGATCATATTAATACTATATATATATATAGATTATTAAATGGCAGTTTTCATAGCATACCCTATATCAACCCGAGACACCCATATCAGCCCGAGGGCCGAAGGCCATCGGGCTGATATGGCTTGAGGATTGATATGGGGTATGATATGAAAATGGCCATACCATAATCTATTTTTCATACATCTTTCTTTCTGACAAGTTTGCCTATATATTTTCAATTATAAATGAACTTGAATTAACGACTGTATCGTTCTTTCGCCCATTTCTCAGCGAAACTGCCGAAATTGTGATGATGTTTCCTCTCGTCCCGACGACATCGTTTCGATTTGACAAGATGACCGCTAATGACTACATACAGTCAAAAGCAAGACTGCCAGTGCTCCGAATGTGGTGATATGTTTTTTTTTTTTTGTTTTTTTTTTTGCCATCCACATGACCCATTGTCACACCTTTGCGCTCCACAAGGTGATATGTGCTTGAAAGCCATGTTAGTATCACATATGCAAAATGAACATATTTTCTAGTAAATGTATGATAAAGCAATTTATGAAACCTTTTTTGGATAAAAAATGCATATCTTTAAGGGTAGACTAGCTCCTAGACCTTGATGTCATGGTTTATCACTCCTTCCTATAAACTGATTCAATTTTATGTATGACATCTTGTATAGCCAGTCTCTAATAATTGGTCTCTGACATCTCCAAGATTAGTTGCTGCTATCAAAGAGGTGAGGCAAGCAGTAAGTAGTAGATGGCCCTTAGTTCATTAAGTAAATTAATAATTATAATTGATTGATGAAAATAATATTGATATCCGACTAGTAGCTAGTCTACTTTAAGGGTTATGAAGCCTTTAATAGTGTTGACTGGGCCGTTTAATTCCAACACAACATAATCAAATTTTGTATAACACGAAACCTTCAATAACTATGGTGTAGCATTTTCCTGACATGGTGATTTTCAAGTATTCAGAATTATGTTCCATTATTACTGCTCCATGGCATCATGGCATGATGTCTTTTACTCGATTTTCTCTTGGCCATTTCTGGCAGGGTGAGTCCGTAACAGACAGTAGCTTCGAAAATTTACTATGGTATTGTGCAAATATCATTTGCAGTTTATTACAAAATGCAACAAACTGAAAATTTTCAAGTAATAATTCTGATATTTTTCATATTTCTGCTCAAAACATAGATTGTGGGTACTCGTCAGAATCGCCTCGGCGAGGCGGTTCTAACGAGTACCCACAATCTATGTTTTTGAGCAGAAATAAAGAAAACAATGTACACCCCTGTAAACCCCAGTTTTATTATATAAAAATCAAAATTATATAGGTATGTTTTCGTGATGTTGAATGGAATTTGTGACTGCTACTGGACAAGAGATTAGTATCCATGTTTTGGATGCATGTATATTGTAAATATACGAACGGGTTTATAAATAAATAAAAAAAAAAATCGTATTTATCACAGGTTCTGTCACATACAAACTTGAACATTTAGATCTCTTGGTTAACCAGCAGATGACAAAAAAGTATATTTTTATCTTTTTGTATCAAACAAAAATAATTTTGAAAGTTCAATCTGATTGTTTCCGCTTAGGGGGTTGGGGTGGTTGGGGGGGGGGGGGGGGGGTGGGGGTGGAGGGAGGGGGGTGGGGTGGAGGGAGGGGGAAGAATTTCAATGTAATTTATCAAGCTTAATTTGTCGCATCTGAAAGTGCATTTAATGACGACAAATTACAGATATTTTTTCTCTTATATTTCATGGACGATAAAACTTTACATTTGAGTCTTCAAAGGAGACCATTTGAATGAAATGTGTCAAACCTTGTTTGCTTCAACTTGGATGTTTTCTTTTTTTGTCCATCAACCTGAAATAATCTTAAAAAGAGAGAACAACTACAATAAGAGCTTTCACAGCACTTTAACTTCCTCATAATTCCCCCCACCTCAACTCCCTCCCTCCCCCTCCCCCCTCCCCCTCCCCGCCTCTACGTTCCTCCCTCGCTTCCATCTTTTTTTAGAAAGTAGTGAAATGTGACCTTCTGAATAGATTAAACATTTTATGGTCATGGTTAAAATCTCGTAAACAATTTTGGAGCATTTTCTGTTTATACAACCGCCCACTAAAATGGGCGGAACCTAATGTTGCGCAAGCGCGTTAGAGAGGTTCCCAAGTTGAAAGCTTAAACTTTAACCTGCTGGCTATAAATGAAAAAAAAATCATGTTATTTTTTTCCTATCTCTCACAGACAATAAGACTTGATTGAGACAATTTGACTATTTCATGCCTAATTTTCGGTGGAAATTAAGAAGAATATGACTAATTCCATCTGGCGTAGCCTACAGAGAATCACATAATATGTTGCAGAGGAATAAATATAGGCTAAGGAGATATTCACAATATTTCGTAAGCTCGCATTATTTAATCCTTAATGTGCTCAACAAATTCGTAGCAGATGGCATTTTAAAAATGATTTTGATAGTGTTCAGAAAAAAAAAACAAAAAACAAAAAAAAAACAGAAAAAAACAAACAAAAAAAAAAAAAACAGAAAAAAAACAAACAAACAAAAAAACAAAAAAAAAACAAAAAAAACAAACACAACTTGGCATTTTGGCATTTCATGTGAATCGTCTACAAGTATGAAATGTCAAGCCTTATCTTCACTGATACATAAAAATAAATATTTCAAAATGTCGTCTGCTGTGTTTATGATGTACTGTTTAAGAGTTAATACAGTCGATTCACAGAAGACTCACATGAAATGTCAGGCCTTATATTCCCTGAAAAATAAGAATAAATATTTCAAAGTGTCGTCTGTTGTAGTTGTGATTAGCGCATTAAGGTTAAGAACAGTTTTATTCTGTTCAAAACGAAAATGCGTTTGCTGGATGATGGGCCCTCTCTGCTCCCATTTGTGATAATATTTTCACAAACTGAAGTACAATCGAACTTCAATGGCGCGAACATCTTTGGGACCATGGAAAATTGTTCGAAACATGGGTAGTTCGAGCCACTGAGGGTTAATCATGGTGGCAGGTCAGGAAGCAAATAGCAATAATTTATGGATTTTTTTTAATTTCTTCATAAAAATTGTATGTTGTGTGTACTCATTAGAATCGCCTCGATGAGGCGATTCTAATGAGTACACACAACATACAATTTCGTGATAAAAAAAATAAAAAAAATCCCTAAATATTTGTTTTCTTGAGCTAGCGGAAGAATTTCGTAGGGACTCAAAAATGAGTTCGAATTAGCCATGGTAAACGAGCCATCGGTGTTCGAGCTTTTGAGGTTCGACTGTACGTATTTACAACCCTAGAAAAGGCTCCATCACTTTTAGATGGTACACTGTTGCATTTCTGCCATCATGGCATCGGTAAAAAGAAATTAGCCAAAGACGTGTTTGGATAAATTGTTAATTAGAAGACAGTTAGTGCGTTTAACGCGCGTGGCAGGAACATTAACGATCGTGCCAAATATTAACAGCTTCGACAAGGGACATTTCACAGTTTGACAACTTGTATAAGTGTTTTTGTCGTTGATCGATAGCACAGCATAAGTTTGAGCCTCAACATCAGAAAACGTAAATCAAACCTATATTTCTTACCCGTTTATGCCGAATGGACTCTTCTACCTGAAGTCTTTGGACCAGTCTATTTACAGTTTAAGGGGTGTCTGGTAACTTTTCATTATACCATATTTTATTGAAATGCCGTGTTTAATGCAAACATTGTAGATTCTGATCAGACGCCGCGTTTTGCGGCGTCTGATATGAGTCTACACTATTTGCCAATGTCCCATTTATGGGACGCTAGGCACACGTGGGTTGAAGGAAACCTTTATTACAATCTCTACAACTCTCTGGGCTAATTCAGCAGACGACAAATTCATATTATTTTTCTAGAAAACAGGACTTGACATTTCATGCAAATTGTCTCCACTGGAGACAATTTGCTTGAAATGTCAAAACCTTTTTTTCTGGGAAGAATAAGAAAACAAATATATTAATATGTCGTCTGTTGAAAAATTTACCCAGAGTGATAAGCGTTAAAACAATCACCTGTTTCTAAATGCTAGTTTTAATACTTAAAGAAAATATGTGTAATAAGGCACCTGGTCATTAAAAAAACACTTTTTGGCTTTCCATTGTTTAACACAGGTCTAACCGTACTGTCGGACCCGTGCCTCCAACGAAGATTCAGATCAGCCAGCACACTTGCACTGTGTGATCAGAATCTTAACTGGGCGCGTTTTGGATATCAAAGGATACAACAAAAACTCAGATCAGACTGCGTGGATGCGCGGTGTGAGTTGAGTCTTCGTTGGGCGCATGAGAAAAAAATGTACGTTTTCTCTTGTAGCGGCTCTCTAGGCTTGCGCATGGTTCATGTTGCAGTGGTCTGTATCTACGTAGGAGGCTTGAAAATTTTGGACGCTAGGGGATATATGGGAAGAGGCTGGGGCATGGGTGGATAGGGGTGGGGGCATAACTTTTCTCTAAGGTTATATACAAACGCCAAAATTTCCTTAAGGTAGTTGTCCACGTAACTATCATTGACCATTGTAATCAAACCGAGCGTTCGACTAAATTCAGGTTATGTATCCAGGTTATTTATGATTCTGTTAGCGGACAGTGAAGGTCCTAATCACTGCGCAGATGCGCAGGATGATCTGGATCTTCGCTGTCGGCGTATATATATGCTCGAAGATACGTTTTCGCATGCTGCGGCCTTATTTATACAGTGTTTAACATTTTTGGAGTGAAGCGGAACTTGCTACTGTACTTTTTTTCTTTCTTATTATTGCAGACAGATTTTGATGACGGCCATTGTCCAAGCTGGAGTAATCAGCTGACTGCATTGTATAATGTTAACAGTGCTGCTCACAATACACTTGCAGGTACTCGTGTGTACATGTATCAAGTTCGGGCGCGTGATCATTGTTTGCGTGTGTGTGCGTGCGCGCGCGTGTGTGGGCTTTTATGTTTATAGTTTTAGCAAAAACTTTACATATTCGCAATGTCAGAAAACGTACCTTCCAACAAGTGCGCCCAGCAAAGATTCAGATCAGCCTGCGCATTCGATCTGTCTGATTAGAATCTTCGTAGTGCGCATTTTGGATAGCCAAGGATGTGAAATGTCTTCTTGCGGACAACGAAAACTCTGATCAGACAGCGCAGCTGCACAGGCTGATTTGAGTCTTTTTTGGGCGCACATGTCAGAAGGTACGTTTTCTCACGGTGTGGCTCATATAATTTAAAGCAATAATTGATGCGCGTAAAGTACGAAAAAGGGCCCTTATGCAATTTGCGGACGACGCAGGCCCTTATCAGCCTGCGCATTCGCGCAGGCTGATAAGGGCCTTCGTTGCCCGCCTTCAGAATCAATGGACATTGTTGTATAAGGCGACGAACAGGGAATATCCATACCAGACTGCACGGAAGCGCAGGCTCAACTGAACCTTCGCTGATCGCATATGGCATAAGGGCTTTTTTCCCCATCTTGCGCATCATATTTTTGTCTACGCCCATAGAGTTTGGTTGGGACACGGAAGTGAATCCTGTGTTGATACACAATGCATCATTAACCTTATGCTTGTTGTCTACAACTAAAACCCGGGATTAGCTTGAACACAAAATAGAATAAAATGGAATAATTTTTACTGGAACACCTACATATACGGAAGGTGTTTTCCATTCACATACACTGTTTCGACATACCGCGCTTATGTATTTTTTTCCAAAAGATACCATTGCAACACTTTATCAAAGGTTATTGCATTAATTTTGACGCTTTCACCTTTGAAGTAGGTGGATGCATTTGTAATGCTAAGCGCAATCTATACACATAGCATTTCCTGGACAGCGTAACAAATATGATATTCGATTTTAGTTTTGATGGAGTAAGCCTAAAAAGCGAAATGAAATTAGCTGTAATGATTTTTTTTTAATGTGAGGGTCATTCATGTAGAGGCCAACTTGACGAGATCTCATTTAGACCTCTTGAATTCACCTTTTGCACTGTCAAGTTTAGCCGATGTAGCCAAGATCTGAATTCAAAGAACCCAAAACTCTGTCGTATAAAAATCAGCTTTAACATTTATTGAGTTTTAAGCGTAGACCAAGCTTTTTGTGAAAGCTAATACTTGTATTAAGTTGTTATGGACGTTGTATCAAACAAGTATAAGCGTTCACAAAGAGCTTGGTCTACGCTTGGCACATAGTAAATGTTAAAACTGCTTTTAATAGTCTTGGGTTCTTTACATGCAACTATTGGATAAATAGGCTAAATTCCAAAATGCAAAATGTGAATCGGAGCGGTCTAAATGATATTTCGTCCAAATGAGAATGACCCTAGCTCACATTTAAAAAATACGACAAATTTTTCATCGCTTTTTGGGCTTACCGCATCAAAACTTAAGTAAGTAGTTATAAGAATATCATTTTTTTTTCATTACGAAAACACGAATATTCAAATATATTGAAATTTTCAACTCCAAAAACAGAAAATTTTTAGACAAAAATCTGATATTTTTTTTATATTTCTGCACAAAACATAGATTGTTGGTACTCGTTAGAACCGCCTCGGTGAGGCGGTTTTAACGAGTACCACAATCTATGTTTTGAGCAAAAGTAAGAAAAATAATATATACCCCTGTAAACCCCAGTTTTTCTATATAAAAGTGGGGTTCAAGGGGGTCAAAATTATATAGGCACGTTTTCGTGATGGTCACGCTGTTTCGGCACTGCTATAAATTGCGCTTAGCAGATCCGATGTATCCACCTAATTTAAAAGTGAAATTATACAGATTAATATACATCCCATAACCTTTGATAAAGTACTGCAATAGTAACCTTTTAGAATCTCTACATAAGTGCAGTGTGCCGAAAAAGTGCCCGTAAATAAAGACCACCTTCTGTATATGTAGCCGTTCCAGTAAATGCCATTCTATTTTATTCAGTGCTATATTTAGTCCCGGGTTTTACTTGTACAACACGCGGAAGGTCAACGGTATATTGGGGATCGACAAATGGATTCACTTCCGTGTCCCAACCAAACTGTATGTTGTCACCGCTACAAGGTCGGGCTGACTGGACCGAAGACAGACAAACGGACTTACTTATATAAAAGTATACACTTTTTTGTAAC
Organism: Anodontia alba; assembly: GCA_964016985.1. Classification (NCBI taxonomy): domain Eukaryota; kingdom Metazoa; phylum Mollusca; class Bivalvia; order Lucinida; family Lucinidae; genus Anodontia; species Anodontia alba. Next base: position 49,842,139 of record OZ024826.1, on the reverse strand, counting down.
CAGCTGATCCATTAGAGTAGAAAAAAAAAAATAAATAAATAAAAAAAAAAAATAAAAGATTCTGTGACTGCTGTATCCAGGGAGGACTGAGACCAGCCTGTATGTCGTTCACACTTTATATGCATAGACCATTTAGATCCTATGAACGAATGGCAAATGGATACACATATAAGAGTTTGGTAAAGTGGGGTAATGTTGGCGGACTGAAGTTGGCGACTGTGAAGCTTCTGAAAACTGGGAGCTGCTGCTTTGAAAGGAAAGCATTTGCTCCAGTGGAAATAAATATTCGTCTTGAACACAATCATGCCTAGTGTCCCATAACGGGTGGCTCGATTACCGTGGATGATTTGAACTATTTTTTCAGTCCCTACAAAATTCTTCCAATAGCTCAAGAAAACAAATATTTAATTTTTTTTTCTTATTTTATCATGGAATTGTATGTTGTGTGTACTTATTAGAAGCGCCTCATCGAGGCGATTCTAATGAGTACACTCAACATACAATCGTTGTGTAGAAAATCGAAAAGATTTCCCTAAATTATCGTTATTTGCTTTCTGAACTGGTGCCATGATTAACCCTCAGTGGCTCGAACTACCCATGTCTCGAATAAATTTCCATGATCCCAAAGATGTTCGAGCCATTGAGGTTCGACTGTATATTGAAAATTTTTCACCAACAAAAACTGAAAGTTTTCCAATAAAATTTCTGGTATTTTTCATATATCTGCTCAAAACATAGATTGTGAGGCGGTTCTAACGTGTACCCACAATCTATGTTTTTGAGCAGAAATAAGAAAATAATGTATACCCCTGTAAACCCCAGTTTTACTGTATAAAAGTGGGATAAAAGGGGGTCAACGTTATATAGGTATGTTCTCTTGATGGTCGTCTACACTGGCCTTAGATTCCATATTAAAAATATGTGGACATTGGCAAACAGTGTAGACGCAGATTAGACGCCAGAAAGGACGGCGTCTGATCAGGGTCTATATTATTTGCATTAATTACAGGAATTTCTATAAAACATGGTAATAATAAAAACTATTCATAACATTTCTCTTCGTACTTGGAATGGAACATATCTCGTATACTTATAGAAAACATATTTCTGCTTGAAAAAAAACAAAAACGAAATAAAAAAAAAAAGAAAAAAAAAAAGAAAGAAACACCTCTCTACTTGGAATAGTTTCTGCATAATTTCAGGAGTTCCGGAGATCTCTCAAGCACCAGTACTGATGCTGAGACCTCGAGCATGGAATATGGTGGAGTACCACATGATGGTAAGTTTGTTTGCTCTAAAAGTATTTGGGCACGCATCAGATCAACTGAAATGAATCGCGTCATACGAAATTTTGTCGTCGAGGCATAGAATTATTCATAATTCTGCAGCATGAGATCAAACCCTGCTGGCCGGGCTTCTTTTCATGCATCTTTGTCTTACAAGACCTACCCGCCCATCGATGTGCCCTACAGTAACAGTAGCTTTGGGGAGGCAACAGAGGTCCCAAACACCACGGTTTTGAACTATCACTGTCCGGTATCCCGCGAACACTCCTTTGCTAAAGTACCTTGGTTTAACATTTATCACTCTCTGGGCAGATTAAGCAGTCACATTTCAATTTTTCTTATTTTTTTTTCCAGATAACAAACAGTCTTTGAGGCAATTTGCATGAAATGTCAAAGTCTGTTTTCTGGAATAAATAAGGGGAAAAATCAAAATGTCGTCTGCTGAAGCATTTACCCAGCATGCTAAGCGTTAATTCTTAGCTATAGGTAATTCATTATACGCAAACGATTCACAGTGATAGAAAAGGTCGTATGCCATACGCGAACAGGACAGTCGCAGATCAGCTTCCGCATCTTCGAGCTTGCGCTAGCTTCTAGAAACCAAGGCTGACTTCGTTTCAGGCTATTGCCTAGCTACAGTCGCTGTTCTATTAAACTAGTTTACTCCACATCCGGGTATTTTAGAGCTATTGCACGAGCTATGGTGGCAAATGGCGGTCGTTTAGCAGGCTGTGTTGGTGCGCGGGCTGATTTGAAACTTTGCAATTCACATATGGGAACATGATTGTTATCCTTAACAGGCATTCATACGTCCAGTAAAGCCTATTCTGACAAGAAAGCAGTCGACTCTCTTCTCTAGGAGGATATCATCATGGCAATCAAAATTTATTTTACATTTCTCTCGAATTTAGTTTCACCATTACTGATTGGGCAAATGCTTAATCTAGGTGTTTTAGAGCTATTGCACAAAAGCACGGCAGCAAAAGCTCAAGCAATAGCCCGAAAAGCAGTCGGCCCAACATTTATCTTGTACATTACTGAGTATATCAAAACAAGACAGTTCGCCATAACCTTACACTATGAAGACACCTTGAAGGTAGAAGAGCGGCGAATAGCGGTGTTTTCGCCGGCTGTATTAGTACGCGGGCTGGTTTGAAACTTTGCCATTCACATATGGGAACTTGGTTGTTATCTGTAACAGACCTTTAAAGCGGACTGAATGCACCTCCAATAAAGACTATTCTGAAAGCATTTGACTCTCTTTTCTAAGGGGACTACTCTTAAAGTTTCGTATTCTTACCTTTAAGAGTAACAACTTAGAGAACAAATTCATATATACAGTCGAACCTCAATGACTCGAACATCTTTGGGACCATGGAAATACGTTCGAGACATGGGTAGTTCGTGCCACTGAGGGTTAATTATAGCACCAGGTCATGAGGCAAATGGGAATACATTACGAAAACACACCTATTCAAATATATTGAAAATTTTACAACAAAAAAAAAGGAAAATTTTCAGATAAAAAAATCTGATATTTTTCCTATTTCTGCTCAAAACATAGATTGTGGGTACTCGTTAGAACCGCCTCGCCGAGGCGGTTCTAACCACAATCTATGTTTTTGAGCAGAAATAAGAAAAATAATGTATACCCCTGTAAACCCCAGTTTTACTATATAAAAGTGGGGTTGAAGGGGGTCAAAATTATATAGGCATGTTTTCGTAATGAACTTAGGGGCGTCTTTTTGCTCTTCTATAAAATAATAGTCTATTGAGTGCATTCATTAGAATCTCTTCGATTCTAATGTACTATATATACAATTTCATGATAAAATGTAAAAATAAATCCTTAGATACCCCTAAATATTTGTTTTCATTAGCTATCGGAAGAATTTTGAGGGACTTATAAACGAGTTCGAATCAGCCCCAGTGGGCATATCAGGTTTATCATATGATGTCGCTGTTATTCAGTGAATAACGTCATAAATACATTTTCAGCAGTGATTTATTGAGATTTCTCAGTGAATTATAATCGATAATTCACCGAGTGAATTATTCATTTCGAACGTTTTGACGTCATAATTGCTAGGCGACGTTGCTGACGTTGTTGGTAACAACAATAACAAAAGTTGACATTTCGCGAAAAATTTGATAAAATCATGGAGATCAGACTGCAATTTTCACGTCAAGCTGGCGTTTTTTTTGTGGAAAGACCTGCAACGCAAATATAAAGTATGATTTTCTTGAGAATCCAGTGCAACTTTCGTGACATTGTTGCATCTGTATTTCAAGCGCAGGATGATTTTTGCATTAAAGTGAAAACAATATGGCGAGTGATTTTCAAACTAAACCATGCCTAAATGATTTTCTTGAGAATCCAGTGCAACTTTCGTGACATTGTTGCATCTGTATTTCAAGCGCAGGATGATTTTTGCATTAAAGTGAAAACAAGATGGCGAGTGATTTTCAAACTAAACCATGCCTCCTGAAATTCATACACTGACTGGAACTATTTTGGTAGGCTCTCATAACGGCTGAATGTAAAAATTCAAAGGTAAAACATGAATGAAAATGTAATAAACAGTTTATTTGGTTGTTTTGATCGACTACGGAGATTAATTCAGGCGTTTCTAAAGCTTTCGTGTAAAAGACTCGTTGGCTTCGCTCACTCGTTTTTTACGCGCTACCTTAGAACACTAGTGAATTATTTCTACGTAATCGATCAAAACAAACAAATAAACTCTATGTCATAAAAATCGTATGACCACAAGTTACATGACACTTTGGCGGGAACAAGTAACGTAATGACGACGTTCGTGCCAACCATGCATTTTCTGGGGAACAATTGTCAACTTTAAAGGCGATAAAATCCCATTTAAAATTGTCATATGATAAACAGAATGTTACACTCGTGATCATTTCATATGAAATTTATGAATCTTGCCGAAGCATGAAATGACCGCCCGTGTAAGATCCTCTGTTTATACAACGTCGTCTTTACGTCATGATGTTGCATCGACGTTGAGGCGAGGTTGTAAAGACGTTATGTGTCTGCTGGGACAACGGTAAACGAGCCATCAGCGTTCGAGTCATTGAAATTTTACTGTGCTGGACTGATATCCATTTCTAAAGAGTTGCAAAACATGTCATCTTGAAAACACGCCTCTATAATTTTGACTCCCTTTTTTATTTAGTAAAACTGGGGTTTACAGGGGTACACATTGTTTTTCTTATTTCTGCTCAAACACATAGATTGGGGTACTCGTTAGAACCGTCTCGGCGAGGCGGTTCTAACGAGTACCCTCAATCTATGGTTTGTGCAGAAATATGAAAAATGTCAGATTTTTTATCTGAAAACTCAGTTTTTTTGGTGGTGTCAGTATATTTTAAATAGGCGTGTTTCCGTAATGTGTGTTTTTGCAGTCCTTTAGAAAGGAATACTATCTGCGATGTGTATATGTGTATCTGTTCGCCTTGTATTATTTTTCAAACTGCAGGTGAATGACAAAGAAGTACCTGGCCCGCTCTTTGATTTTGGTCTGTTGATATACCACTGTGGAAGGACGTTACTGGGCGCTGAAAGTGGGCCTTTCTTTTATCTCTCAAAGGTAAGGTGAAAAATACGAAGAGAGAGAGAGAGAGAGAGAGAGAGAGAGAGAGAGAGAGAGAGAGAGAGAGAGAGAGAGAGAGAGATCACGAAAACATACCTTTATAATTTTGACATCTTTAATCCCACTTTCATATAGAAAAAACTGGGATTTACAGGAGTATACATTATTTTTTCTTATTTCTGCTCAAAAACATAGATTGTGGGTACTCGTTAGAACCGCCTCGCCGAGGCGGTTCTAACAAATAACCACATTCTATGTTTTGAGCTGAAATATGAAAAGTACCAGATTTTTTTCATCTGAAACTTTTCAATTTTTTTGGTGGTAAAGTTCTAAATATATTTGAATAGGCGTGTTTTCGTAACGGCGAGATTCGAATTTACTTTGCGGTGCTATGTTCTACTCACGTATGATACGTGAAAAGAGCATGGCATGAAGCCATGGTTCCCGACGCTAATTGCTGGATGAAGGCTGCTAAAATATGTATCAAAGACTCGCAAAAGTACGATTTTCTCTAAATGGCAAATGAGCTATGGAAAATGATTATCGAATGTGGTGGGAAATAATAGAAACTACGATGTAAATATTCTATAACACAAATAATTTGTTTAGGGATCAGGTATTTGTGATGGCACCCCGGGACTTCCTACATTATTTTATATGTCAATTAAAGGGAAATGAATACACAAGATTGAGGGGAGGCAACGACGTCAAATGGTTTGGCCTCCATTCTAAAAAGGGTTCTTCTCTAAAAGTAAGTAATTTGTTCCCAGTGGGAGCAAATTCTTTCCTTTTAGTGTAGACCCTTTTCTAAAAGGAGGACAAAACCATTTTGGCAGGTTTTAAATGGGAATGAATTCACAAGTTTCAGGACAGGCAACTCTGTTAAAATGGTCTTGCCTTCCTCCTGAAAAAAAGTTTTATTCTAAACCTAAAAGGAAAGCATTTACTCAGCTAGGGAGAAAATTTTTTTCCTTTCAGATTAGACCCCTTTCAAAAGGGATGACAAAACCAGTTTAACCCTTAAAGCGCCAAGAAAATCTGCATCTGAAAATGTCATCTGCTTATGTCGTCTGCTGCTTCTTCTTTCAAACTTTTCAAACTTACATTTTGCATATAGGCAAACAGTGTGGACCCAGATCAGACTGCTCCTAAAGGAGCAGTCTAATCTGGGAACACACTGTTTGCAAAAATGACTTTTAAAATCACAAGCAGATGACAAAGCAGACGACAATAGTTGTGATTGGCGCTTTAAGGGTTAACAGATTTGTCTGCTCTGAAAGTGTATCAATTCCCATTAACCCTAAAACTGCCAATCACAACAATTGTCGTCTGCCGTGTCATCTGCTTGTGATTTTAGATAGTCATTTTTGCAGACAGTGTGGACCCGATCAGACTGCTCCTCTAGCAGAAGTCCCCTTTTAACCCTAGCGTCCCATAAAAGGGACATTGGCACCCCTTCTGTCAGGAATGGACGTGTCCAAGACTTGAAATATAAGTCCCTCGGTACAAATGAGTTAAGAATGGGCATGGCGTGCGGGATAGCGAACAGGACGTTGCAGAATGTTGTCCATCACGAAAACATGCCTATATAGTTTTGACTCCCTTAAACCCCACTTTTATATAGTAAAACGGGTTCACAGGGGTACACATTATTTTTCTTATTTTTGCTAAAAACATAGATTGTGGGTACTCGTTAGAACCGCCTCGCCGAGGCGGTTCTAACGAGTACCCACAATTTATGTTTGGAGCGGAAATATGAAAAATATCAGAGTTTTTATCTGAAATTTTTCAGTTTTTGCAGGTGAAATTTTCTAGTATATACTTGAATAGGCGTGTTTTCGTAAAGTGTGAAAAATAGCGAAATATCTTTCAAGTGTATCTACACTCAGGGACATTTGCTTGTGTTTCACATACAGTCGACACTCGTTATCTCGACTTTGCTTATCTTTAAGTAAAAATCTGGTCCTTGTTTAACGTGGAAATCTAACAACAGGTAACAGAATATTGTGGAAAAGAGTTTTCCACAATATTTTCAATATATCTTTAAATGCTGGAGTCAGATTGCATATTCATTTGTGAAATGTGGTTACTCGATTTATTTTCCCCTCAATTCTGCAAATCTGACATGTCGAGGTTGCGGATATATCTCGAAGTATATCAGAGAGGCCCATTGGTCTTCGAGATAACGAGAGTCGACTGTAGTATTTTACGTTTTTTTTTCCAGTTGGAAGGCAGCAAAGAAGCAAGGCTGTGGGATAAAATATTTTGCTGGACAGAGGAGCAGGTATAGTATGTGTTAGGCATTTAACTGAAGCCATTGAGCAATTAGTTTCATTAAGAAAACAGACCTGTTCAAATACACTGAAAATTTTACCACAAAAAAAATAAATAAATAAATAAATAAATAAATAAATAAATAAATAAAATTTCCAGATAAAAATTCTGATATTTTTTTAGCTCACCTGAGCCGGAGGCTCAGGATGAGCTATTGTGATCATTCTCCGTCCGTCGTCCGACGCAATCTCTCTGTCCGTTCGTCTGTCCGTCCGTTCACACCTCTGAAACCACTGGGCCAAATTCTTCAACTATCATGTGGAGCCTTGTGTTAAAGGGGGATTAAAAATTGTACAAATGGTCATGGTCCGTAAATCAAGATGGCCACATGCCCATATATAGCTCCCATTGACTTATAATGGGGAAAAACTTAAAAACATCTTCTTTTCTGAAACCATGAGGCCCACAGTTTATATATTTAGTATGTAGCAATTTTTAGTGGTCCCCTACATAAATCCTGCCAATCAAGCGCCTGGGGTCCAAACTGGCCACTCCCAGGGGGTCATTAGCTCCCATAGACTTATAATGGGAAAAACTTTAAAAAATCGTCTTCTCTGAAACCATGAGGCCCGCAGCTTATATATTTAGTATGTAGCAATGTTAAGTGGTCCCTTACATAAATCCTGCCAATCAAGCCCCTTGGCTCCAAACTGGCCATACCCCAGGGGGGTCGTATGTTTATCTAAAGCTTTTGAGCTAAAGAACCTTAAAAATCTTCTCTGAAACCATGAGGCTGAGAGCTAAAATATTAAATATGCAGCAATGTTTAGTGATCCCCTACATAAATCCTGCCAATCAAGCCCCTAAGGTCCAAACCGGCCACGCCTTAGGGGTCATTAGCTCCCATTGACTTATAATGGGAAAAACTTAAAAAACTCTTCTTCTCTGAAACCATGAGGCCCAAGCTTATATATTAAGAGTGAAGCAATGTTTAATGGTCCCCTCCATAAATCCTGCCAATCAAGCCCCTGGGCTCCAAACTGACCACGTCCAAAGGGGTCATATGTTTATATAGAGCAATATAGCTAAAGAGCCTTAAAAAATCTTCTTCTCTGAGACCCACAGCTTATATATTTAGTATGCAGCAATGCTTAGTGGTACCCTTCATAAATCCTGCCAGTCAAGCCCCTAGCGTCCAAACTGGCCTAGCCCAGGGGTCATTAGCTCCCATAGACTTATAATAGACTTATAATAGGAGAAACTTAAAAATCTTCTTCTCTGAAACCATTAGGCCCACAGCTTATACATTTAGTATGTAACAATGCCCCTGAAGTCAAAATTGGCAAGGCCCTTGGGGTCATTTATTATATAGAGCTATATAGCTAACATTTAAAGAAAAAAACTTCTTTGAAACCAAAGGGCCCTAAGCAAGTGTGATATGAATCTTGCTAAAAATGTTTGTCTTGATGATTTCTAGGTCAGGTTTGGACCTGGGTTACTTATGACCTATATTTCACTGTCAGGTGACCTTCTATTTTTCATTTAGGTCAGTTTCTCAGTAACTGTTGGTCCTACAGCAGTGACACTTGGCTCTTGGAGACATCTTAGTATGGCCTCTTGAATGCAGCCATCTATATTTGACCTTCACCACGGTCCACTGACTTTGTTGAGTTTTTGCATTTATGTCAGTTTCTAAGTAATTATTGGTCCTACAACCAGTGATACTTAGCACACCTTAGCATGACCTTTTGAGTGCAGTCATTCATATTTGACCTTGATCTGTATTTCATGGTCCATTAGGCATGCTACATTGTCTTACTTGTCTATATACTCCACAAAATAATTTAAGGACCACCAGTTTTATTTTCCCTTTGATTATCACTAAAATGCGACCCTCAAGTTTTACAATTATTTCATGGACAAAACTGGATGTCTCAGCCCTATTTAAATCAGCTGAACATGTTTGCAACATGTACAAAAGTGTCAATGGCACCAACAACGCCAGACCAAACGATTCTAAGAAAACGGGAATTTACAAAAAAAAAAAAAAAAAAAAAAAAAAAACAAAAAAAAAAAAAAAAAAAAAAAAAAAAAAAAAAAAAAAAACAAACAAAAAAAAAAAAACAACAACAAAAAAACAAAAAAAAAAAAAACAAAAAAAAACTAAAAAAAAAAAAAAAAAAAAAAAATAAACGATTTTTACCCCAAAATGAAGTTTTTTTTCAAAATACCGGAAAAATTCTTTGTTTAATGAAAACTATACTCTATCACACAGAAAGTCATGCAACCTCAACCTTCATTCGAGTAAAAGACACACAGATATGGCCAGAAAAGTAGACCAACCCTTTGAGAGGCTAAAAATGCCTTGAAAGTTCCCCACAGACAACGAATAATCTGTAGAGGGTACCTATAGCAAAATGTGCGTTTCTTGATAACAAATAAGTCTTTATGAGTTTTTTACATTTGGGAGCCCAGACATCACTTTTGATGCGTAAATATTTTTTTAATTTTGGGGTAAAAAGTAGTGTTTTATTTGCAAATTTTAAAATGAAAATTTTTATTTCAATTTTTTTTTGTTGGAAACACTCCTTTAGGGCTTCTTTTTAAAGAAGCATTCAACGATATTTTGATATCTTCTGTGGGTTTGCCCATACACCCAGCCAAAGTTGGTATATACAGTCGACTCTCGTTATCTCGAATTCCAAGGGACTCTCTGAAAAACTTCGAGATATCCGTACTTCGACATATCAGATTTGCAGATTTGAGGAAAACATAATTGGAACAACCACATTTAACAAATTTATATGTAATTGGACTCTTGAAATTAGAGATATATTGAAAATATTGTGGAAAAGAGGAGAAATTGCTCCTTGGGAGCAATTTCTCCTCTTTTCCACAATATTTTCACCTGTTGTTAGATTTTCATGTTAAGGCAGGGATCAAATTTTCACTTCGAGATAAGCGGTTATTCGAGATAAGCGAGGTCGAGATAACGAGAGTCAATTGTATAGAAATTTGCATTATGTGGCCCTTAAATTATTTTGAGGAGTATATAATCATCATGATTCTTGGTCGGAATGATTGCCTTGATCATTTATGGGTCAGGTTCTCTAGATGGCGCTGCGTTTAGCAAAAGCTTTGAATGAGAGATAGCAGTAATTTGTCTATAATCTCCCTTGATAGGTAAAGTGCAAGGTAGACCAAATACTAACTGGGTCCTTCTAAATGGAATACTTTGTTTTTATCATAGATCCTCAGTGGAATTTAACTCATTTCTAAATTCAAAATATTCTGCTTCCATATGGAAGACTAATAATCATTATGTATTTTTTTGCATAGAAAATGTTTTGCTTTGATATTTTGGTAACTTACCAGCACATAATCACATTTGAGTTACAAGGAAAAGGCAGATGTCCTTAATAGAGATGCTAATAATAATATCAGAGGAATCCAATTGATTGGACCTGGAGTTAATTAACTGCTATCTCCCATTGTCACTGCATCCATATAAGCGATTACAGCCTATGCTGTCTGCTAAAGGGTACATGTATACAGCTGTATGCTACAGTAAATTGCGATATTTATCTGTTGGGACAGAGAAGTCTGAGCAAACATTGAGTACCCAGATCAGACGCCTAATACCTTAGAAAATGCGGTACTTATTGCTGTCTGCTACATGTAGTCAGAAGATTAATCGACAATATTTGCTAGTAAAATAAGAGTATAACAGACGAATGATGTTTATAGTCGGATTCCCAGAAAATAATCTTTGACATTCAAATGAAACTCCGAACCATACTTATCTTGAAAATACTGCTGTAGGAAAGCACATGTATATCTAAACCCGAATTTTATGGTGACTTAGGCTATAAATTCAGAACGATTATTGATAATATAGACAACCTCCTTTATACCGACACTCGCTACAATGACAAAATTTGTTATAATGACAATCTGATTGTCTCAAAACCTTCGCTTAAGAGGAGAGATAGTCACAATTTATGCAAGAATGTAGCTAAATGCATAGTAATAAACCCGACTGGCTGATAACGTTGCTTTCCTCTTTTATTGCTCGACGGCGCATTACGCAAACACGCCTATTCAAATATACTGAAAATTTTATCACCAAAAAAATGAAAACTTTCAGATAAAAAATCCTGATATTTTTCATATTCCTGCTCAAAACATAGATTGTGGGTACTCGTTAGAACCGCCTCGACGAGGCGGTTCTAACGAGTACCCACAATCTATGTTTTTGAGCAGAAATAAGCAAAAATAATGTATACCCTTGTAAACCCCAGTTTTACTATATAAAAGTGGGGTTTAAGGGGTTCAAAATTATATAGGTATGTTTTCGTGATGGTGTCGGGCGTCAGAATGAATAACGGCTCCTTCAAGGTTCAGCCTGTACATCCACCCAGTATGGCAATGTTTCTCGTTTGTCCCTTTTTGGGTAGCCCGGAGGCTGTAAAAGACACGTGCGATCAGCGAAGACTCTGATCATACTGCGCGCATAGGCAGGCTGACCTGAGTCTTCGCTGATCGCACGTCTTATTGTAGGTTTTGTCGTGCGCTGACTCAATTATGCTAAAAGTTACAATACGGAGTTTTGTACTTGAATCCGGTATTCTTGATCTGCAGGAACATGTAGTCAAAGGCCAAAAGTAATTCCACAAAAATATTTTCTCATAGACTTTAATGCATTTTAATGTTTACAAGACACTTAATATTGTGTAACGTCGTAAAGAAAATACTGATGTTCTATAATGATTGGAAAGGTAAATGATGCATGCCCAAAATATATGACTTTACTAAAAATCGGATATCTGTCTTCTCAGATACAATAATTTAAGTTAAGATAAAATTTTAAAAATGGCAGATTTCCATTGACGTCAATGTTGACGTCGCTCAAAAACTGATCAAAATATCTTACACAAAATCTAATTCTTTGTCTCTCAAGTTTGCATTGAGAAAATCCAATGAGAATCACAATGTATATTACACAAATTGTCCACCTTTTAAATGATGCGACTGTTATAAAGATATAAACAATTATTTTTAATATTATTATTTTTTTTCTTATAATGTGAAAATGCATTGAACTCTGTGGGATTTTTGACGCTTTGGAATTACTTTTGATCCCTGACTGTATGTACGTACTAATGAACCCCAACGTAAGACAGCGTATTTTCTTACATGTGCGCCTAACAAAGACTCAGTTCAGGCTGTGCATCCGTGCAGTCTGATTAAAGTCTCCGTTGTCCACTTGAAGAAACTTTGCATCCTTGACTTTCCCAAACTCGCCCAGTGAAGGTTTCTGATCAGACTGCGCGAATGCGCAGGCTGATCTGAATCTTCGCTTGGCGCATATGTCCGAAGGTGTATTTTCTGACATGTGGTAGTTTCATTTCAGCTAAAGCTCCCACCAAATTGTATCAAAGCATGTGTTCTGATTGAGAATGTGTTGGCAGCGTTTCAAATGGAAGAAATTCTGTATGAGCTCCGAGATCGCTCTATAGGGCTAAACTGTGGACTGTGGGACTATTCTGCTTCATTTATCAACAAATTTGGTAAATTTATGTTACTGTATATCGGACATTTTTTTATATTTTGATTTGTGTTGAGGTTTTACGGCCCGATCAACCCAATGGCGTCATGTCGAGCGCAATCAATTTACCTAATCACCCGTTTACTGGGTAGGCTTAGTCCTCTATACCCTGTTAACCAGTATATTGTATTTAGAGCTATTTCTGAAGAAATGAATGCGTACTGTATGAATACAGTAAACCCTCAATGACTCAAACACCGATGGCTCGACTCTGGCTGATTAAAACTCGCTTTTGCATTCCTAGGAATTGTTTCAACAGCTCAAGAAAACTAATATATAGGATAGTTTAGAGAAGTTTTCTCATCTTATGTATTTTATGTGTACTCATTAGAATCGCCTCACTGAGGCGATTCTAATGAGCACAGTCAGCATACCATTATTTTATAGAATATCGAAACTAAATCTCTAAATTATCCACATTTGCCTCCTGACCTGGCGTTTTGATCAACCCTCAGTGACTCGATCTGCCAATATTTAACCCCTCTCTTGCTGAGCACGACATGCCCTGTTTTAGCAAACAGTGTAGATCCAGATCAGTTGGCTTCTCAAGAAGCCAACTGATCTGGATCTGCACTGTTTGTCATTAAATATGTGAATTTCTATCAAAAACCCGGATCAAGTAATCTGATTGGCTGGAAATTAGAAGTGGGCGTGGCATCTTAATTTATTCAGCATGACAAGGGTTAGAGCAAATTTCTATGGTTCTAAAGATGTTCGAGCTATTAGTGTTCGACTATAGTTAAAGGTTACATACATTTTATGTCAGATCACGGGCAAATAGTTTTTCTCGTTGGTTTTCTCAGGCATTTGATAGCGGGGATATAGTGGGGCTTAATGTCCGTGATGTAGCCTCCGATGAGTTCCGGCAGTGGCGAGATTTTAATTTTCCACAGAAATAGCTCAGAGAAATAGCGGCTGCCGTGCTCTTAGCCGGAATTTTCTGGGATATAGTATAGTGTATTTGCAGATATTTAAATTGTGTGTGTGTGTGTGTATGTGTGTGTGTGTGGGTGTGGGTGTATGTGCTCTGAAACCACTGAGCCTGTTAAAGCCAAATTTCACGAGGAGCCTCCATAGGATAGGGTAATAAAGTTTATCTAAATGCTAAACGACAATTCATTTGTTGTTTTTCATTATTGTCAACTGAACTGAGCATGAAAAATAAATATAATAGCCTCGGGGCCTGGTCCTGTCGGTCCCGGATATGCCCTGCTTTTGCAAAGAAATAGTGTAGATCCAGACCAGTTGCCACACGCAATATGGTAAAACATGCGTTTGGATCTTATAAGCCCATTTATGCCTAGTGGACTCTTCTACCTCAAGTCTTTGGACAGGTCAACTTTAAATAGAAGGGACGTCTGGAAAGTTTCATTATTACCACTTTTATAGAAATTCCGGTATTTAATGCAAACAGCGTAGACCCTGATCAGACGCCGCGTTCTGTGGCCTCTAATCTGGGTCTAAATGTCCCTTTTATGGGACGCTGGGCAGAAATAGGTTAACTGTACTGAAACCGTCATTTCTTTTGGTAAGACATTTTTCATTGTTTATTATTATTTTCTTAACATATATATATATCAGTTCATTTTAATTGATTGAAACAGGACACAGAAAGGACTTTGTATTGCCGGACAGAAACAAGTATGTCTCGATGGATCGTCATTTTCTGGCAAGTTACAGAGACTTGCTAATCCAGACTTGTCACAGTCGTGGAGCGCATGCCACTGGTGGAATGGCGGCTCTTCTTTTACCCACCCCAGACGAAAAGCCACAGTACCAGGAAGCACTTTGGAAAGTCAAAAGGTTGGAAGATTTGGCGTGTGAAATACATGTACTTCAGTTGTTTCCTCAATTTCCTAGATTAACTGTATACCGTAAACAGTAGAACCAGAATAGAACAGAATCTAAATTTCGTCACATCAATGATTATTAAGCGCCTAGCTGTCTCAGTCAGTCACTCTTTGGCTCTCCCTCAGAAACTTCTTTAACTATTTCACTTTATTTGGAATTATAAAATAATATATATAATTACCATATAAATGTTGATAGTACATGTATACTTAAATATTAGGAACACACCTATCCACCCACCCTCCCACGCACACACAACTCAGTTGTCAGTACGAACTGATAGAGCTGAACCAGGAAATACACAGTATTCGGCATTTTTAGTCAGCATTTTTCATATTTAATGTTTACATACCATGATATCACCTAGCACAGAATGTTGAGAGATCCCACAACACCATTTGTCCCCCCCCTCAAAAGCAGGCGCCTCACCACAAAAGTAAGAGCCCCTCCTCAAACGTAACTCCATCCTCAAAAGTAATTTTCTCACCTCAAAAGTAACTCCCACCTCAAAAATAAGTGCCCTATTTCCAAAGTAAGTGTCCCAGCTCACTTTCCAACGGCAGTTCTCCAAGCATTTTTAGAGGGCACGAATGTATTCTCAGCGGGCACATGCATTTATACAACGTCGCATTAAAGGCTCCATATTCCTCAAAAATAGACATTGTTTTTATCCAAGAAAGGCTTAATAAAATTAATACATGGTATTAATACGATCAACAATGTGGCATCTGACAGCCGGTAAAATTTCAGTTAGTCTCTCGTTTTTGAACTGGATCAAAAATGAAATGATTTTTTATCGTGTCTCTGAATAAATGTTGGCAACATTAATTCAGAGATACGATAAAATCATTTCATTTCAAGGACGAGAGACTAACTGAAATTTTACAGGCTGTCAGATGCCACATTTTATGATCGTATTAATACCATATATCAATTATTAAACCTTTCTTGGATAATAAAATGTCTATTTCTGAGGAATAGGGAGCCTTTAACGTCGATGCAACGTCACATGGCGTCGATAAAACGTCATGACCTTCATATATTGTCACATAAACGTCGATGCAACGACGCTGCATCGCCGTTAATGCGACGTTGTATTAACGTGGATGATGTTGCATCGACGTCAATTCGACATTTTAATAAACGCCACGAGCTCGCTGGAATTGTATTTTACATTATAGATCGAGTCTGCTATTTTCGAGTCACTGAATGTACATTTTGCTTCCAAAAAAAGATTTCTCTATAAAGAACATGTTTAAGGCATGTTTCCAAATGGCAGTACATTGTCCACAAGACAGAACATTTAATCTTCTGTTTCTAACGCTGGGCCACTTTTAAAACAATGTGGGTGCAAACAAAAGTCCTTAAAATGACAAGCAGAACAACACCAAATTTGTAAATATTATTTTTAAGAAAAACATAATGCTGGGCAGTTTATGTGAATCGTCTGTTAGGCATATACAAATCAGCCTTGTTTTCTCTGTATAATGACGATAATATACACCAAAATGCCGTCTGCTTCAGTTTTGATTGATGCTTTAATGATCAATAAAAAAAAAAAAAAATAATAATAATTGACTATAAGATACCGAATTCGGTGCAACCCCTGTCAACGGACGGAATAAAACAACTGATATTTATTTCATTTCCTTTAGTGGGAAGAAGAAGGAGATAGAAGCTGGCGTAGACGGGTTCCTGGTTTATGATATTGGACTGGTTGCTCCCATGCAGCAGGTACATGTACGCTAGCATTTACCGAATTTACCCTAAATATTGGGAGACCTTACTAGTCCTAAAATTTGAACAAGTCCATTTTACTACCTGATAAAGCGTTTAAAACTTAGCATCACGAAAACACGCCTATATAGTTTTGACCCCCTTAAACCCCTCTTTTATACAGGAAAACTGGGGTTTACAGGGGTAAACATTAATTTTCTTATTTCTGATCAAAAACATAGATTGTGGGTACTCGTTAGAACCGCCTCACCGAGGCGGTTCTAACGAATACCCACAATCTATGTTTTGAGCAGAAAATATGAAAATTATCAGAATTTTATCTGAAAATTTTCATTTTTTGATGGTAAAATTTTCAGTTTATATGAATAGGCTTGTTTTCGTAATGGAATGACTGGCAAACAGTGTAGACATTGATCAGACGTTGTGTTCTACGGAGTCTGATGTAGGTCTACATTGTTTGTTCAAGCCTGTCTGTCCTAATAATTAGGGTATATATACTATATACATGTATTTATTAAGCGTGCATTGCGATGTATGTTGATCTTACACTTTATGGCAAATGGAAATATTTTGATGGAAATAACTCCGACACAAAATATTTACGTCCTTTCTCACTTGAGGTACTCTTACAGGAAGGAATTGCTCCACTGTGGTAGCAAAAGCTTTTCTTTAAGAGTAACTCCTTCTTTTCAAAGGATTCAAGCACTATAGAACTATATCTCTGTCAGTAAAAGTTGTCTCCCTTCGAAAAATGTCACCAAAATCTTCAGGTGCATTTCTTTTATTATTAATCAACTAAGTAATTAATGTTCTAATATATGCCAAACAGCCTGCACAATTCCAATGCAGTGTTTAGCATGATTTCTTTACGGTTTTGGTCCGGGCTTTGTATGAGGGCTAATACTGAAAGTTACAAGGATAGGGGATAAAAACCGAGGGTTTCAGGAGGACAAATATTATACAGTATTAACCGGGCCAATATTTTAACGACATTAACCAGTCGATGAGACTTTAAACACAGCACAAAGTTGATAAAAGGCTCGTTCTGTATTCCTCAAAACAGACATTTTTAAATCCAAAAAAGGTTTGATAAATTGATATACTGTTTTAATATGATCATAAAATGTGGAATCTGACAGTCTGTAAAATTTCAGTTAGCTTCTCGTTTTTGAACTGGGCCAAAAATGAAATGATTTTTTTTATTGTATCTTTGAATTAATGTTGGCAACATTAATTCAGAGATAGGATAAAAAAAGAATCATTACATTTTTTATCCAGTTCAAGAACGAGAAGCTAACTGAAATTTTACAGACTGTCAGATTCCACATTTTATGATCATATTAAAACTATGTCAATTTATCAAATTTTATAAGCTGTCAGGTGCCGTATTTTATAATTGTATTAATACCATATATCAATTTATTAAAGCTCCAAATTCCTCAAAAATAGACATTCTATTATCCATAATAAATTGATATATGGTATTTATACAATCATAAAATGAGGCACCTGACAGCCTGTAAAGTTTCAATTAGTCTCTCGTCATTGAAATGAAATGAATTTTTTATCGTATTTCTGAAGTAATGTTGGCAACATTAATTCAGAGGTACGATAAAAAAATCATTTCATTTTTGATCCAGTTCAAAAACGAGAGACTGACTGAAATTTTACAGGCTGTCAGATGCCACATTTTATGATAGTATTAATACTATATATCAATTTATTAAACCTTTCGTGGATAAAAAGATGTCTAATTTTGAGGAATATAGAGCCTTTAAACCTTTCTTGGATAATAAAATGTCTATTTATTTAAGGAATATGGAGCCTTTAATAAAAATGTCATGAAAAGGATAATTTCACATTGGCCCTATTACAGGTGCTCGGCCAGTCGTATTGGCCTTCGGATGACTTGATTGGCCCTCGGCTCCGCAGTCCTCAGGCCAAGACAACTGCCCTCGGACCTATAACAGGGTCAGTATGAAAACAACCGTTTAATAGCATTATATTATTGTGCTAATTTGTTTCATCACTGAAGAAAGAATTCTGGCTGGTCACGTGTTTCCGAATCATCTTGAAGAATGCAAAAGGACAGATGGATAGTTATGGGAATGAATTCGGCAAGCAAGGGGTCCCTTGGAAGTTAAGGAAAAAAATCAATCTGTTCATGAATGTAATATAACGTGAGTAGTACCACTTAGTAGTATTACATGTACTACTAAGGTGCAACTCTTATCACGCCTCCCAGCACCGAATTTATTCAGCGATATTTTATTTTCAAATAAATCCACAAAATTCAGTGATCTCAAAGGACCAGAAACAAAACTACAAGAAAAGCCAAGTACGGGATTACGTTTTACGGCCCCACACAACGCTCAATCTGTAGTAAAGATAAATGGGCCGCGCAATGCGAAAACGTGTCTTTTGGCATATGCGAACAGCGAAGGCCCACATCAGCCTGCACATCCGCAAAGTCTGATCAGGGCCTTTGATATATGCTAACAGAATCATGGGATACTATAGACTTATCAGTAGAGAGCAAATGCCCGGATGACACTTTGCGCATGCGTGGGATGAATCTTAAGAAGTGCATTTTGCACATACTCGAAAACATCTTTTCACTTGGCGCAGCCCAGATAAACAATCATTGAGCGCAGCCCTGCCATGGCTATTTTGTTTATCATATCTTCCTTGAAAAGGTGAACCTATTCGAATTTCTTGCACTATAGTAGATGCTGCGATTTAGTCTTTGCTGAAACCACTATAAACCCCGAAAATTAACCATACGAGCAGCCAAGGCCCAAACCATTATGCAGTGCTCTCAGGGTCTTCGCAACTGAACAAAACCGTATCTCATACACTTTTCAGAATTTCAACGATGCGCAGAACAAGTCCTGGTTTGGCCGCGGGTAATATACTTACAAATGTGCCACATCGAGCGAAAAAGCATTTTGAGGGCTTATCCGAATAGCGAAGGCTAAAACTAGACTGCGCATGTCCCCAGTCTCAAAATATTAATTGTACGTCGATGTAATCTACAGCATTGAATGATATTCTTAGCAGGCAGCGATGGCCCAGATCAGACTGCGCGGATGCGCAGTCTGATCTGGGCCTTCGCTGTCCACATACGGACTTTATTTCGAAGACACGTTTTCCTTGTCGTGGCCTGCGTAATATTGATTTTTTATCATTGATGATTTTCAGCTATTTAAAGAAAACAGCGCTGGAGAAAATCAACTCCATGTAACCAGGACTGATATAACTGTGGAGCCGAAAGATCTCCTTCAGATGCCTAAGGTAAGGCGGCTTCCATACCGAATTTCATTTAAAGTCACAAGCTTTTAAAATTTACAGTGCGCTGGTTTTGTTCCATACGAATTAAAATCCCTATATAATACTTCCGATGTTGCGCCTCTTTCTGAAATGTTTTTGCTTGCTTTGAATTCAAGTTGGTCAAATATGCACTAAAAAGTTCTGCAGTAGAAATTAACAGAACTGTATAGGCCCACCCCGGAGTCCAACTGTTGCATTACCAAAACACGCCTATACAAATACATTGTAAATTTTACCGCCGAAGAACGAAAATATTAAGATGAAAAAGTTGTGATATTTTTCTTATTTCTGCTCAAAATATTAATTGTGGGTACTCGTTAGAACCGCCTCGGGGAGGCGGTTCTAACGAGTACCCACAATCTATGTTTTAGGCAGAAATAAGAAAAATAATGTATACCCCTGTAAACCCCAGTTTTACTATATAAAAGTGGGGTTCAAGGGGGTCAGAATTATATAGGCGTGTTTCCGTGATGGTTTTATTTTGCTTCAGCATTTCATTTATTTCTTGCTGTGGGGTCCTCATTCTTTGTTTTATCTCTACATTCGTTTGCTTTTATGCTCTCGGAGATGTACTCAGATGCACTGATGAGTTATAAAACCTTTACGCGGACTAAACAAATGTCTTGTATATACTACGACAGAACTAAGGGTGAGGGTTGTGGCCACGTAAAATCGGTTTAACCGTTCGAAGGTGATGCTTCTGCTGTGGTTTACTATTTCTGTCATAGTATGTCTTTGCAAGTATGTCCTGGTGATTTTGTTTATTTTAGATAGCCGTTTGGCCAATTATTTGGGAAATAAACAGTCCTTTTGGCTTTCTGCTTGTAATGTTTTGATTGTGGTGCCGTTGCTTTGGGTGGGTCCTTCTTTCCCTTTGGTGTCTTGGACGGAAGGTGTGGTTGATTGTATCAATTCCTGATCATTGCCTTCCTTTCTGTTGTATATTTAGGCACTTCTGCAGTAGAAAGTAACAGAATTTTATATTGTGGATGGTTGCTTTGACTATGAAAATAGAAAATCATCAGGTGTATAATATACCCTTACACCTGTCTACAGAATCTGTGTCAGTGTCTTCGAAGAGACCAAAGTTCTTTACATGTAACTTGACCTTACAATCTGTTACTGTGCTTTGAAGATTATAGAGGGACAACTGTTAGGTAAGTACCATTTATTGACCATTTGAACTTAACACAAACAAAAACAAAAACAAGGAAAAAAACTATTGGCTGAAGAATATTTGCAAATACAATCGACTCTCGTTATCTCGAATTCCAAGGGACTCATTGAAATACTTCGAGATATCCGTACCTCGACATATCAGAGTTGAGAGAGTGAGGCAAACAATAAATTGAACAACCACATTTAACAAGTAAATATGTAATTGACTCCTGAAGTTAGAAATATATATATATATATATATATAATAATGTGGAAAAGATGAGAAATTGCTCCTGAGGAGCAATTTCTCCTCTTTTCCACATTATTTTGTTACCTGTTGCCATAGTTTCATGTTAAAACAGGGACCAGAGTTTCATTTCGAGATAAGCGGTAATTCGAAATAAGCGAGTTCGAGATAACGAGGTTCGACTGTATGTATAAACTATATAGGGGAAATCAACGGTAGTCTGAAGCTGTAATGGATACACTTTCAAGGGAAATTACTCCGATTTAGAACCGTTTGCCTATACAATTCAGCTGAAAGTAATATTCTGCCCACGGTGGAATATAGGCGCTCTCAAGGCTTTTGACTGACATGGAAATATTTACCTACATAATTCAACTGAAAGTATTATTCTGCCCAAGGGGAACATATGCGCTTTCAAGGGCTTTGACTCTGACATGGAAATATTTAACTATACAATTCAAATGAAAAATATCATCATGCTTACTGGAAATGCATGCGCTTTCAAGGGCTTTGACTCTGACATGGAAATATTTACCTATACAGTTCAACTGAAAAAATATTATTCTATACATGGGGAATTTATGTGCTTTCAAGGGCTTTCACTGAGACATGGAAATATTTACCTATACAATTCCACTTTAAAATGTTATTCCACTTAAGTGGAATGTATGCACTTTCAAAAGCTTTGACTCTGACAAGGAAATATTTATCCATACAATTCGACTGAAAAATATTATTCTACTTAAGTTGAATGTATGCGCTTTCAACGGATTGGACTCTGACAAGGAATATTTATCCATACAATTCGACTGAAAAATATTATTCTACTTAAAAGAATGCATGCGCTTTCAAGGGTTTTGACTCTGGCAAGGAAATATTTACCCATACAATTCAAATGAAAAATGTTATTCTACTTAAGGGGAAGGTGTGCGCTTTCAAGGGCTTTAACTCTGACAAGGAAATATTTATCCATGCAATTCGACTGAAAAAATATTTTTTCCACTTAAGGTAAATATATGCGCTGTCAAGGGCTTTGACATGGAAATATTTACCTATACAATTCAAAAAGGAAATGTTATTCTGCTAGAATTCTACATGGCTTTCAAATGCTTTAACTCTGACATGGAAACTGCCTATGTAATTTGGGGCTGCTCTTAAATAAAAGAATATGCTCCCCTCCCACGCGGGAGCAAATTCTTTCCTTCCAGAGTAACCGCCATTTTCAAAAAAATTCAAATTCAGTCGACCCTCATTATCTCGACTTCGCTTATCTCGAATAACTGCTTATCTCGAAGTGAAAATCTGGCCCCTGTTTTAACACGGAGGTAACAAAATATTTTGGAAAAGAGGAGAAATTGCTCCTCAGGAGCAATTTCTTCTCTTTTTTACAATATTTTTAATATATCTCTAACTCCAGGAGTTAAACTACATATTCATTTGTGCAATGTGCTTGTTCGATTTATTTTTACCTCAATTCTGAAAATCGGATATGTCGAGGTACGGATATCTCGAAGTGTTTCAGAGAGTTCCTTCGACTTTTTGATAACCGGAGCGGACTGTACTAGAGAGGCAACGTCCTGTCGGAAAAAAAATGTCTTCCTTTGCAAAATGCTGGTAAAGGTGCTCAGCTGTATCCATTTACCTAACTTTTATTGGATTCCTTCTTTGCAGGGCAGCGTGACTCTATCAGGTTTGAAGCACAACATAAAAGTTGGCGTTTTATTTGTTGAAGCATGGCTTAGAGGTCAAGGTCATTTCTTCTTAGATGGGGCAGTAGAAGACTCCGCTACTGCAGAAATATCAAGATCCCAGGTGAGTGTTTGTACGTTGACAAGATGGAGGGACGTTCTTGTGTTGTTTATGCATTGTATTCTGGTCCACAGCTTCGACACTTTTTTCATTTGTGTGTGTGTGTATGTGTGTACGTGTGTGGTTTTATTGCTCCCAAGGGCGATTCCTTTTAGAATCTATTCACACCGTCAACGAATTACCGTCTTAAGGTGATCATATTACTACCTGGTTATGTTTTACTGATTTTACAGTGACACTTTACTGAAAGGGGCTACAATCCAACCTCGTGACAGGAAACGAGGTTGCGCTTCATTTTTACCTCCCGAAGTATGACGCAGACTGCCCAGGACTGCCCAGGAAAAATCTAAGGGTAACTAAGTGCAAATTTCTTGAGAAGAAAAGCGCTGTAAATAACGGTTTATGACGTCAGAGACAGACTACCTTACAACAGGCGGTTGAAAATAATTTGCCTACGTGTTTTCGTATGAAGCTAAAGGACACCGACGAAACATGGTATCTCTGGTCCGGATTGTATGTATGAACACAACACTTATAGGTATTGGATACACATTCAGAGCCAGCTTTGTCAAAATTGTTTTTAATTCCCCCTGTAAAGGGGTATTCTCTAATAAGAAAGAATTTGCTCCCGTTGTGAGTAAATTCTCTCCTTTTAAAGTAGGCTTCTTTTCGGAAGGGCTTTGATGTACAAGAATACAAACAAAAAGTCACAAAAATTGTCTCCCTTGCCAAAATGGTGGGAAAAAAAAACAAACAGTACCCAGTCCACTTAAGGGTATATGAGCCGCAACGTAAGAAACTACCCAGCGGGCACACAACGTTGAAACAACGTCGATTCAATATTGATCAACGTTCGCGAGACATCGGTGAAAACGCGAAACAAAATAGTGCAAGAAATAATGCGAAATGAGGCATTTTAAATGCATTAACAATCGCCAGGTCCCTTGGGAGGTCTTGAAAACCGTGGCCTTCGGCCTTCGGCCTCGGTTTTCAACACCTCCCTGGCGAATGTTAATGCATGAAAAACCATGTTTGATCCCTATATTAACTTCTTTGCCAAAAATCTTTTGTTTCACACAACAGATCTGCGCTGCAGCCATTAAATCTTTGATCGTGCCTTCCAGGCATATGCAGACTATGATGGCCCAGATCACCTGTTTATTTACGCTGCCTGTTACTCATCATCAGCTTAGAGAACCATCGATACTGCATTATGTATCAACGGACAGCAAAAACTAAGATGAGACTGCGCGCATGTGCAGGATATTCTGAAGCTGCATAATTTGCAAATGCCCAAAGACATATTTTTGGATCGATTGTTTACATTCGAGCCATAGAATACACACGCTAAAATTTCCTTAAGGTAGTTGTCCACGTGATTATCATTGACCACTGTAATCAAAATCCAGGTAACGGTTATTTATAGCCGCGCTATTCTTGTCGCTGTGACGTCAGAGTGCTGTTGATAGAGGGTTATCTGTAAAACTTAGACTGGGACATTTAGGAAATTGGCAAACAGTGCAGACCCAGATCAGACGCCGCAGAACGCGGCGTCTGATCAGGGTCTGCACCGATTGTTAAAATTACAGGAAGTTAAGGGTTAAATTAAATAAGTCCACGTTCAGGACCATTTTACCAGGCTACAGTCAGTGACAATCGACCCACCAGTGCTTTCAGTGCTTTGATTGCTTCATGCGGATCACTGTGTGAACACATTACGGAAACATGCCTATTCAAATATATGGAAAATCTCACCCACAAAAACTGAAAATTTTCAGATAAAAAATTCTGATATTTTCGATATTTCTGCTCGAAACATAGATTGTGGGTACTCGTTAGAACCGCCTCGGCGCGGCGGTTCTAACGAGTACCCACAATCTATGTTTTGAGCAGAAATAAGAAAATTAATGTATACCCCTGTAAACCCCAGTTTTACTACATAAAAGTGGGGTTTAAGGGGGTCAAAATTATATAGGGATGTTTTTGTGATGACCTAATGACCTGCCAATGCTGCTCAGTTCGGTTATTAAGACACAGTTGTCTGGCTACTAGCTCACGTATACACGCCAAACTTTCTTCATATATATATGACATGAAACATATCTTGCACAAAACGACAACATTCCATTGCGAATGTAGCTAATATCCTGACCAGACTGCGCATTAGCTGTTCGTCTGTTTGAATACAGTCATTCCTCTATATAACGGCATTCATTATACATGTAGCAGCAAGTTTCTTTATGACGTCATTTTGATTTCTACAAATGCGCTCTTTTTTGACATGTACAAGTATAAATTTACATTCTTGATAACATCAAATTAAGTCTACCGTCAAAATAAAGGGGAAGAAAAGAGGGTCCTCTATACATGCGTCTTGTGGATTAAAATTGGAGAAGAGAGAAGATCCCCAATTGATAGCGTACGAGGATGCGGATTTTCTGAATCCCCGCATTGAATAGCCATGTTTGCCTTCTCCACGGCGTTACATAAAGGTAAACATAAAGGAAATACAATGATGATTTACTGGTCGAGAATCGAGGGGTGTCTAGTATGCGATTTTACTTATTTCTCCACCAAAAAGCAAACACAAAATCATCATCAACAACAACAACAACAAAACACATAAAAAACAAAGTTAACAAAACACACACACACACACACACACACACACACACACACACACACACACACACACACACACACACACACACACACACACACACAAGCATTTAGAATTGAAATTTCAATCATCTCGGGGAGAAGCTAATTATGACGACAATCCTATATTGCTTTTTTTTTTTTATGGAGAACCAAGAATATATCAATATTATTTTTTCTTTTTTTTTTTTCAAAGAATTTGCTGTTTAGCGAGAGTCTTGGTGATAATAAAGATAAGGAATTTTATTTCATGTACAAAATCAATTAGCGACTATTTTGGCCACTATGAAGAAAGCTCAGAATTGGTCTTTAACACTATTAAGGAACGTGAAAATCAGTTACGCTACTGTCTACGCCCACAGTTTGCTAAGGCTCCGGAAGCTTTTTATGAAAGGTCACGGACTAATCCAATGCTATTTTCCATGGACTGCTCAATATTATTATAGTAG
Organism: Anodontia alba; assembly: GCA_964016985.1. Lineage (NCBI taxonomy): Eukaryota > Metazoa > Mollusca > Bivalvia > Lucinida > Lucinidae > Anodontia > Anodontia alba. The sequence continues at coordinate 49,816,121 of OZ024826.1, read as the reverse complement.
TACAGGAAAAGCCGGTTAGGCGCCATCCAGGAAAAATAGTTTCTTCTTTTTTTTCTTTTTGCTTGATTTTTTTCTGGGGCCGCCTTCTTAATTTTTATTATACTTTAAACATTACGAAAACACGCCTATTCAAATATACTGAAAATTTATTCATCAAAAACTGAAAATTTTCAGATGAAAACTTCTGATATTTTTCATATTTCTGCTCAAAACATAGATTGTGGGTACTCGTTAGAACCGCCTCGACGAGGCGGGTCTAACGAGTACCCACAATCTATGTTTTAGAGCAGAAATAAGAAAATAATGTATACCTCTGTAAACCCCAGTTTACTATATAAAAGTGGGGTTTGAGGGGGTCAAAATTATATTGGCATGTTTCCGTGATGAAGACTATTAGGCGCTTTTTACCCCAAAATAAAAACGCCTTATAGTCTTTTAAAGGATTATAAAGGCGTCCCCAGAAAAATCAAGCAAAAAAGAATTTTTTTTTCCTGAATGGTTGCGAACCGCCTTTTCCTATACTACTATAGACTGTTTGTGAAAACTAATACTAGTTTTAATGACCTATGTTTTACTAGGGTCAATCTATTTATAGAGGATTAGGAATCTCTCTTTGTTTGTTTGTTTGATTTGGGCTTAACGTCGCTTTCAGCCTTTTTCAGTCATATTGCGACGGTGTCTGGATGTAGCAGGGAGCTCAATGCTCACTTTTAGAGTGCTGCCTCACTGAAATATCACGCCCCAGACACTTTGACATGATATTCCACCCAGTCACATTATACTGACACTGAGCTGACCAGTTCTAGCTCTACTTTCTTAATGCTGAGCGCCAAGCGAAAGAGCAGCTAGTACCATTTTTAAAGTCTTTGGAACCTCCCGGTCACAAAGCGGACGCTCTACCACTGAGCCACTGTGCCGGTGAATCTCTCTTTGGCCTGAAGCAGCTATTTTGTCTCTAATTACCATATATACGGACGGCCTTACCTGTTTAAAATACACTATGCAAACAACTGTATTTTTGTTTTCACTTTGAAACTTTATTTTTGCCATTTTTGGATTAAGGATAATCTGACGGCTGTCCAAACATGGCGGCGAAATTCGCCACCTGTATACATCATCATAAAATATCAACAAAAATCACAAATGAAATGCGTGTCTCATAAATTCAGCTGATAACTTAAATGTCAAGGCATATCAAGTGGTTATCAAGAGATAAAAATGCATTTTATAAGTATGAAAAAACTAACCTTCTAACTTGTGCAAATTCGGGACCAAAAAGTTCCCTTTTCTTTTTTATAAATTCATAAAATACTAACGTCAGTTTGTTTCACAATGTTCCGTCTAGAGCAGCCGGAAATTAAAATATCCAAAAGCTTTCAAATAAAAACACAATATGCCTATGTTCGCAGGTACCCAAACTTATACACAAAACTAAAATCTTGTCCTTTCATGTATATAACGGACTGGATACCGGTTTGTATTCTCTCTGCACGTGCAAGGGGGACTGCTAAGTACATTATATATGTACGGTCAATGTACATTGTTAGAACTGTTTGAGTGGCCTTCTTGGAAGCCAAAGTGTGTCTTTATTTGAATGAATTTGGATATTTTATTTTCCGGTTGCCCTAGATGGAACATTGTAAAAGAAAATGACAGAAGTACTTTATGTATTCATGGAAAAGAAACAGGAAATGTTCTGTCTCAAAATTACGCAAGTTAGAACGTAAGATTTTTCATACTTATAAAATGCATTTTTATCTATTAATAACCACTTGATATACCCTGACGTTTATGTTATCAATTCAATTTGTGAGACACGCATTTCATTTGTGATTTTTATTGATATTTAATGATGACGTGTACAGGTGGCAAATTCCGCCGCCATGTTTGGTCAGCCGCCAGATTATTCTTAAACTCTTTATCAGGACTATAAGAAAATATATAACCTTGTCCGTTGACCTGAGGCTTCTGGTTCCCAGCTATATTGCGTCTAATAGAAAATTGAAACTAGAAGTCAGAGTTCATCGGACAAGGTTATATTTACACCTATGCCTAAAAGACCGAGCAAATTGACCTGTCGCTTTGACCGGTACATTTCATATTCATGAGGGTATGTCCACTGTACAATTTAGGCATGATAATCAGAAAATCTTGCGTTCCACGAGACATTTTTTCGTTCACCTTTGCAGGTCAGACCTGTTTACCATCACGTAAACATGCCTATATAATTTTGACCCCGTAAACCCCACTTTTATATAGTAAAACTGGGGTTTGCAGTGGTGTACGTTATTTTTCTTATGTCTGCTCAAAACATAGATTGTGGTACTCGTTAGAACCGTTCTAACGAGTACCCACAATCTATGTTTTGAGCAGACATATGAAAAAATGTCTGAGTTTTTTTATCAGAAAATTTTCAGTGTTTGGAGGTGAAATTTTCTATATATAGTCGAACCTCAATAGCTCAAACACCGATGGCTCGTTTATCATGGTTAATTAGAACTCGTTTTGAGTCCCTTTGAAATTCTTCCAATAGCTCAAAAGAACAAATAATAAGGGAAATTTTCTTATTTTATCATGAACTTGTATGTTGTGTATACTCATTAGAATCGCCTCATTGAGGCGATTCTAATGAATACACGCAACATACAATGATTGTGTAGAAAATCGAAAAGATTTCCCTAAATTATCGCCATTTGCTTTCTGACCTGGCGCTATGATTAGTCCTCAGAAGGTCGAACAACCCATATCTCGAACTAATGTTCATGGTCCCAAGGCTGTTCGAGCCATTGAGGTTCGACTGTATTTGAACAGGCGTGTTTTCGTAATGCGCAGTTAAACCATACGTATAAATATGCTAGCAAAAGTTCAAAGCGAAAGGTCAGTTTGATCGGCCTACGAGTGTATACCTGTGTAAATATACAAATATACAGCTTTATTTGTTTCGTTTTGAAAGTGTATTGTTTATACACTGAATAGTTTCATCAGGATAGAATATCACATAAATCCAAATAATAATTGATCATATCCAAAGAAAAATTTTTTACTTACTGTGACAGTTTCGGTTCTCATCGAGAACCATCATCGGAATGTGACCTTGACCTTGTGATGTCACAGAACTTGCAATGCTTACTACTGGACTGGTTACTAATGGGCTGTAGATGTTGCTCAGGTGAAAGAAAGAAGCCATCAGGATCAGTCAGTCTGAACCCAGACCAAGGGGGTGGGGGTGGGGGGGGGGCATACAACGCATCTGCGCAGACAGTCAGGGCCTGCGTTGACCACAAATTGCGTTTACCGCAAATTGCACAAGGGCCCTTTTCGTGTGCATTTCGTATGAAATGAACGTGAATGTAAGATGCCCTATATACCAAAACAGGCATCTAGAACTAGTTTAGTAATTTTCTTTCTGGGTGTGGTCAGAACTTAAATATAACCGTTACTTTTGTTGTCTCTACATGTACATATGGGAGAAATTTTATTGAGAACCCTATTTTTAGCACAAAAACCTGAAATACACGCCCGTTGCACCGATGAATTAGGCTGTAGACTGTGTTAGAGCATGGCTCCCTGAACTGTCTAGGTGAATCTTGTTTTGATATGCGATAATATAACATAGGCTATGTTTAAAAATGAGAATGCAATATTGCTTTCAGGTTTGGCAATGGTTACGTCACCAAACGACACTTGAAGAGAGTGGCGACACTGTCACCTTGGAGATGGTTAAAAGTCTTGTAGCAGATGTTGTTGCCGATTCCGCATGCGCAGATGATCGTTCTCAGCAAGGTGTTGACAGCAGTGAGAGACAAACGCTTGACTTCGCATCAAAGATATTTTTGGACATTGTTTCTAAAATTGATTTTATCGACTTTGTAACAACATATCTTACACCTATTATAACAAACACGTCACGTTGAATTATATGAAAATTGATTGGATCAGAGACAAGTCAAAAGAATTTAATAAATAAAGGCAATAATTTGTTACTTTTGGAGCAAAATGACAGTTTTTGTAGCTCTAGCAATGAAACCATCCTCTTTAAGACTATCCCGAACGGGTACATGACGTTTATACAACGTCGCACCAACCTCGATGCAACGTTGTTTAAACGTCATTATTGCATAAAAAGCAGTGTCGCACGTTATTAACAGCCGTGCATTAACCGGCGAGAAGCTGTGTATTAACAAGGCAATTCACGCGCTGTTAATGCACGGCTACGCAACTTTTAATATGTTCGTACTCGGGCCACAGATTTGCTGCCGTTACCAGATGTGTAGTACCCGGCCCTAGAACGAGCATAGTCAGTGGAAATTACGTTCGCGAGACAATGGTGAAAAGGCAAAACAAAATAGTGCAAGAAATAACGCGAAATGTAGCAATGTAGCAATTGTTTTCATTTTTTTATGCAATAATAGCGATCGAACATATTTATGCAATAATAGCGATCGAACATGGCCTTCGGCCTCGGTTTTCAACACCTCCCCCGAGACCTGGCGAATGTTAATGCATGAAAAAACATATTTGCTTCCTATATGAACCCGCTGGGTATGCTTAGCTTATTGTTGTGTCTTATTTTGTCATAGTTTTCATGTACTGAACCTAGCATATTGCTTCAATTTGCTTTCTATCTTTACTGCTGTCTATGTAGGTTTTGCTTATGTTTAGATTTGGTTCAGGAGATAGGACTGAGGGTTGGATTTTCCTAAATAAAAGTGGTTTTTGATCCCCCAAAAAGTTTTTGTTGTTATTTGTCCAATGCTGTATCAACGTTGCAATTCCTATTCACTGGTTCGTTCAGTTTTTGATGAAGTACCGTTTTGTGTTGTCATTTCACGTAATCGTGTGTTAATGTGGGTCTTGTCAAGCGAAAACGTGCCATTGGGCATGCGCAAAATGTGCGGATTCACATCAATCTGCAAATACGCAAAGTCGTATCCAAACATTTGCTCTCCATTAAAACATTCTATAGTATCCAATGAATCTGTTTGCGGAGAGCGAAGGCCCTGATCAGACTACGTGGATGCGCAGGCCGGTCTGGGCTTTCGTTGTCCGCATATGACCGAAGACACGTCTTGCATGGCCCGGCCCATGTTATCCGGTGTCTTGGGAGGGCTGTGATTTAAAACTGTGGCCTTTCTTGGGTATCAATATACCTATTTTTGGTACTATTTGCTACTGTTTGCTAGCAGATTCTAGATACAGTTGACTCTCGTTATCTCGACCTCGCTTATATCGAATAACCGCTTATCTCGAAGTTAAAATCAAATCCCTGCCTAAACATGAAAATCTAACAACAGATAAAACAAATATTGTGGAAAAGAGGAGAAATTTCCCCTCTTTTCTACAATATTTTAATATATATATCTAACTTCAAGAGTCCAATTACATATATATTTGTTAAATGTCGTTGTTCGAATGATGTTTTCCTCAGTTCTGCAAATCTGATATGTCGAGGTACGGATATCTCGAAGTATTTCAGAGGGTCCCTTGGAATTCGAGATAACGAGAGTCGACTGTATTTTCAGGGGAGTGGATACACTTTCAAATGAGGCAACTCTGTCAAAATTGTTTTCGTCCCCCACCCCCCGAAATATCTACTCTATAAAGATAGAATTTGCTCCCTCTGGAAGCAAATTCTTTCCTTACAGTGTAGACCTCTTTTCAAAAGGGGATTGGGATGCAGTAAGGCAAACAGGCAGACTGAAATTGTCTCCTTTGGCAGTAATGGCGAAATGGTTACGAAGGGTATCCAGTTTCTTTTACAAGTAATGAAATGGGTTTCTTTAGATTTTAGGATAAGTCCGGGAAGGAGATATAATTAGAATAATTATGGTAAAGGATTCATGTATGCGTCGATGAAGCCACTGAGGCAAATTATTTTCTGCAAGCCAATGTCAGATTTAAAACCCCAGCAAACACATATATGTGATAGTTGTGTTAGGCTGTGTTTCGTAGGTATTCATACTGGCGAGTTACTCAGACAAAGGCGTGGCCATACGGGAGAGAAACCTTAACCAATGGATATGTGTGTGAATCAACTTTTGGGCATGTATGCACTTAGCAAACACAAACGTGGTGATTATGACAAAGCTATGCACACTTGTTACAGCTTCTTCGTTTTGGAGCTCACACAAATGCTGTGTTTGTGCTAAGTTTACTCAGAAGATCATATGTTTATTCATACTGGAGAGAAACCATATCATTTGTGAACTATACAGTCGACTATCTTCACACCTTCATTGTGGCTCAGTTAGACGCGCCCTGATCCGGAGGTTGCGAGTTCGAACCTACGGGGTCGGCAACATTCTTTCATGAAATATTTTCTACGGTCATTCCCTTCCTTCCGTTAATTCAAGAAGTCTGGCGAACGAATGTTCACAATACTGGTTAATCCTTTAGAGCACTAAGCCTGTCCACTAAACGTGTGGTGTGGTTAAATAAACAGACCGCACTAGACATGACCCCCTGGATTGACTGGGCTGTAAAACCTCAACACAAACAAATCATACCTTAACTGACTGAAAGGACATAATATTATGGCTATGTATACTTGGAAAACCTGTGTGCGAAGTTTGTATATCATCATTGTTGCAGAAAATATTCGAGCCGAGGAAGAGCATTTTATACAATCTTGTATGAGCGTCGAATGAAGACTCAGATCAGCCGGCACTCGCGCAGTCTGATGAAACATTTTGCTGTCCGCTTGAAGACACTTTGAATCCTTGGCTACCCACAAACTGCCCTGTGAAGATTCTGATCAGACTTCGCGTGAGCGCAGGGTAATCTATGTCTTCTCTAGGCGCACATGCGGTGTGGTAGGAAATACTATGCCCTAATTTGGCCACGCCAACCGAAAGCGTGTCTCCGGGCAATGAAAGCCCAGATCAGCCTGCGCCGCATGCGCAGGATAAGCTACAGTTATCATTCATCTTGGTCCAAACTGTTTTATTTATTTATTTATTGCTCTGGTTTCAGATTGTCATTAAGTCCTTGGTTTTACGATTATTTGTCTTTTACTGTCACCTTTTGCTGATGTGGTGATGGACCCTACGCGGACCGAACGCATATTTTGATTTACATCTTGTAAACTTAGTATACGACCCCAGATCCTCCTCGACAAAATTGTTTCTGCTGGTCGTTACAGGGCGGTTCTTTTGTTACTGTTCTTCTTTGTTTATGTCAGTTATTGCAACTGTGCCATTGTGTTATTACGAAAACACGCCTATTCAAATATGTAGAAAATTTCACCTCCAAAAACTGATACTTTTCAGATAAAAACGCTTATATTTTTCATATTTCTGCTTAAAACATAGATTGCGGGTACTCGTTAGAACCGCCTCGGCGAGGCGGTTCTAATGAGTACCGACAACCAATGTTTTTGAGCTGAAATAAGAAAAATAATGTTTACCCCTGTAAACCCCAGTTTTATTATATAAAAGTCGGGTTTAAGGGAGTCAAAATTATATAGGCATGTTTTCGTGATGCCTTCCGTGGGCTCCATAAGATAACGACCATAGACCCTCCTCGACCAAATTGTTTCTGCTGGCCGTTACAATGCGGCTCTTCTGTTGCAAGTCATCTTTGTTTATGTCATTTACTGCAATTCTGCCATTGTGTATTGTCATTGTTCATCCTCATATCTTCTTTTCTCGGTGCCTCGGGGATGCGCTACAGGATCATTATACAATTAAACTTTTATGACTCGAACACCAATGACTCGTTTACTGTAGTTGATTCGTACTCGTTTTTGCATTCCTAGGACATTCTTCCGATAGCCCAAGAAAACAAATATTTAGGAATATTTTAGGGATTTCTCTTTTTTATATTTTATCATTATAATGCTGTCAATGAAGAGATTCTAATGAGTACAAACGACATACCATTATTTTATTGAAGATAGAAAACACAGCCGTAATTTATCTCTATTTGTCTTCTGACCTAGCGTTTTGATAAACACTCAGCGACTCGATGTACTCATGTCTAGAATGAATTTTCACTGTCCCAAAGATGTTCTAGTCATTGAAGTCCGACTAAAAGATTTTGCGGCAAACACTTATAATGAAGTAGAATATAACAACGGAGAAGACACTTTAAGAGGACTTGATACTCTTGGTAGATTTTCCGCCATTTTTGAAAAGGGAGACAAATTTGGTGACTTCATGTTTGCATTCCTGCGCAACAGTCCACTTCGGAAAAGAGGTCTACTCTAAAAATAAAAATCTGCTCCTAAAGGGAGCAGAGTATATCCTTTTAACCCATTTATACCGAATGGACACTTCTGAACTCTTTGGACTCTTCTGAACTCTTTGGACCAGTCCATTTACAGTTTAAGGGGTGTCAGATTAGTTTTGATTATTACCGTGTTTTAATGAAATGTTCTTAGTAACTGCAAACAGTGTAGACCCAGATCAGACGCCGCGTTCTGCGGCGTCTGATCTGGGCCCTCACTGTTTGCCAATGTTCCATTTATGGGATGCTAGGCACAAATGGGTTAATGTTGTCCCCTTTTCAGAAGGAAACGAAAACATTTGGACAGAGTTACCTCCTTTCGAAGTGTATTAAAGCTTCATATATATATATATATATATATATATATATATATATATATATATATATATATATATATATATATATATATATATATATATATATTAATGTATGTGTGTGTGTGTATATATATATATTTTTTTTTTCCAAATTATTTGTGCCGCGGAAAATGTGTCTTCTAGGAGTATGTAAATATTAATAATCAAGATCGGAATGCGAAACCATACAGTCTTATAAAGGTATTGCTGTACAACACATCGATATATTCCTCAGCATCCAATTAACTGATCCAAGAAGGGCAATTGTCAGTTTCTGGCGAAAGAATGAGCACAAGTACAGGTTAATCACTAAGTGGACTAAGCCTGCTCAGGAAAAAGTGTGTTTAGGTAAACTGAACGCACTTGACATGACCCAAAGGGATTGACTGGGCCGTGAAATCTCAACAAAAACAAAGTAATCAAGCATCCAATTAATCGTAGGTGGACAGCGAAGGCTTTGCTTGATCAGACTGCACGGAATCATATTCGGGCAGGTAAGGCACACAACAGACTGCGCTTCCGCGCAGTCTGATTTGTGCCTTTGCTGTCAAACTATTCGCCGAAAGCATATTTCTATATAGCGCAGCTCATTTTAGGGAAATTATCAACATTTGGTGGATTTTCCGCCATTTTTACAAGGGGAATAATTTTTGTGACTTCCTGATTACTTTCCTGCAAACCAATTTCCTTCTGAATAGAGTTCTACTCTAAAAGGAAAACAAGTTTGTTCCAAAGAATTGGCTCCCCTTGAAAGAGTATCCGTTGCCCTTAAACACATGCAAAGCTCCACAAACGTATTCATTGTGGGGAGGAACTGTATTGTTACGTTCTGTATTAACAAACGCATGCTTATACATACTAGGAAAAAATGTATTCCTCCGAATCGTTTTCACGCTTATACATACTGTGGAGAAGTCTGTTCTTGCAAACACATGCTTATACATACTAGTGAGAAACTGTATTCTTCCGTTCCGTATACGCACTTGCTTATGTTTACTGAGGAGAAACTGTATTCTTGCGTACCGTATAAAAACAAACACATGCTTATACATACTAGTGAGAAACTGTATTCTTCCGTTCCGTATGCATACTGTATTCTTAACCGTATAAAAACAAACACATGCTTATACATATCGGTGAGAAACACTTTCCTTGCGAACTATAAACACACACATGCCTATACATACTGACGAAAACCCTTGTCCACTAGGTATTTGTAGTGGACGAATTAAAGTCATGTATGAGGCTATTAGAGAAGCTCCTTTATTAGGGACAGCAAGACTACTTTTGCGAGACTTGTTACAAGATTTAAAAATGTTTAGCACATTAACCATTTCACTCAGAGTTTATGTATTGGACTCCGACTTTAGACAAATTCATTGTTGTAAATAAGAATTTCCGTTAAAAATCAATTCATTACGAAAACACGCCTATTCAAATATATTGAAAACTTCTCACCAAAAACTGAAAGTTTTCAAATAAAAATTCTGATATTTTTCATATTTCTGCTCCAAACATAGACTGTGGGTACGCGTAAGAACCGCCTCGCCGAGGCGGCTCTAACGAGTACCAACAATCTATGTTTTTGAGCAGAAATAAGAAAAATAATGTATACCCCTGTAAACCCCATTTTTACTGTATAAAAGTGGGGTTTAAGGGGGTCAAAATTATATAGGTATGTTTTCGTGATGACAGAATGGCAAACTGCGAATATCAAGATCAAGATTAGACGGCGGGATCTACACTGTTTGCTAAGGTATATGTATTGGTCTGCAGGGTAAAAACAATATGTATACAGTTGACTCTCGTTATCTCGATTTCGCTTATCTCGAATAACCGCTTATCTCAAAGTGAAAATCTGGTCCCTGCCTAAACGTGAAAATCTAACAACAGGTAAAAAAAAAGAAGCAATTTCTCCTCTTTTCCACAATATTTTCAATATATCTCTAACTACAAGAGTCCAATTACATATATATTTGCTAAATGTGGTTGTTCGAATTATTTTTTCCTCAATTCTGCAAATCTGATATGTCGAGGTACGGATATCTCGAAATATTTCAGACAGTCCCTTGGAATTCGAGATAACGAAAGTCGACTGTACTTTCACCTGGAAGAGAAACCGTAAAAATATATATACCCAATTGGCTTTATAACTGTGGTAAACAGTTAGGTCTGTAAAATGGTATATAAATCTATATTTGTTACGGTGGTATATAGAATAACATTCTTGCAACAGGATGCGCAGCGGGGAAATTAAAGCATATTGGCCGCGTGAAGCGAAAGAAGTGTCTCCGAACATTTGCAAAGTGCGCCGATTCAGATCACTACGCGCAGGCTGATCTGGGCCTTTGCTGTCCGCATATGCCCGAAGACGCGTTTTCGCATGGTCCGGCTCATACGGCACAGTACTTCATTAGTGTACAAAATCCATGTCATGTCTTGATCACGGCAACATTACAAAACGTACCTTGGGCATGTCCGTCCAGCGAGATTCAGATCAGCCTGCGCATTCGCGCAGTCTGATCAGAACCTTCACTGGACGCATTGTGGATAGCTATGGATCCAAAGTTCCTTCATGCGAACAACTAAGACTTTGTTAAGACGTGCGTGAGTTGAGTGTTCGTCTGGCGCACAACTCAGAAGGTACTTTTTATCACGTTGCGGCTTCTATCTTTTGAGGGATTTCAGGAAGTCGATATGTCGTTCGCAAAATGTGAAATAATGCTTATATACAGTCTACGAGTAAATACTTATATACGGATGGCCACATTAGATCATTTATCACCTTTCATTCAACCTAGCGCTAGTGCTCAAAGTTGGAAAGCTCACACACTCCGGTGGCCAAGCTTAGCCGAATCCACAGAAATATGGGAATTTACCAACCTTCACCTAAAGACATGTAATAACAACAAGCAAGAGCTCATCACACAGAGCAATCAGGTATGTCGTCTGCTCTTTCCGGCAAAATACACCTGATTGGTCAGTTCTTCCAAACGCTTTCAGGCCCTTATCTAATTTAATCATAACACAGTGGTCAGTCAAGAATGTTATACCTCATTGAAATCAGATAAATCCCCAGCTTTATACACCATTAGAAGGTTGATTATTATCAAAGAAACCAGACATTTCATGATAGCAGCAGGCTTGTTTGGAAAATAGCTAAAACAAAGAAAAAAATAAACTTTATTGATAAAGAAAAACGAAATAAGTTAAAAGAGGATATTTAAAGGGAAAAAGAAAATTATTCAGAATAGATTAGGGTGTATGTCAAGGACTCATCCCCCTTACGGTTGTCTGTAAAATCTGGGCTGGGCTCATTGGGCTGGGCTCGAATTTGGGCTCAATTTTGGGCTGGGCTCGAATAGAAATAGGAGCATCTAAGGGAAAGGTTAATTAGGGTGAAAACCCAGACATCATTTATCTTGTAAGGTCAGGTCATTGCACTAGAAACCTTTAGGTCAGTGGTGCTTTGATATCTTAATGGGCTACTTCCCACCATATATCCCATGGGAGGTGGTGTCAAAAGTTAATGCTGACTAAAACAGGATGCATTGCAATGATAGTAATCCATGTGTGTGTGTGTGTGTGTGTGTGTGTGTGCGTGTGCGTGTGTGCGTGTGTGTGTGTGTGTGTATTTAATTTAAGTTGCTAATCATATCGGTAGTAAGTTGCTGTAGTAATTTAGTTTCATTGCCCTTCAAAATTACGTAAAGGTATTTAACTCATATTGAGCCACTAGATTTACTATTATCAAGTAGCATATAAGACAGAGCTACCATGAATACCACCAGGCGTTTTCGCTGGCGAACAGCTGATTGGTTTGTTTCAGGCAAGGTAGTTCAACCCTTATCTTAAATTATCAAAACATTGTGGTCAGACTGGCATGTCAGGAATTATTTATTGCAATAAGACAGCTGTTAATGAAACTGTGAAATTCTGTAGGAGCTATTTGAAACTGAGATCCAGATAAGCAGTGTCTTCTTTTCTTAGGTCAAATAAAATGTCTTCAAAATCAAGGAGACAATTGAAATTTCTAGACAAAGAAAAAACGGAATAAACTTAAGGAGAAGATAAGCAGTGGAAAACAATATTATGCAAAGGAATTTGAGCAGCATTTCCTCAAGTGCTACCAGTCTTATCTGGAACATTTTTTTAACAGGCTTTAATGTTTTGTTAAAGATTACTGATAAATAAACTTGTGGAAGGGTTCAGCATCTGACACTAATGGCCTGGAGAAATATTTGGGAGTAACTGTTAACCTGTTACCTTCAGACCAATCAGACAATTTTTTGCGGAAACAGCTATTCCTATGGAGATATTGTAGCAGTTGGTTGCTCTGTCTAATAAGCTCTTGCTATTATATATACTGACCCAAACAAAAAGCGTCGTCTTGTGAAAACCATACCTGTCTCGAAAATGTCATATGTTTGAAAATATTGATTTAGCTTTCCCCTTTACGATTATCAACAAATAACAGGTTTAAGTTTACTTTCATGATGGTAAACGAAGTGTCCATGTAAATATGTACATTTTACATTGCAAAACATGGATTGGGGGGTGGGAGTGGGGTTGGGGTCAGTATATTACAGAAGATCGAAGGCCAAATGTCCTCTCCTTCTGAACTTTACTGGTAGGGTTGTGCACCCTTACCGTGAGGGGAAGTCATGTAGCACCTTTGGTTGAATTCTGTCCAGTGGTTTAGGAGGAGATAGTGTAATGGACAGACAGACGGACGGACAGAAAAAAAAAAGTCTGTTTTACTATCCACAGATTTGTCTAAAATTTCTGACTGAGTGGCAAACGGTGCAGACCCTGATCAGACACCGCATTCCGCGGCGTCTAATGTGGGTCTTCACTGTTTTTTCAGGCCTGTCTGTCCAAATACTTAAGGCAAATACGGTAGCTGTAGCTTAACGCTGCTGTTCAATGTCTTTTCAGAAGCATACTATTTGCTGTTGAACACTGAATATTTACAAATGTTTGACAAATGGTTATGCCAACTTTTTGCACTAACTGGCATTGGGACTAATTTACCGGCTTATATTTGGCCAGTAGAAGCCGAGCTGCCTACGCTGACACCATTATGAAGCCTTTGGGGCAGTGTTTTCATTAAAAATGGGTACTGATAAAATCAAGAACTTATCTCTACTAGTATGGCTCTAGACTGGCATTAATCTATTGAATTAAATGATGACTGCATAAAAATGCATTATCTGTACCTATAGATTTAAATGAAACTAAACTTTTCGCTCTGATGTGAACACCTCCGTCTGTCCGTCCGTTCGTCTGTCCGTACATCCATCCGTCCTACCGCATACACGAATAGGTATTTATGTGTTTGTATATTATGGTCATTTTCAATGTATCTGAATGGGATTTATTCCGTTAACCACTTAAAATTTGATCTTATGTGGCTATGTGTGGTTATTTTCCAACCACACAGGTATACCTTACACTGATGGTAGCCACATCACTGACATTCGTTACAATGTGTGTCCATCCGTCCGTTCGTCACGCTATCTCCCCCCTATACCACTGAGCGGAATTTAACCAAATTTTCTACATCATGGTAAGGGTGTGCGAGAGCAACATTATTTTTCCGTCCGTCCGGCCAGCATCCGTCCATCTGTCCGTATCTCCTACTAAACCGCTGGGCGCAATTTAACCAAACTTGCTACATGACGTCTTCTCGTGGTAAGAGTGTGCAAGAGCAAAATTATTTTTCCGTCCGTCCGGCATCCGTCCGTCTGTCCGTTATCTCCTCCTTAACCACTGGGTCCACTTTCACCAAACTTGCTACATGACTTCGCCTCATGGTAAGAGTGTGCGAAAGTAAAATCATTTTTCTGTCCGTCTGTCTGTTTGTCCATTCGTTACAATGTCTGTCCGTCCGTCACATTATCTGGATCTGGGCGGATTTTAACCAAACTTGCTGCATGACTTTTTCTCATTGTAAGGGTGTGCAAGAGCAGCATTTTCCGGTCCGGTGTCAGTCCGTCAGGTGTCCGTACATCTGTCCGTCACGCTATTTCCTCCTAAACCACTGAGCGGAATTTAACCAAACTTACAATAAGCCTTTCATTCATGATAAGAGTGTGCGAGAGCGAGTCCATCCATCTGTCTATCCGTCCATCCGTGCGTGTGTGTGGATGGGGGAGTGGGGTAGTGGGGGTGGTGTTGCGATGGCGCGCCATCGACTGCGCATTCTTGTTTTGATTAATCAGGATTATAAGAATAACTTGAATGTGCAGTCGATGGCGCGCCATCACAAATCCCCACGCTCGTTGCTAATGTTGCTGATAGCAAGACTGACTGATGGACGGTCTTCCTATTGAGCACCCTTATCATGAGGGGAAGTCATATAGCAAGTTTGTTTAAATTCCGCCCAGTTGTTTACGAGGAGATAGCGTGGTGGACAGATGGATGGACGGACGGACACCTGGAAAAATAATGATTCTCTTGCACCTCTTACCACGAGAAGAAGTGATGTAGCAAGTTTGGTTGAATTCTGCCCACTGGTTTAGGAGGAGATAGCGTGATGGACGGACAACAGACGGACGGACGGACTCACTGAAAAATAATGTTGCTCTCTATCATACCCTTACTATGAGAGGAAGTGATGTAGCAAGTTTGGTTAAATTCTGCCCAGTGGTTTAGGGTGGATAGCATGACGGACAGATGAACGCACGGACTGACGGACACACGGAATAATAATGTTGCTCTCGCACACCCTTACCGTTAGGGGAAGTGATGCAGTAAGTTTGGTTGAAATCCGCCCAGTGGTTTAGAAGGAGATAGTGTGATGGACAAATGAACAGATGACGGATGCACGGACTGGCGAACAGATGGAAAAATAATATTTCTCTTGCACACCCTTATTATGAGAGGAAATGATATAGCAAGTTTGGTAAAATTCCGCCCAGTGGTTTAGGAGGAAATAGCGTGACGGACGGACGGTCGGACATTCTCGCACGGACAGAAGGATGTCCGGACGTACACACGGACGGACGGACAGATGGAGGCGTTCACAATATCCCCATCACTGTTTATAAAAAAAATGGGGATAAATAGTTAGTTACTGGTGACTGGAGTGAGTCTAGCATGGCTCCAATGGAAATGATAAAGCGAACAGTACACAAAAAAACTATGCAGATCCGAGGCTGATCCTAGTATTTCCTGAGCACTCATGTAATTTTCTTTATTTTGTTGTGCTCAGACTTGTCTAGTATTCCCCCCCCCCCCCAAACAAAAAAAAAAAAAAAAAAAAAATCTCTTCCCAATCCTCCTCACGCCCGCATCCCCTCACCCCAACCGCCAAATATATATATATATAGTAGTCTTTACCGGGGTCATGACTCTTTCAACCATTATCAGCCCTCAAGGGAATTAGGCCAAAAAAAAAATAGTTGTGTTTCAGGTTCCAGGCTAGAAAAAAATAGGGTCGGTAGGTCGATTTTACTTTTTTTTTTTTTTTTTTTTTTTTTACTTTTTTTTTTTTTGTAACATCAGGGCCTACTCACCAGTCAGCCTTCTGCATCATAGATTAAATTTCATATTCAACTGAACTGGTCTTGTCAATTGTGAAAATGTTCACGATATGATACAATGTTTTAGTCAATTCCCCTTTTAAAACAAATTTGTTAACTCCATTGAAGCACAGTAAATTAACATTACACTGTATAAGGAAATTTAACAACTACATGTACCAGGATGAAATTTAAACCCTTACCAGTTATTCGTGACAATTCAATATTTTCAACACCTACACTTTATTGGACATTTCCATTTTCTGGTATTATAAAGACATGCCGATTCTGCAGCTTCCCCGATCAGTTTCAAAGGACTATTTTGTAGGCGAACACATGTAAATTCTATGCATTTGATATTAAATTTATTTACTAATTCTCCAACTGTAAGATAGTTTTCCACCTCAAATGTGTCCGTTGAGTTGAGTTCAGTTTTACACTGTGATTTCAGGGTGTACGTTTTCTCAGACTCGTCACCCTCGGCGCCTGGGTGATGATCGTTGAAAACTTCCTCAATTAATTTCGTGTTTCTAACAGAAACCATGAAGTTTTTTGTCTCAAGGTGGTCGCATTTATTCATTTTTATAGCCACCACGCTCGAAGGCCAGTAGACGGGCGCCGCCATGTTGGAAAAGTAAAATAACCGAATCGCCGATAATGAACCGAATCGGACGTTGAAGGCGCACCTCACATTTTTTTTTTTTTTTTTTTTTTTTTTTTTAATTTTTTTTTTTTTTTTTTTTTGCGACTTGAAAAAAAAAAGTTTACAGTCGGCGCCAAAACCACAGGGTCGGTCGGGGAACCGGAAACACAACTATTTTTTTTTTTTGGCCTTATGTGCATCAGCAGGTCTAAATACTGCAAACATCTGGTTTTATAACATCAGGCATTGAGGCTACAGACTTAGTCACTAACCTTTGACCTCATGTAACCCTGTTATCAATCGAGCCCTGCCCAAAATCGAGCCCAGCCCACAATTGAGCCCAGCCCAATTAGCCCAGCCCAGGTTTTACAGACTACCGACTCTTACAGTCTACCAGTAAGTCTTGTAATAATTGTTTTTGTTGGCAGCCTATTAAGTCCTTGTCAGGTAATAAAGCACTCCATGGGGTCTGCATGAGGTTGAAATATTGGCAGCTAATGACCCTAGAGGATTCTTTGCTAACAGTTAATCTTTGATTTCTTGGACCAATGAAATCAAAGTTTGTGGAATTAGCAGCTTTACAGAACTTATAGTGAAACCTGTAAACTCTCTGTCATAAGCTCCTTGCAACAAGATATAGCTGTGTTTTAGATATTATAGTGCATCGTGTTAAGTCACGATACGTCACAAAGCAAAATATAAGCAGTACAATGAAAAATACTCTTGTATGACCTATCAAAAATGTGAATGCAATCATCATTCTGTTCAGTTTATTGCACACACGGTTGCTGAACACAGGCCAAAGCAGCAACACCTCCTTCTGCTGCTTACTTAATAATAGAGAAACGGTATCGCAGCTGTCATCACGAAAACATACCTATATAATTTTGACCCCCTTAAACCCCACTTTTATATAGTAAAACTGGGGTTTACAGGGGTATACATTTTTTTTCTTATTTCTGCTCAAAGCATAGATTGTGGGTACTCGTTAGAACCGCCTCATCGAGGCGGTTCTAACGAGTACCCACAATCTATGTTTTTGAGCAGAAATATGAAAAATATCAGAGTTTTTTTATCTGAAAATGTTCAGTTTTTGGAGGTGAAAATTTCAATATATTTGAATAGGCGTGTTTTCGTAATGGTGACATTTTTCTTTCCTTTCCTTATTGATCGGGACGCCAAGTTCTGTGGGGTCAGAGCTGGATCTATACTCTTTGCTTAGGTTTGCCAGTTCGAATATTTAAGGAAATATTGTACAGTCGACTCTAGATATCTCGACTTCGTTTATCTCGAATAACCGCTATCTCGAAGTGAAAATCTGGTCCCTGTTTTAACATGGAAATCTAACAACAGGCAACAAAATATTGGGGAAAAGAGGAAAAATGGTTCCTAAATAACAATTTTTCCTCTTTTCCACAATATTTTCAATATATCTCTAATTTCAGGAGTCAAATTACATATTCATTAGCAAAATGTGGTCGTTCGATTTACTTTTAATCTGATATATCGAGGTATTGATATCTCGAAGAAATTCAGAAAGTCCCTTGGACTTCGAGATTATGAAAGTCGACTGTGCGCATATTTACAGAATTCAAGTTTGATACTGTATGGAGAGAGTAAAGACCATGTTCAGACGACTCGGTTGAGCAGGCTGATCTCGGCCCTAACAATCAGCATGTGGCTCGAAGAAATTTATTCACATGGCATAGCTCAAATAAATTTATATTTAACGCTTAACACGTTGGATAAAATTTTAGCAGACGACACTTTTGTAATAGTTTTCTTATTTTCCCCTGAAAAAAGGCATTGGAATTTATTGCAAATTGTCTTCTTAGGAGATAACTTGCACAAAATGTCAAAACCTTTTTATGGGGAAAATCAGAAAAATACTACAAATTGTCGTCTGCTGAATTTGCCCAATGAGAGGTAAAGGTATACTTATGTGATACTTCTGTTTGCGCAACCATTATATTTTACCCCTTAAAGCGACAAGCAAAATTTTTAGCAGACAACATTCTATTTTTTTTTAATTCTCATAGAAAAATAAGTCTTGACATTTAATGCGAATCGTCTGC
Organism: Anodontia alba; assembly: GCA_964016985.1. Taxonomy (NCBI): domain Eukaryota; kingdom Metazoa; phylum Mollusca; class Bivalvia; order Lucinida; family Lucinidae; genus Anodontia; species Anodontia alba. Next base: position 49,797,295 of record OZ024826.1, on the reverse strand, counting down.
TCTGCAGACATCTCTTATGAAAAATCAAGACTTATTTTCTATGTAAAATAAAAAATGAAAAAAAAAGAGTTAAAATTGCCGCCTGGTGCAGCTGTTAAAGGACATGTTAAGGGTTAAAAGTTTGTGACCATAACGTGCACCATATTTAACTTTCTTTGCCCGTATTTGTCTATATTTGCATTCTTTCACAATATTCTTTGAACCGGAAATGTTAAGTATCAGCTCAAAATATACTGAATATTTGCCATCTGTCGCAATATTGTTTTAACAGGAAATTGTACTAAGTATACTTCATTCCTAGGGAAACGTGTCCAAGTCATTTCTGACGACGACAGTTCAGACCAGCTTGCGAATCGTGCAGTCTGATCAAGCTCTTGTCTGTCCGCTTCTAAAATCATTGGTTTCTGTAGAATGTACCAACAGAGAGAGCAAAAGCCTTGTTGAGGCTGTGCAGCTGCTGCGCAGGATGATCTGAATCGATGGGTTTTACACACGGTCAAAGGCACATTTTTTGCTTAACGCAGCCCGTAACATTTGTATATACTTTAGAATGGCCAGTCTGCTAGCAAATGGAGTAAACATTGATTGATAAGTCTATAATAAATACATGTATGAATAAACATAAAATTAGCCGCTCCATGAGGTATGGATTTTCAGGAAAAGTGGAACAGTAAAGATCTAGACCAGCAAGTGACGCAAAATGGTCTGATCAAAGACTGTTATACACTCGTTATATTCTAAAGGGACTATCTAATACATTGTAAGCGAACAGCGAAGCCCGGCTCAGCCTGCGCGGATGCGCAAGTTGATCTGGGCCTTCGCTATCCGCACAGGCTTATCCGGGCCTTTTCTGTCCGCACATGCCCTCATTACGAAAACATGCCTATATAATTTTGACCCCCTTAAACCCCACATTTATATAGTAAAACTGGGGTTTACAGGGGTATACATTAGTTTTCTTATTTCTGCTCAAAACATAGATTGTGGGTACTCGTTAGAACCGCCTCGTGGGTACTCGTTAGAACCGCCATAGATTGTGGGTACTCGTTAGAACCGCCTCGTGGAGATTGTGGGTACTCGTTAGAACCGCCTCGTGGGTACTCGTAGAACCGCCTCGTTGAGGCGGTTCTAACGAGTACCCACAATCTATGTTTTGAGCAGAAACATGAAAAATATCAGAATTTTTTATCTGAAAATTTTCATTTTTTGGTGATAAAATTTTCAGTATGTTTGAATAGGCGTGTTTTCGTAATGGAAGGCCCATTTTTTTTCAATGCACACTCAAATGTTTGTTTTTCAGGTCATGACTGATACCTGCCATTACTGCAACAATTTAAGTTTGTTAACCCTTGTCCTGCTGAACCCGGATATACCCTGCCTTTGCAAACAGTGTAGATCCAGATCAGTTGGCTTCTTCAGAAGCCAACTGATCTGGATCTGCACTGTTTGCCATTAAGTATGCGAATTTATAGCAACAATCTGGATGTACATGTAGTAATCTGATTGGCTGAAAATTAGAAGTGGGCATGGCATCTTAATTTATTCAGCAGGACAAGGGTTAAAGGTCCGTATACAGTTCAAAAATTCAGTCTTAGGTCTGTTGTCTCAGCTAAGAAGATGACATCTGACCTGGCGGTTTTGAACATTCGGTTTCATATGTCCCTTTACCACAAAGGCGACAAATACGTACACTGATGAGGCCATCCTGAAAGGGTTCAGTCCAGGCTGCTATTTTTCTGTCTAACTATGTTCTGCATTTCCAAATGGTCTCCTTTTCAGATCTGATCATTTTGTGAACGCAGCAGCTGTCGTTGAGTGCTTATGTAGAGGCCATAAAATGTCACCTTATACTTCGGTATCAAAATGGTCCTTTTAGACTATTGAGATCATGCATTACATGTGAAAATAGAAATCCGCTCAAGACACTGCTATCCAGAGTTAGGGATGTTGCCATTTTTTTTTATAATCTATTCCTCATGAACAGACTTAATCTAACCGGGTTGCTATTTTGGGGTTTTCTGTTTTTGTGCAGTATTTCGAAAGGATGTCCATTTGAGATCAAATGAGTTTGCGAACTTAAACGCTCTCGTTGAGTGTTTGTGAGGAGGCCGTAAGACGTCACCCATTACTTAGGTATTAAAATTTCAGGCCCTTTACCAGCTAGTATTCTTTATAAATCTAAAGCGGGCCGTTATCGGCCCGTCAGTGAAGCTGACGGGCTAATAACGGCCCGCTATAGATTTATAAAGAATGCATACTGGGTTGTGACTATTGAGTTCATACATTGTAACATGTGAAAATAGAGTTGCACTTAAGGCACTGCAAGGGGGTGAGGGTGAGGGTAGTTTATATAGCTAGTAAGCATTATTTATAAATGTATAACGGGCCGTTATCGGCCCGTCAGGGTAGCTGGCGGGCCGATAACGGCCCGCTATAGATTTATAAAGAATGCTTACTGGGTTGTGACTATTGAGGTTTATACATTGTAACATGTGAAAATAGAGTTCCACTTAAGGCACTGCTAGAGGGTGAGGGTGAGGGTAGTTTGCTGTTTTCCATTATCCATCCTAAATAGACTGAATCAAACCAAGTTACTATATTGTAGCTTAAGTTTTGTTCTAGTTACTTTTGTATTCCCAAAGCATATCCCTCTAAGATCAAATAACTTTGTAAGAACTTTAAATGCTTGAGTCGAGGCCATAAAACGGCACCCCATACTTTGGTATTGATTTTTGACCATTTTGAGAGCGATGTTACTTCTTCTTTTTTTTTCCATTATTCATACTGAATAGACTTAAATCAAACCGAACTGCTATCTTGTATCTTAAGTTTCGTTCCTGTTTTTTTTTTTTCTATCTTTCCAAAGGATCACCTACTCAGATCATTTACAGATATTTTTGTGAACGCAGCAGTTGCCAAAAGTCAACATGTGAAAATAAATGCCCGCTTAAGGCGATGATAGAGTGAGCGAGTGATGTTACTGTAATTTTTTTCATAATTCATCCTAAATAGGCTTAAAATATTCCAAGCTGCTATTTTGCATCGTTTGTTCCGTCCTGATTTATTCTTTCTTTTCAAAGGATCACCTCCTAAGATCAGTAACGGATAATTTTGTAAGCGCAGCAGTTGCCAAAAGTCGCCTGTGTGTAGGTTGTAAAACGTCACCCCATACTTCGGTATTAAAATTTCTGGTTTCTTGGTACTATAGAGATCATACATTGTACATTTGTTCCGCGTCAAGCCAAAAAATGCCTTCGAACATGCGCAAAATACTCAGATCATAACGAAAACACGCCTTTTCAAATATACTGAAAATTTTACAACCAAAAAAGGGAAAATTTTCAGATAGAAAATTCTGATATTTTTCATATTTCTGTTCAAAACATAGATTGAGGTACTCGTTAGAACCGCCTCGGCGAGGCGGTTCTAACGAGTACCACAATCTTTGTTTTAGCAAAATAAGAAAAATAATGTATACCCCTGTAAATCCCAGTTTTACTATATAAAAATGGGGTTTAAGGGTGTCAAAATTATATAGGCATGTTTTCGTTAGGACAGACCATTCTGCTCATGCGCAAAGGATCATCCGGGCCTTTGCTGTCTATTCATTTATTCTGTAGTATCCAATAATTATATTAGAGTACACTGAATGCCCTGATCAGACTGCGCGGATGCACAGGCTGATCTGGGCATTCACTGTCCGCATATGCCCGGAGACACGTTTTCACATAGCGCGGCCTATTTAAAAATAGAGTTCCGATGAAGACGCTGCTAAAAGGTGTGAGGGTGTTGCAATGTTTAACTATCCTTCATGAACAGACAAACCGAGTCAACTATGCTTTATCTTTTTTGTTTGATCTGTATTTTCAAGTACGCCCCCACCCCCACCCACTATTTTTAACCACATCTCTTCTTGAGGGACGATTCTTATTTTTGTAGGACTTCTTCAGCCAATTTTAAGAAGACTTTTCATTCTCCAACATTCTGCAAACGATCATTATAGTACCATGACCATATCTTAAAGTATGTATCCTAAATAGTCGGACGGACAGGACAGCGCACACAGTTTAGACCGATATCAGACGCTGAAAAACGCGGCGTCTGATATTAGTCTAAACAGTTTGCCATTCATTGAGAAGTTTTAGACCCATTGGTAGATAGTAGAATAAGACTTGTTTAAATTTTACGACAATATCACGTGTGTTAAGTCGTAAAATTTACCGGCAATTTACCAGAGTTAACAGGAATTGCGTTTGGGTCAGAATAGTACAAACGTTTGCCATTTCTGTCCTCTTTAACCCATTTATGCCGAATGGACTTTTCTATTAACTCTTTGGACAGGTCCATTTCCTGTAAAAGGGGTGTCTGGATAGTTTTTATAATTGTCATGTTTTGTAGAAATTTCAGCTTTTAGTGCAAACGGTGTAGACCCTGATCAGACGCCACTGATCTGGGTCTTCACTGTTTGTCAATCTTCCTTTTATGGGACGCTAGGCTTTAATGGGTTAAGAGCTTTGTCACTGGGCTTAATGTCCTGGCGCTTGATGGTTAATAGCTGCCTCTGCCTTCTGGTATGGCAATGATAGACAAGCTACGTCTCAGAAGCAGGTTCGGCAGCCTTGTATATCGTTTCCCTGGATATTGAGACAGACAGGTATAAACAAGCAGTTAAACCCAGATCGGAGGCAACTGAACGAAGCTGAACGAGTGTCTGATCAGGTATAAACTGTCTCAAATCATCCATACAGCAACGTAATTGTTCAAAAGTTTGTCACAATATGGTAAGGAGATATGGTGTCCAGAGATGAAGAATAAGTACAATAACTTTGCATTCAGTCGGATTCCGGAACGAGAAAATAAGTAATCCATGGGAAGTTCTCTACCATTCATGTTTATATAAGGTTCAACCTGTGTAAATAGTTGACATGGTAACTGAAATTCCCCATAGACTTGTAATAGAATTATTGTAAAGTGGCATCGTCTCCATAAACCAGTTTGCATTCTACTTAACTCTTGCGGCGCCAAATTTCAGACGACATATGTCGTCTGCTTTTTTATTTCAACAACCTATCGTTTGGAAAGTCGATTACACGTAAAGTTGAAAAACAGAATGCCAAACAGCTTAAATCCAGATGAGACGGCTCATTGAGCAGTCTCATCTGGATCTATGCTGTTTGCAAAAGCTTGCTATTATCATCTGTAGCAGCCGGAGAGATAAACTTATATCGGACCGTTATCGGCCCGACAGGATTCCTGTAGGGATATAGATTTGATATAGATTTTCTAAGGGTCCGATATAGGAATGCTAGCTGGGGTCAGATATTGCGGTGAAGCGATTTAGACTATTTGACACGAATGTTTCTTAGGCAGCTTCTCCTATACTAAGTCTTTGTTTTTGTGTCCATCTGCTGTCTTGTTGACTGTTTTGTTTCAATATACAAATGTATGTACGGAGATGTATATTGGCTTAACACTTACCATGACAAATTCAGCAGACGACAAACTGCATGATGATATGTCTTCCTGTTTTTCCTAAATAATAGGATTTGACAAATCCTATTTTCAATGATAAATAAGAAAAATATTTAAAAAATGACGCCTGCTGAAATTTTTATCCAGCATGCAAAGCATACATTATTGCTTGAACTCTCTAACTTTTAGAATTCATCTTTAGGACATTTACACCTAAATAAAATGATAAATACACATAAACCTAATATAAAAGCAAATAAAATCTTAAACATTCGGTATGCTGGGCACTGTCATATTATCACTCTAAAGTGCTTCAAGTCGGTGCGCTGTGTTTATGGTATGCAGAATATTGCGAAACCAACATATAGAGGTATCACCCAATAGACTATACATTAGATTCTAAAAGAAATGACCGTTGAGTGCAGTGAACATACTCACAAAACCATAAGCAGACATATTGCTGAGACAGACTAGTATGTTTTGGTTTGGCCAGTAAGGCCTCATCATTCACGCTCATATAAATTTTCAAAGCTCCCGCAGTGGGCTCAATGGCTAAAAACTACAAGACAGTGAAGTACAGGGAGACGTTTACGATCGCCACACGACACACGCTATTGTAGAGAAGATAAATAGATTTTAAAGAGCTAAACCTCACTCCATAAGGGAAGAGACTTATAATTCTACTAACGGAATTCTCAGCTCTCCAGTATAGGTGTGCATCATGTAGTGCGCGGGTTCCTCTCATCTGATTGGCTGCTGACTGAGCGTTTATTAGTAACACAAAAATAGTTCTCTTAGAGAAACTGATATGATAATAGCTTTCACCTCTGCAGTACGTCATAACATGTATACAGAAATAATAATTACACATGCCAGTTGCACAGTCAAAGACAAAAATCAACAGACGACATTAAGAAATATTCCAGGAAAACAGGGTTTAACATATCATGCAAACTGTCTCCTATGAAGGAGACAGTTTGCATGAAATGTTAAACCCTGTTTTCTAAAAAAAAAAAAAATAAATAAATAAATAAAAATCCTCAAATTGTTGTCTGTTGAATTTTTGCTCTGAACATGATAAAGGTTAAACTTGAAATTATTTCTTAATCTGATATTTATTTGGAGCAAGGGCTATAAAAAAAAAATACAAAAACAACAAAAAAAAAAAAAAAAAAAAAAAAAAAAAAAAAAACAACTAATGTCAATAACTGCTTAAGCCAGCTAGCCAATGATATGACACTTTCCTCCTGTAAGCCGTTTGGGGTCATAGACCCGTTAGTAGAATTATAATCCTCTGATAAAAGGCTGTAAACCTTTATGACTGGGCTGACACCGCACCAAATTCAACAAATCAAAAATTCAGCCCTGAACAGAATAGGCGATAAGGGCATTTTTTTTTTTTTTTTTTTTTTTCAAATTTCCACAACACTCTAAAAGATCCCATAGATTTTTACGGTAAATACTGGCAACTCTCTGCCAGTACAAGTACAGTCGACTCTCGTTATCTCGAATTCCAAGGGACTCATTGAAATACTTCGAGATATCCGTACCTCGACATATCAGAGTTGAGAGAGTGAGGCAAACAATAAATTGAACAACCACATTTAACAAGTAAATATGTAATTGACTCCTTAAGTTATAAAAATATATATATAAAATAATGTGGAAAAGAGGAGAAATTGCTCCTGAGGAGCAATTTCTCCTCTTTTCCACATTATTTTGTTACCTGTTGCCATAGTTTCATGTTAAAACAGGGACCAGATTTTCACTTCGAGATAAGCGGTAATTCGAAATAAGCGAGTTCGAGATAACGAGGTTCGACTGTACATGTACCGTAAATGTTAGGGTCGCCTGTAGATTATTTACAGTAATAATTACATATGATAGGCCAGTTTAGGGCAAGGTAGGTAACGCATAGGACATAGTAGGGATGTAAGCTAACGCACCGTATCTTAAGCTCACACCCTTACCCCATCCTACGAGGTAATACCTGCAAAAGTTCTACGAGCCCCCATAAAATTTAACGGTAAAGTCGCAGTTGCCAGTATTAACCGTAAACTCTACTAGATTTTTTTTTTTTTTTATAGTGCAGCTTTGCCTCAGCTGCTAATATACATGCACATAAATACCTCGCATATTAATTAATACAAAATAAGGGTCCACGCCATGCGAAAACGTGTCTTTGGGCATATGCGGACAGTGAAGGCCCAGATCAGCTTGCGCATTCGCCCAGGCTGATTAGGACCTTAACTGTCCGCTAACAGAATAATTTGATACTACAGTCGAACCTCGTTATCTCGAACTTGCTTATTTCGAATTACCGCTTATCTCGAAGTGAAACTCTGGTCCCTGTTTTAACATAAAACTATGACAACTGGTAACAAAATAATGTGGAAAAGAGGAGTAATTGCTCCTCCATATTATTATATATATATATTTCTAACTTCAGGAGTCAAATTACATATTCATTTGTTAAATGTGGTTGTTCAATTTATTGTTTTCCTCACTCTCTCAACTCTGATATGTCGAAGTACGGATATCTCGAAGTGTTTCAATGAGTCCCTTGGAATTCGAGATAACGGGAGTCGACTGTACATAACACATGAATGGATAACAAAGACCCGGATGATACTTGCGCATGCGTAGGATGATCTAAGTCTGCGCATTTTGTCACGTGTCCACAGATAAGGTACAGAAGGCATTCCAGTGAGATCCCCAGCTGCAATAGTTGATTCCTTGGTATCCAGTGCCATGCATAAGATACTGCAATGCGTAATAGGCGTGGCCAGTGTTAATATATCCACAACTTCCAATGTGCAATCCGTTTTGGTAAGCGGCAATCAACTCCGTTAAAGTTATTAGGCGCCCTCCTAGGTCGTTGCATACTTTACCTGCCGTCGCAAAGTCAAATGAGTATCCACCAGTCTCAGCTTGCACTAACACAACTGTAAGAATTCATATCGCACCATGAGAAAATAGGTCGCCCAGTAAACACATAACATCGAAACAATGGTCGTGTCGACGTGGCCGCACCGCGACCTCGTGACGTCGCGGACGCGTCGAAACGACATTGTTACGACGATGTGTTCATGACCAGCGAGCACATGACGTTTAAATAACGTCACATCAACGTCGATGCGACGTTGTCACAAACTTGTGTGCCTGCTGGGTGACGACTCAACGTCGAAACGGTGTGTGTTTATAACGTCTCTGCGACGTCGAAACGACGTAATTACGACGTTGTGCTTGCTGTGCGTATGCGTATACAAATTTATGAGACGTAATGGCAGAAAACATACTCTATGACACGTGCCTCTGGGGAGATTCAGCACAGTCTGATTAGAATCTTCATTTTCTGTCTGTTCAAGACTTGGAAACTTAGCTTTTCATAGAGCGCTAGCAAAGGTTGTGATCAGCCTGTGCAGATGCGCAGGCTGCTCAGAGACATTGCTAGTCACACATGCCGTCGAATATAGTTTCTCTTGCACGATTCGCATATAGCAGTAGACAGCTTTTTCATGATATAAATCTTCCCAGAGCTACGTATACATGACACTTATACAACGACTCATAACCGTCGGTGAAAGGTCATGACGATTATAGTACGTCACATTAACGTCAAAACAACGTCATGATATTTACACAACGTCGCATTAAATCGATGCAACGTCATGACAGATAAATAATTAAATAAAACTAAATAGATAATTGACAGATAAATCGATGGATAGATAAATAAATAAAAATAAATAAATAGATAATAAATAAATAAATTAAAATAAATAAATAAATAAATAAATGAATAAATAAATAAAAAGCACATTTTGAATTGTCGTTGTACTATTTGAATTCGGTATCTTAAATATCACTCTATTAATGCTTGTGTCCACATCTATGGCAAAAATTGTGGGCACAGACTCGACTCCGCACGACCGCAACTTCTGATCAGGATATGCACTAACTACCATTGATCACGAACACATGCCTATATGATATTGACCTCCTTAAACTCCATTTTATATAGTGAAACTGGGGTTTACAGGGATAAACATTTTTTTTTTTATTTATTTCTGCTCAAAAACATAGATCGGCGAGGCGGTTCTAACGAGTACCCACAAGCTATGCTTTGAGCAGAAATATGAAAATTATCAGAATTTTTTATCTGAAAACTTTCAGTTTTTGGTTGGCGAAATTTTTAATATATTTGAATAGGCGTGTTTTCGTAATGTTGAACTCAAGTATTGCTAAGCACACGTATTAGTCATTGTCTCAATATTCCTATATTGCTATAGTATATTGGTTGAAGAAAGTTTGATCCTGACTATGGAATGCAACTCCATAATTTGTTTCATGGATCCGGAAAGCATCTTAGTACATGTATGAGCACTCCATATGACTTAGATTAATTTTTCCGCCTGCGTGACTTAGATTTCAAGGAGTCTTTCTTTGAAGTGAGAAAGTGATTATAACCTAAATACCGATTTAAAAAAAAATGAATGCATCCAGGAGAGGTGAATAATTTAATTCCTTCTGGTCAAGAAGAAGAAAAAACATAAGGCAAATTTATGGTGCGTTTAAACACTTCAAGGTACCTTACGGCACCAAAGGACAGCCCTTTGGTGCCACCGCCTTTACCCCAGACTGTGCAACTCAGAATAAATGAGGTAAGAGGGATACCAAAACTATGGCGCGCCTAAACACCCCAGGGCATAAAAAAACCTGAAAAAAAAAAAAAAAAAAAAAAAACAACAAAAAAAAACAACAAAAAAAAAAAAAAACAACAGTATTTCGTTTTTTTTTTTTTTGTTTTTGTTTTTGTTTTTTGAAAAGTCTAAACCTTGCAAATATACCCATACAATATTTAATGTTGCCAAAAGAAGACATTCTATTTCTTTACGAAAACACGCCTATTCAAATATATAGAAAATTTCACCTCCAAAAACTGAAAAATTTCAGATAAAAAACTCTGATATTTTTCATATTTCTGCTCAAAACATAGATTGTGGGCACTCGTTAGAACCGCCTCGGCGAGGCGGTCCTAACGAGTATCCACAATCTATGTTTTTGAGTAAAAATAAAAAAAGTAATGTTTACCCCTGTAAATCCAAGTTTTACTACATAAAAGTGGGGTTTAAGGGGGTCAAAGTTATATAAGCATGTTTTCGTGATTTTTTTTTTTGTCAAACGCTTACCCTGGATATTAAATGGATTTGTCCCCTTTTCTAATAAAACGGCATCCACGAGGCACAGATGGATTAACGTTTACTATTTCCTGGGCAAATTCAGCGAACGACAATATTTTTTTTTTTTTTTTTTTAGTTCAGAAAATTAGATTTGACATTTCACGCAGTTTTGCACATAAGATCAAAGCCTATTTTCTGAAAAACAAATGACAAAGCCAACTTATTCAAAAAAAAAAAAAAAAAAAAAAAAAAAAAAAAAAAAATATAAGTAGAAAAAATATATTAAAATGTCGTCTGCTGAACCAGAAAATAAGCTTTAATCCTGTACAACATACTTACCGTCTAATGTGTTCCCTAGTAAAATTGTGGTAGTTGTGTTACTGACCAGTGGAGAACTCATGTACAAGCTTTCCTTATGATACATATTGCAGGAACTGTCGGCCGGCTGCCACTCTGCAACATCGCATCCAGCAGTTTGAGAACAGAGCATTGCGCAATTTAGTTTGCTTTTTCCGCGCATTTTCCAGTCGATGGCACCCCAATACATCCACCTGCCTCCCAATCTGGCCGTGTTTATCTGACGAAAATGTACACCAGCTTCAACTACAAGTCCATAGTCCAAGCAGTAAGAAAATATAGTTAACACTAAAATGGATATGAACATATTTGCTCTAATTTTTGGCAGACAAGTATCAACGCACATGAAAATATTTCACTATGATTGGCGTGCAGTTCTTCTTATCTTGTGCACGGCTTATAATTCTTGGTAGGTTTTTGTAATAAGAAATCACTGAAAGACTGTCCCATACAGATAATGAAATCGTTCTGACTAATATATCATGGCACTGAATTATAAAAGGTCTTTTAAGACTGGGCCCATGTCAAGCAAAAATGTGTCTTCGAGTCATGATCGGAACCATTAGCCTGTACAATCTGATCAGACAAAACTTTTGCTGTCTACTCTGTCATAGTAACTCTGGCTTCATTGGAATGTTATAAGAAAAATGCATTTACATTGATTAGGCTGCACGAACGCGCAGGATAATAAGTTTCTGTGTATATCTCATACGTTGAAAGAAACGTTTTTGCTTGACATGACCATTTTAGACCGGAATCTGTGTCATATTCTGCGATCGTTTGTTTTATTTGGCTATATCGTTGATCATATATGCTAAACACACAAAACGTCGTAGTTGTTCTTGAGTCATTACTTGTCTACATTGAATTTTTTAAAGTCTTTTAATATTTTAGCAACTAGTTTTTATGCATTTTTATTGATTTGCGCGACATGTGATGTATAATTTACCACTCTCTGGACAAATTCTGATGGTGCTACTTTTTGTTTTCATATATACCCAGAAAATAGACTTTGATATTTCAGGAAATATCAAAGTCCTTTTTCATGGAAAAAAGCAAATACAATCAAAATTTGAATTACCGATTTTTTCAGCACGCTAAACGTTATAATGCGATTTTAGAAAAAAAAAAAAAAAAAAAAAAAAAAAAAAAGAAACAACTACAAAAAAAAAACAAAAAAAAAAAAAACAACAACAAAAAACAAAACAAGTACATACATTTAGGGATACATGTTAAGGTAAATTGCTACACTTGTAGGGGCAACTATGTGGAAGTTGATTGGCTCTCTTCTTAACTCTTTCACTGCAATAGGCGATAATCATAGGCTTTTGCAAACAGCATAGAATCTGATGAGACGGCTCATAATGAGCCGTTCTGGATTTACGCTGTTTGACGTTCCGTCTTTCATTTTGACAAATAAACTTCTATCCAAGCAATAGTTTGCTAAAAAAAAAAAAAAAAACGAAAATGAAATTTAGCAGCGAAAGAATTAAAACGGCCCATGCTAAAAGAAGGGATTTTGCTCCTCACAGGAGCAAACTCTTTCCTTTTTAAAGTAGACCCCTCCTTTTTTTAAAAGAGCGCGCACTTAAGCAAACAGCGATTCACAAATGTTATCTCCCTTGACGAAAACTCTGCCAGATGTATCCAGTTCCCTGAGGCAGCAACCCAGAAGGCACACAGCGTTGAAACAACGTCGATACAACCTTGATTTAACGTATTGAGATTGAATCTATGTTACTTCAACGTTATGTGCCCGCTGGGAGCATTTAAGGGGTATAACAACTTATTCCTATTTTTATTGAAAATTCCTCTGTGTGTCAAACACAAAATTGTACCAAAGTTGACAAAGTCAATTAAAAATAAACTCACAATTGTCATCGTAGATTGATAAACAATTCTCACCATCACGAAAACATACCTATATAATATTGACCCCCTCAAACCTCAAGTTGACAAGGTCATTTAAAAAATAAACTCACAATTGTCATCGTAGATTGATAAACAATTCTCACCATCACGAAAACATACCTATATAATATTGACCCCCTCAAACCTCACTTTTATATAGTAAAACTGGGGTTTACAGGGGTATACATTATTTTTCTTATTTCTGCTCAAAAACATAGATTGTGGGTACTCGTTAGAGCATCGGCGAGGCGGTACCCACAATCTATGTTTTGAGCAGAATTATGAAAAATATCAGATTTTTTTATCTGAAAATATTCAGTTTTTGGTGGTGAAATTTTCAGTATATTTGAATAGGCATGCTTTCATAATGCATCCGGACAAATTAAGGCATCTAGTTTTTATGCCCCAAACGCAGAAGATATTGGAGGGGCATATTTCTTCTTGGCGTTCTTTTGTTCGTCAGTTCGTCACGATTTTTTTTATGAATACTTGCATGCTACTGTTCTGAAATTTCTTATATGGATTTCTCATGAATAAATAGCTGACACTTATTTTTTTCTCGACAGGATAATGCCCCTTTTCTGAGTTTTGGCTCTTTGAAAAAAAAAAAAAAAAAAAAAAGAAGATATGGATGCAATCTTGTCAGCAAAATATCTCAAAAACTATTAAAGCTAGTGCCGCTTGAAACTTAATAAATAGACTGGTGGTGATGAGCAAACGACCTGAGACACTTTTGAATAAATTTTGAAAAAAAAAAAAAAAAAAAAAAAAAAAAAACTTCATGAGTTTGTAGCTTTGGACATTTTTACCTTGTCAGCAAACTATCTTAAAATTAATTGAGCTAGAGCCTTGAATCTTGGTGAATTGAATGCAAATGATAAGTAAATGACCTGGTTAACGTTTTTAGATAATTTCTGAAAAATATATTACATGAGAAATGACACTTTGTATATTTGCGCATTTTTTCCTTGACAGGATAATATCTCAAAAACTATTAAAGCTAGACTTGAAACTTGATGAATAGACTGGTGGCGATGAGTAGACGATCTGATTTACTTTTGAATAAATTTTGAAAAATACTACATGAGTTATGGTTCTTTGTAATTTTAGGCAAATTTACCTTGTCAGCAAAATATCTCAAACACTGTTAGAGTTAGAGCCTTAAAACTTGGTAATTTGATTGCTAATGATAAGTAAATAGACTGATTAACTTTTGAATGATTTCTGAAAAGTATTTCATGAGCAATGACCCTTTGAAAATTTCCCTTGTCAGCAAAATACTTCAAAACTATTATAAGCTAGAGCCTTGCAATTTGATAATAGACTGGTGGTGATGAGTAGACGACGACCGGATTAACTTTTGAATAAATTATGAAAAAAAAAAAAAAAAAAAAAAATACTTCATGAGTTATGGCCCTTTATAACCTTGTGTCAGCAAAATGTCTCAAAAACTGTTGGAGCTAGAGCCTTGAAACTTGGTGAATCGATTGGTAATGATGAGTAGATGAAGTGATTAGTTTTTAAATAAAGTCTAAAAAAATATTTCATGAGTAATGACCCTTTGTAAATTTGGGCACTTTTCCCTTGTCAGCAAAATATCTCAAACACTAGCTCTGCCCAACCGTTAGCGCTTTAACTGTTTCACGTTCTTAATCGATGGTTACGCATTCATTTCTTTGGTAGGCGTGCGACGTCAACATGGTTTGATAAAAAAAAAAAAAAAAAAAAAAAAAAAAAAATGTTCAATGTTCAGACTGTCGTATCAACAGACAGCAGCGATTAAGCTTTATTTGTTCATTCATCACGAAAACATACCTTTATAATTTTGACACCCTTAAACCCAACTTTTATGTAATAAACTGGGGTTTACACGGGTGTATTGTTTTTCATCAATATAGATCCTTTTTGTAGGTCAAGGTCAGTTCTACTTTGTCGTTTACATCCATGTTTTAGTTTTGTCTTTTTAAGTTTTCAAAAGTGTACAGTGAAACCTGTGTAAGAGAGCCACCTCTGAGAAAGACTTTAAACAGTGAGGGTTATGTGGAAAAGTGGCTGTCTTTTAAAGGTACATGCCATGTAATTTTGCTAGCAAAATTACATGACATGTACCTTTATAAGACAACTACTTTTCTTCATCAGTTACTAAAGTCAGTCTCAAAGGTGGCTGTCTTACACAGGTTTCACTGTACGTAATTGCTGAAGTAATCAAGATGCAGCTATAATATTTGGCCCACACCAATCTTTGGGTAATACCTTTTAATAGCACATACCTCTTATTACGAAAACATGCCTATTCAAATGTACTGAAAATTTTACCACCAAAAAATGAAAATTTTCAGATAAAAAATCCTGACATTTCTCATACTTCTGCTCAAAACATAGATTGTGGGTACTCGTTAGAACCGCCTCGTCGAGGCGGTTCTAACGAGTACCACAATCTATGTTTGACGAGGCGGTTCTAACGAGTACCCACAATCTATGTTTTGAGCAGAAATAAAAAAAATAATGTATACCCCTGTAAACTCCAGTTTTACTATATAAAAGTTGGGTTTAAGGGGGTCAAAATTTTATAGGCATGTTTTCGTGATGTTTTCAGTTTCACATTATGCCTAGGTCAAGGTCAGGTCATACTTTGTCATTTAAGCCTATATTCGTGTTCTGAGTTTAAGATTTGAAAAGTGTTTGTAACTGCTGAAGTATTCAAGATACCGCCATAGTAAATGGCCTACACCTACCTTAGGGCAAGACCTTTCAATAGCACACACCTATTCCTCAGTTTGACCGTCTGCCTAGGTCAAGGTCAGGTCATACTTTGTCATTTACAGCCGTGTTTAGGTTTGGAAAAGTGTGCATAACTGCTGAAATGTGTAAGATATAGCTTTCATATTTCCACACCAATCTAAGGGATTCAGCATATAAGACATAGGTGTCATATTTCGTCCATACTAACCTAAGGGAAGACATTTTCGATGGCATTTATCCCATCTCTCATCAGTCAGGTCATACTTTGTCATTTATAGCTATGTTAAAGTTTAAGTTCTGCATTTCATCTTTAATCCGATCACCCCTATCCGGTCCTCTATGTTGTCTCCTGACAACTCTTGTTATCCTACCCTACCATTTTTAACTTTGTACTTTTCGTGGTGTGATCTAGGATATAATAGCGTAAGTTCCTGGGCCCAGTTGTTCAAAGCGTCGTTAGCTTAACGAGCTCGTTAAGGGTCATTTCGTTAACTGTTTTAGCGGATTCAATATACAATATTCTGATATTTTTTGCTGAAAAAAAATGTGAGTAGCTTTTGCACTGCAAAAGCTACTCACATTTTTTCAGCCAAAAATGTCAGCATATTTGCGTATCACGATGTAAATTTTAACGAATCGTTATTTAACGACATCGTTAGCTGTGAACAAAGCCCAGGTCACTTTCTATAATTTTCAGAGTCATTTTCGCAAAAAAAAAAAAAAAAAAAAATAAAAAAAAAAAAAAAAAAAAAAATAAATAAAAAAATAAAAAAAATAAAATAAATAAATAAATAAAAAATCATAATGGATCCATAAATATTTAAACCTTTTGTGCGTATTTTTAAGGTAAACGGCTACCTCATTTTTGTTTGTTCATTTTGCACTCTAGTTTATATGTGCAGCTAAGCGTACAGATTTTCTGTCGAGCTCTGCAGCTAATGACTTCGTACATGCGCAGCTAATCGTACAGCCCCCACATTGATAGAACCTGAAGAAAAGTGCTTCAGTTCCTATAAGACATTACGAAAACACGCCTACAGTCCCGTCAGCGGTCAGCTTTACCACCTGAACGACCGATGAACGGAGAACGACCGGAACCCAACCGGGACCGGACCGGTACCGGAACGACTGGAACGGAGCGACGGTCAGTTCCATTTCTCGCTTTCTTAGCGTTCCCGGTCGTTCCGGTCCATTCCAGTGAAAAAATGGAACGGTGTTTACTAAAATTGAGTTGTTATCAGACGAAACGCAATTTGACCTTTAAAACAATACAAAGTGACCAATCTTCCCGCTCCAATACATATTCTAAAACAGTACTTTCTTAAAATGACAATCTAAATAATCTTAAAGCAGTCAATGCTGTCTATTATATGCTGCCAAAGGAGATTTTACTTGGTTTGTCAGCTATGAAAAAAGGTTTCTCTCTCTCTCTCTCTCTCTCTCTCTCTCTCTCTCTCTCTCTCTCTCTGAATGTTTGGGTTATGAGTTAATAGAATAAATATGTAAATCCCTGATATAAGTTTCAGTAAACTTTACCCTTTATAAACAGACGTTCATATAATAAGCAAAGAATTACACTATAAGCCAGTGACTGGCATTGTCCTTGACAAAACAGCAATTGAAATTTAAAAATAAACACAATCTAACATGGTATTAGAGAACTTCATATCGCTGATTGATTGACTGATTTGCAAACATGATGCGCAGCATAGAAAGTATGCTATGTTCTACTCAATGTGACAGGGTCGAGGTTAATGTTTTTTTTTTTTTTTTTGATAGCTGACAGTTATAAATATACCTGAATAAGCAACAAAGTATACAAAGACCTGTCAGCTGCACTGTTACCCAGTGTCTCAGTCAGTAACCCAGGGTATAGTGGCCTGTCTCATGGAGAGTATACCAGAATATTGTCAGCGACAGAGTAAACCAAGACCTGCAAGCTACACTGTATATCAGCGTATCAGTCCGCAACCCAGGTAATAGCGGCCTGTCACCTAAAGTGTATACCGGAATATCAGTCGGAGACAAAGACCCATCAGCTACACTGTACCCCAAAGTATCAGTCTGTAACTTAGGGTATAGCAGCCTCTCACCTGGACTAGAATGTCGGTCAGCGACAAAGTATAACAAGGTCTGTGAGCTACACTGTACCCAGGTTTAGCCGCTTGTCACCTGAAGTACATACCCGAATACCGGTCAGCGACAAAGTATACGAATACCTGTCGGCTACACTGTTACCCAGTATATAAGTCTGTGAGTATAGTGGCCTGTCACATGGATTGTATACTGGAATATTAGTCAGCAACAAAGTATATATGAAGACCTGTAAGCTACACTGCTCCCTGGTATATCAGTCAGTAAGCCAGTGTATAGCGGCCTGTCACCTAAAGTGTAAACCAGTGAATATCAGTCAGCGACAAAGTATACTACGCCCGGGGACCCTATACTACGAAACATTCTGGGTGACAGGCTGTTATATCCCGGGTTAATGATTGATACACCGGGGACCAGTGTAGCTGACAGATCTCCGTATACTTTAATTGTTGCTGACCGATATTCCAGTATATCTATACACTCTAAGTGTATATCCCAGGTTACTGACTAATACATCAGGGTACAATGTAGCTGGCAGGCTTTCATATACTTTGTTGCTGATTGATATCCGGGTGTACACTTCAAGTAACAGGCCACTATACCCCGGGTTCCTGACTGATATTCCGGGTAACCGACAGTGCAGCTGACACTGGTCTTTGTATACTTTGTCGCTGACAGATATTCCGGTATACAATTAGGTGACAGACCACTATACCCCGCATTACTGATTGACACAGGGGTACAGTGTAGCTGACAGGTCTTTGTATCCTTTGTCGGGGATCGAACCCACAACCTCCCTGTCAAGCAGATGCTCTGACAACTGAGCCATTGTGCTGGGGGAACAAGGAATATAGAAAGTCAAGATTTTAATTTTGGGGAACAAGGGAAAATGCTGACTTTATTTCAGGGGACCAGGAACACCCCTGGGAGGACTTCCCTAAGGGTTTTCTCGGTGGTATAGCCATAACTCAAACAAAACAAATTAATGTTGGCTGGCTAAGGAGAGAGAGAGAGAGAGAGAGAGAGAGAGAGAGAGAGAGAGAGAGAGAGAGAGAGAAAGAGAGAGAGAGAGACTGCAACAAAAGCAAATGTTGTACAGACAATCCTAAATATATCCGGCCCGGTGCGGTACCCTAAGAAGAGGTGTTCCATTTTCGGAAGAATATTCAGAACGTAACAATCAAGCTGGCTGGAACAAAGAAGAAGAACCACCCGAAGTGTTAGTTTACTTATTATCCTCTTTTTAAAGTGTTTACGCTTTACTTTTATGTTTGACAACATTACTGTCCGTAAAATTACAGTGACATCTCTAATAACAATAAGGTATTATTCGGTTTGTACAAAATCGGAAAAGAATCACCTTCTTACACGCTTACTCGTCATGCACCAGTTATCGGACAAGTACAGAACCAGTTATTCTGTAGCATGAATTTAATTAGCAGTGGCCAGCTGTATATGTAATGTAGGGCCTGCAGACATGTCTGTTAAAAATTTGGTCTGGCGAAAATTCTTAATAATAAAAAAATTAAAAATTTCATGTACAGACTACAATATAGTGTGGTAGTTCAGTGGTGAGTGCACTGGCCTCTAGAGCTAACGGTACATGGATTGATCCTAGGCTAAGCAAGGGAATTTTTGGTGTCTGAACACGCTTTCTTTTATGTCATTTGCAGGCATGACATGAAACCTGTGCGCCATCCTTTGGAGCAGGACATTAACTGAAGGTCCACTGTCCAGGAAAAGTAACACCCTGTGCAGGTTAAAGAACCGTAGGATAATTCAAATTGTTACTTGTAGGCCTTCATCCTGCAACCTGGAGTTTACAATGTACACTATATGTGTCCTCCTAGGCGATTTAGACATAACTGAAGATATTTTGGTTGGCCATAACATTAAGACCCTCCCTGTGGTGGTAGCTGTTCCCTTGAAGAAAATTATCATTTTCCCTTGTTCCCAAAAATCAAAATCTTGATTTTCTGTGTTACTTGTTCCCCAATCACCTTTGTTCTCATGTTCCTAGCCCTCCTGTCCGTCATCAGTCCGTCTGTTCGAGCAAACAGTTTGGGTTAGGGTTGGTTCAATTTTGTAACCACATTTGCTTTTTTCCGTTAAGATACATTATAAACCTTTAGCTTAGGGAGCTCATAGCCCTTAAAACCCTATAGAAATTCATAATGGGACATAGCCCCTAAACCCAAATTGTTGAAACATCTGTTCGGTTGTCTGTCCGTTAACACTTTAAAATGACAACTCCTCCAAAGCCATTGAAGCGATTTGTACCTTACTTGATAAGAATGTTGCTTGGTTAGGGTCCTTTGAAAATAGCCAAATTTTTTGGTGATCTGCCTCTTGGTTTGATTGCCATGACAACAGAAAGCTCCCATAGACTTATATTGGGAAAATGGTTAAATTAATTGCATTTTCTCCAAAAACGTGAAGTGATGTGAACCATGTTTGGCAGTTATGATCATTGGATGAGTGTTTACCCAATTTATATTTTTTATGACCAATGGCTATTTTGTTTGGTTGCCATGGCAATATTAGATTTAAAAAAAAAAGGAATTTTTTAAATGACATCTCCTTCAAAACCAATCAAGCAGTATGATTCTAATTTTGTACAAATGAACTGCTTTGGGGTAAGGACAATTCAGAATGGCTAAAATTATGGTGATCTGCCTCTCGCTTTGGTTGCCATGGCAACAGAAAGCTCCTGTAGACTAATATAATGGGAAAATGGTGAAATTGCATTTTCTTCATAACCAGTGAAGTGATGTGAACCATACTTGGCAGTTATGACATTTGATGATGGTCTGCCCAGCTTGTGCCTTTCATGACCAGTGAGAATTTTGTTTGGTTTCCATGGCAATATTAAATTAAAAAAAAAGAAGATTTTTTAATGACCAGTCCTCCAAAACCACTGAAGTAGTAGGACTCTAAGTTGGTGCAAATGTTAAATGGGTAAGGGCAATTGAAAATAGATAAAAAGTCTGCCAGTCTGCCTCTTGGTTTTGTTGCCATGGCAACAGAAAACTCCCATAGACTTATAATGAATCATTGTCTACCCAGTTTGTGTGTTTTTATGACCAGTGACCAATTTGTTGGGTTGCCTTGGCAAAATAAAATTTTAGAAAATGATTTTCTTTAATGACAGCTCCTCCAAAACCACAATTAAAGCAATGTTGCAAACTTCTTTACTGCTTTATGAAGATTCTCAATAAAACCAAGACTCACGTTTTCTAATCTGTAGTGTGATCTTTGTTTCCAAAGGTAATCATTTTGACATTTATTATATTTCCCTGCCCCTGTGCTGTTAACTTGTGTATAAAATCATGGTACTGTTAAACAACTCTTCAGAAACCACTTAGCCAATTTCCATCATTTCACATTGATTCTACTAGCGAAATATGATTGAGAGTTTGTCCAAATGGTCACGCTTCATTGACTGCCATGGCCATGTGTCCTTCTTCAAAACTAAGAACTGCTTAATTGATCATCCTTTCATTAGTTGCAATGATAGGATTGGAAAATGTTGCATACCTGGAGTAGCTATGTCACTCAGGTGAGTGAGTCGTGACCCGCGGACCTCTTGTTTTAGATTCATCTTCCCTCCTTCCCCTGTAATACATGGCCTTGTTCCCCTGTTCCTCAAAATCCCTGGGGTGGCCTCAACATTGTGCACTTATGGACTGTTTTAGTGTTCTTTTCCTTGACATAAAATATAACCAGATTATATGGAGTTTGTGCTTTATTGTTATATATTGTGTAGCTCAAGGATGTTTGAAACAATTTAGATAAAAAACTGCTTCACATGGCACAAACAATAGTCAGATATTCATGGATTTGCATGTTTTCAGATTTGTTCCATGGAACATCAAAATATCCACAATACTGGATATTTGCCTTTGGCAGGTGCGTTTGGAATTTAACTCTGTTGGGTAAAAAGAAATGCATGTATTGATGAAATGATAATATTTGACACTGAGATCTTCTAAGAGGCAGGGAGTGGATACTGGCATGCAATATTAAAGGTCTCGGAATGTTACCTGGTAATACCTGGCTCTACTTTACATTTTAATCATTTGTCTAACCATTGTCAGGAAGACTTTGAAACAGTACATGTACTTGCACATACTCTGGCCTGGAAGCAGATTAGTAATGCTGCTGGCCTCTTGTGCTAGAAGTAATTGACCTAGAGATTGCATGTATGATCATCAGCTGATGGGAACCTGCTCAGCAGTGCAGTAAGTAACAAGTGCATTAGACGGCAGATCTAGTGGTTGCAAGTTTGAATCCTAGCTTGGCAGCCTACCTCTTCAAGAGATTGATCGTGAAATAATTTCTACCATCATTCTCCCCGGTCTGCTGATTCAAGAAGGGAGATTGTCAGTTGGGCACTCCTGACTTTGGAACATGAGATTCCAGGTTCAAATCGCTCTTGAGGTTGATATTTATTTCATGAATGTATGAGCTGGCGTTGGTAGCTTAGTTGGATGTGTGTCCGACTGGTGATCAGGAGGTTGAAAGTTGTGGAGATCTGCTTTGGGATTGCTAATTGGCAAGTTTCACCAAATATTCATATGCCTGTTTGAAAAACGGGACTGTTATGTTACGGGGTATGGCGTCTGTCCGTCTGTCCATAACCTTTTTCGTTTCTGGCTAACTCCTCTTACAGTTTACATCCGATCAAGCTGAAACTTGGTATATAGTTAGACCATGATGAGGAGCAGCGCATATTATTTCGGGGTAACAGTCCACTAACTATTAGCAGAGTAATGCCGCTTTGAAAATTTCCGTTAACTTTTTGTTTCAGGTCAACTTCTCTTACACTTTACATCCGATCAAGCTGAAATGTAATTTATAGTTAGACCATTATGTGGAGCACGGCATATTGTTTCTAGGTTACAGTCCACCAAATATTAGCAGAGCTATGCCCCTTTGAAAAATTCTGTAAAGTTTTTGTTTCCGGCTAACTCCTCCTACAGTTTACATCTGATCAAGCTGAAACTTCATTTGTAATTACCATGATGTGGAACAGCGTATATTGTTTCAGTGTTACAGTACACCAAATATAAGCACAGTTATACTCAGGACTTTGAAAATTTTTCGTTTCTGGCTAACTCCTATAGTTTACATCCGATCAAGCTGAAACTTCATAAATTTAGTTACAGGATGATGTGGAGCAGCGCATATTATTTTGATGATACAGTACACCAAATATTGGCAGAGTTATGTCCCTTTTCGTAATTTCGTAAACTTTTGTCAGCATATTGTTTAGAGGTAATAGTGTGCAAATTTTATTTTATAATAGGTATATTGTTTATCTCACCTGAGCCAAAGGCTCAAGGTGAGCTTTTGTGATCAGTCTTTGTCCGTCGTCCGTCTGTCAATTTTTTACTTAAAGACATCTCCTCCTAAACAGGTGAATGGATTTTGAAATAATTTTACAGGAAGGAATGTTCCTTGGGTGACCCTCTACCAAAATTGCCTAAATGGTTCTGCTCCGCTAAACAAAATGGCGGCCAGAGCTAAAAATAGAAAATCTTAAAACAACATCTCCTTCTAGACCAGTCCACTGAATGGATTTTGAAATAATTTCACAGGAATGTTCTTTAGATGACCCTCTACCAAAATTGCCTAGATGGTTCCGCTCCGCTAAACAAGATGGCTGCCAGAGCTAAAAATAGAAAACCTTTTAACAACATCTCCTCCCAGGCCAGTAGCCTGATTTCAAAATAATGTCACAGAAATATTCCTCTCATGTCCCTTTACCAAATCGGCTCTGCTAAACAAAATGGCCACCAGAGCTAAAAATAGAAGAAACCTTTAAAAGACATCTCCTCCCAGGCCAGTGGCCGATTCAAAATAATTTCACAGAAATGTTCCTCTCATGCCCCTTTACCTAAAATTGCTAAAATGGTTCCGCTCCACTAAACAAAATGGCCAGCAGAGCTAAAAATAGGAAAACCCTTTTAAACGACTTCTTCTACTAGGCCAAGGTCCCGATTTCAAAATAATTTTACTGAAATGTTCCTCTAATGCCCTTTTACCAAATTGCTAAAATGGTTTAGCTCTGCTGAACAAAATGGCAGCCAGAGCTAAAAATAGAAAAAGGGCGTAGACTGTCATGCCTCTGTCAACAATTTACTTAAGAGACATCTTCTCCTAAACCAGTAAATGGATTTTGAAATAATTTTACTTGAATGTTCCTTGAGTGACCCTCTACCAAAATTTCTAAAATGGTTCCGCTCCTAAAACAAACTGGCCACCAGAGCTAAAAATAGAAAAACCTTTAAATAACAAATCCCATGCCAGTGGCCCGATTTCAATTTAATTTCACAGAAATGTTCCTCTAATGCCCCTTTACCAAAATTGCTAAACTGGTTCCACAGAGAGTCACAGTTCACCCTTTACCGTGCTGACGGACGTTCTGCGAAATTACTTTGAAATCAGGACACTGGCTGCGGAGATGTCTTTAAAGGTTTTTTCTTTTTTTAGCTCTGGTCGCCATTTTGGTCAGCCAAGCGGAGGCATTTTAGTAATTTTGGTTGAGGGCCATTGGTGGAATACTTCTGTGCAAATATTTTGAAGTCAGACCATTGGCCAAGGACGAGATGTCGTTTGAAGACTTTCTATTTTTCAGCATCTTGTTCAATGGAGCAGAACATTGCGGCCATCTTTGATTTTCGATCGGCACAATTTCAGTTTGTTCCGATCCAGAAAGTCATCTTGTTGCTACAGAGCATGTTTCGGCTCAAAGTGATCTAAGGTTTGAGAAGAGATGTCGAAAATTGATTTTCAAGATGGCGGCTGTGGTGGCCATCTTGGATTTTTCTATTGGCTCATTTAGCTATTTTGCGTCTCATAAGCGCGCTAATGCTCATCATCAAGTTTCGATTCAACTGGTTTATAGAGGAGATCCAAAATATGAATTCTCAACATTTTTCCCATATAAATGTATAGGGCCCATACAAATGCATGGGAAGCAAATTTGACCTTGCCGTAAAAAGGTCAAATGTCAACGTAGGACCATCATTTTAGCAAATTTGGTAGATCTCCTGTCCCCAAGGATTTGTGCAAAGGTAAGGCCCAAGGGCTTATTTGGTTCTAGAGAAGAAGATTTTTAAAGGTTTTTACCATATATGGGCATGGCAGCCATCTTGGTCAATGGACCGCAACCATTTTAGCAATCTTTCTTTCCCCCAACCTAAGGAGGCTCCACATGAAATTTGAGCAACATTGGCCGAGAGACTTCAGAGGAGAAGTCGTTTGAGAATGTCCGATTCGTGTTTCTCGACATTCAAACGTCGAACGAAATGTGGTTTAACATTCGAAAGTCGAACGTCATGTGGCTCATCATTTGAATGTCGAATGTTGAATGTCATGTGGCTCAATATTCGAATGTCGGAAGTCGTGTGGCTCAAGATTTGAATATCATGCGAATATGGAATGTTAAATGTCATTTGGCTTACCATTCTAATAACATATCGAGTGTCATGTGGCTCAATGTTCGAATATCAAATCTCGAGTGACTCGACGTTTGAATGTCGAAAGTTGTGTAGCTCAAAATTCGAATGTCTATTGTATTGTTGCTCAACATTCGAATGCCAAGTGTCGTGTTTCTTATCATTCGAATGTCAAAAATTAAAGCTATGTGGCTCAACATTCGAATGCCAAATGTCAAATATAGTGTGGCTCAAGATTCGACTACTGAATCACATTTGACTCGACATTTGAATATCCATTGTCGTGTGGCTCAACATTCGAATGTCGAATGTCGTTAGGCTTATTATTCGAATGCTAAATGACAAGTGTTGCAACATGTGAATGTCGAATATCGTGTGGTACGACATTTGAGAATGTTGTGTGTCTCGACATTCAAATGCCGACTGTCGTGTCTTGACATTTGGATGCCGAAATACGTGAATCTCGACATTTGAATGTCGAATGTAGTGCGACTTAATATTCAAATGTCGTGTGGTTCATCTTTGAATGTCGAATGTCATTAGGCTCAACATTTGAATGTCGAATGTCTGATACGTGTTTCTCGACACTCAAATGTCGCACGTGTGGCTTAACATTTGATATTCAACTGTCGTGTCCCGACATTCGAACGACATGTAGCTGAACATTTCAATGCTGAGCGTCGCTCGGATCAACATTTGAAAGTCGAATGTAACAGTTTCTCGACATCAGAATGTCGAATGACCGATACGTATTTCTCGACATTTGAATGTCTCGACACTCGAACGAATATGGCTGAACATTTCAACGCCGAACGTCGTTTGGATCAACATTTGAAAGTCGACTGTCGTATCGCTTAACACCGAATTTTGAATGTCCTGTGGCTCAACATTCTAATGTCAAATGTCGTGTGACTCAGTATTTGAATGCCGAATGTCGTGTGACTTATAATGCGAATGTAGAATATTGAATGTCATTATGATGATATTGACAAAATAAAAAAATGAAGAACACGCAAAAATAAAATTTCACAATACACCTATTTTTGTTTTCACTTATTATTTTGGTCACATTTCGTGCGCATGTACGATGCGATAATGCACGGGCGTGAGCGAGTGCATTATCGCACGTACATACACAGAACCATAGTATAACTGATTTTTCACATTTTCATGTATGTAGGGCATCTACATGGCGAGATATTTCATGTTGGATATTGTGAATTTGGGCTACTATGTGATAATATTATATATCCTAAAATAGAGGTCCCAAACTGAGAACGAATTGACCAACGAGTACGAGTTGACCAACATGAGGACGCATTGACCAAAATGAGCACGAATTGACAGAACAGTGAGTACGAATTGACCAAATGAGTACGAATTGACCAAATCGATGAGTGCGAATTGACCAAACTGAGAAGGAGTTGACTTGAGTGCGAGCTGACTTGAGTAAGAGTTGGCTTGCAACCGTAAGGCACAACATTCGAATGCTGAATGTCATGTGTCTCAACATTCGAATGTCGTGTGGCTCGACATTCGAATGTCGAATGTTATGTGTCTCGACGTTCGAATGTCAAATTTCGTGTGGTTCATCATTTAAATGTCGAATGTCATGTAGCTCAACAGTCGAATGTCGCCTTAATATCATAATACTCTAACTGGCTTTTCTCTACTTTTGAGAAGAACGGAATCAAAGTGTTTGAGCCTTATATCTGTTATGTTAAATAACATATTGCTCTGCAATTTTCACGATTTATTGATCTCAGTATTTTAAAATTTGCAAAGTTTGAAAAGAAATGAAATTATTTAATATTCTAGATTTTGAAGTTTATTTTTTTTTTCTTACTGCATTGAAAATCAAAACAAATTACGTGTGTTCGAGTACTATAGTGATTCTTGGAGATACAACACATTGAAGTTAAAATTCAGCTTCATGTTTTCAAACACTCGATCATGTGACCAGAAAGCATAAAACTTGTTGGTCACTCTAATAAAACAGTCTGATACTAACTATAAAGTCAAATTTTGAGATAGAACAGTATGATACTCTAATTCCTTGGAGATACAACACTCTGGAGCTAAACTTCAACTACATGTTTTCAGAAACTTGATCATGTGACCAGAAAGCACAACACTGGTTGGTCGCTCCGACACAACGTTCTGATACTAATTGTAGTCAAAATTTGAGCTAGAATAGTATGATACTCTAAATAAATATTTTAATATTAATGTCACAGTGCTATAGCCTAGACGACCTTGTAGAGCTTGACTGCCCGGTCAATAAATATCTCAATTTTTGAAATTTTGAAGTTACAACACTATGTCACTCAAGCGATGGAATGTCGAATGTCGAGTGTCTCGTCATTTAAATGTCGAATGTTGTGTGACTCAACATTCGAATGTCCAATGTTTAGCCAACTTCAAGCAACTGTTCTTTTGACCAGAGCATTCACTATATACATGGAATGTGGATATTTCTAACATAAAAAGATGAAATAAACTACAATCGATCATCCCTAAAATCAGAAATGAACCTGTCCAATCTATAAGGAAGAAGAGTCTGCTTGTATTTATTGCGAAAATTAAGAAAACCTCTTTTAAATGCTGTCTACTTTTATTCGTAATCAACGAGTTTAAGTATAAATTTTCAGAACATCTCTAATATGCTTACGCAAAGTTAGGCTCCGTTCCTTTTCAGTGGTTGGGGAAAAAGTTAATAAATAAATAAAAAAAAACTTATTTTAGTTAAACACAACTATTTGAATAAATGCTTCCATTATTCTGATACCGCTCACCACTTTACATAGTCAAAAAGGGAATCTACAGAGAGGGGCGAAGTAAGAAACCATGAGAAAGTTAGCGTGATGGCTGGTCATGTTTTGCACTTTATCTGGAACAAAAATAACACATTGCCAAATAAAACAGGAAATTACCTTATCTGTTATAATACTTAATTATAATTAATTTTCTTCGCCGTATAAACATAGCCGTTTAATGTTTATAGCAGTCTTCTTACTGATCAGGGGCGGATTCAGAGGGGAGCGGGTGTGGGTGTAGGGGATGGGGAGGGGAGAGGGGTCGGGGGTAGGGTTCGCCTGAACATCCCCTTTGACCTAAAATTTGATTTTCATGGAGAATTTTGAATAAATTTGATAAATTTTGGACACCGTATTTGCCCTAAATATTCACACCCCTTTCTTTTTACCTTATCCTTCTCTTAAACAAGTCAATTTTACTACAATACCTGTGAATGTGTGTAAATTGCTGGGAGAGTGGCAAACAGTGCAGACCCTGATCAGACTGCGCACTCTGGTGTCTGATCTGGGTCTACATTGTTTGCTCAGACCTGTTTGTCCTAATACGTAGAGTAAGTACGGTAGTTTGATAAAATCAAACCCCTCAGAAATCATCCTGGATCCGCCCCTACTGATCACGTTTGAAAGAATTACTTGGGGAAGCTGCAGTTCATTTATTGAAATCTCTGCGGACACACTGATCATCTCATACAAGCTTTTGCACAATGAATTTCGCATTCCTACTTGCTGGCCTATTGGCGAATAATTGTATTTTTGTTGACACTATATCTGAATCTGAACCGCAGTGCTATAGTCGTTTTGACTACGAATTCAAAGTCGTCGAAAAGTTGTTTACGTTGGAAACTGCTTATAAGAAACAACAGGAGATAAACCAAGAACTGAGAGATGCTCTAGAAGAGACGAAGAATGAGAATAAAGCTTTGAACAGAGAAATGGAAGGCCTGAAGGGCGTGTCTATTCAAAAAAAAGGTAATATTATTTATTTATTTATTTATATGTATTTATTTATTTATTTATTTATTCAATTATTGATTCGTTTATTTATTTACTATAAAAGAATTGTTTGCGTTGGAAAATGGTTATTTATAAACAACAGGAGATACACCAAGAAATTAGAACTGACAGATGCTCTGGACGAGACGAAGAATGAGAATAAAGCGTTGAACAGAGAAATGGAAGGCCTGAAGAGCGTGTCTATTCAAAAAGAAGGTAATATATATATATATATATATATATATATATATATATATATATATATATATATATATATATATATATATATATATATATATATATATTCATTTATTGATTCATTTATTTATTTACTATAAAAAAATGGTTACGTTGGAATTATAAGAAACAACAGGAGATACACCAAGAACTGGTGGATGCTCTGGACGAGACGAAGAATGAGCATAAAGCGTTGAACAGAGAAATGGAAGGCCTAAAGACTGTGTCTATTCGAAAAGTGGGTAATATTTATTTATTTATTTATTTATTTATTTATTTATTTATTTATTCTACCCCCGCAAATTGCGTTCGTGGGAGTTGGGACCGTATATGTTTTTCACGTTGTCCGTCCGTATGTCGTCCGCCAGTTACGTTTTGGTCATAGGAGGTTTATTAGCAATTTCATGTTTATTTATTTATTTATTTATTTATTTATTTATTTAACGTTTTAAGCTTTTAAGTATTATGTTGAGAATTGTTACGTATCACAAGTTTGTTAATGAAATGCATGAATAATTGAAAAGACTTGATTTACTTGATGAAAATACAAAGTACTAACATTCAACAAAACATGGTAATAAAACTAAAACAAACTGTACTTGGTATTGGACAAATGAGGTAGAGACTTTCTAGGCGGACCGAGCATATATTTGCCGCTTAATTGGAAAAGATCCATAATAGCATATGCGAACATCAAAGGTTCAGCCGAGACTGCGCATTCGCGCAGTCTCGCCAGAACCTATGCTGTTCGATTTCGTAAGCGGTATGCCAAAGGGAAATTTCAGCTAAAGAACTAGACATGTGACCTTGCTAAGGGGTTGGGCATGCGCACTGAAAGGTTGATTTGACGGAAGGTCCGAAGAGCCCTTTTCTCGCGACGCGGCCCGGTTTTTGTAATTGTTGCTACATCAGTTAACGCTTAACACTCTGGGTAAAATTTTCAGCAAACATATTCATTTATTTTTTCCAAGAAAGCTGGATTTGATTTTAATACAAATTGCCTCCTAAGGAGACAATTTCGCGAAACGTCAAATCCTGTTTAGTGGGGAAAATAAGAAAACTATCATCAATTTATCGTCTGCTGAATTGGCCAAGAGTGGTAAGAGTTAATGGCGTGAGTAAGACTAGAATAAGCCCCAGTATTTTTTTTTTTTCTGCTGACGCCATAGCGGTTCTGGGCTGTTTGCTTATTGGTTGTTTTGTCTTGTCATATGGGCAAAAGTGCTTTTGATCATGCACAAAATGCTGCGCATGCGCAAAGTATGATCCGGGTATTTGCTCTCGATTGATATATTCTGTAGTATCCAATGTTTCTGTTTGCGGACAGTGAAGGCCCTGATCAGGCTGCGCGGATGCGCAGGCTTATTATTTGGCATTCGCTGTTCGCATATGCCCGAAGACACGTTTTCCCATACAAATGTAGCGCGACCCAAATATTTGTTTCAATCGCTTCTTATTTTGGTAGCTTTGAAAAGGCTGTTCTTCATGATTGTGACATTTCCTTGGAAAGTTCATTTATATTTTCAAACAGAAATACAATTTGAGCCACTTATTGAGAAAACCTGCTGATTGCATATGCGAACAACAAAGGTGTAGATCAGCCTGCGCATCCGCGCAGTCTAACCAGCACATCTGTAGATTGCTTTTCATGCGAGCCTGCGCATATGCGCAGTTTTGCCATTGGCCTCACTGTTCGCATGCTATACATGCAGTAGAGAATTAAACGAAAGTTCAGACAATAAGCCTCAGTCAGTGATTGCGCATGCGTATCAGAGGAGAAAGATGAGTACATATGGTAAACTCATGCTACGCGTTCACTAATCATTATTTACGCCGGGCTGGAGCCCGGCGTATCTGTTTGAGGTTGTTTTTATAAAGTGTATATGCATTTGGAGAACATCGGTTTTCTTCCGGTTTTATGGGGTTCTTAGAAGGGTTATATATAACTATTCACCCTCCCACTTTTTTTTATTATTATTATTATTCAAAGTCACACTTTTGCAGCAGAGAACTGTGCTATTGGTAACATAGTGAAATAAAAAATGGGAAGTACTGTGTAGAATGAATGTAGCAATGTGGGTTTTGCTCATTTAAAAGAGAAATGAGCAGTTTTTCCGTAGGAGCCCCAATTTGACCATTCGACTTGAAATGAGTTTGTTGTTGTCAATATTCGTACACGTTTGAATTTTTATGAAATAGGACGTTACAATAAAATGGATGACTTTCCTAAAACATGAATGAAAACGACTGGTAATAGCCAATTTACATTAAAATCGCTATTGCCATTCGACTGTAAATAGCCAATTTACGTTAAAATGGCTATTACCAGTCGACTGTCAATAGCGATTTTAACGTAATTCGGCTATTGATAGTCGACTGGCAATAGCCACTTTGAAAATATAATCGTTCACAATAAATAGCACGGTGCATAAAAAAATCACCAAACTGGAGCACACTACGGTCGAAAGGTCCAAATCCCAACAATCGAAGGGAACACAGGCTATCTAAGTTATACAAGAAGCATCTTCAAAAATAGAAGAATAGCGGATAATTTTTTGGCTTTTTTTTTCCAATATTATAATAGAAGTTCTTAAAACGAAGCCAAATTGTTTTACACCCGAAACTTTGACAGTGTCTTTGGCAGAGTCACACCCCACTCTTTGTAACGCTGGATACGAAGTTGATATCTAATTTCACCGCCGTATGTGCCTTTCTTTACACGATAGCTTCTCATTGTCATTTTGACATACCGTAGTTTAAATCTATGGAATGACTGTCGCAATCCTTAAATTCCTAGAACGCCTGATTGCACCCATTCTTTTGGGATCCGTTTCTATTCACCTGAACATTCTGACTTGTCACTGGTTCAACAGTTTATGAATGTTCTATGGCATGGGTACGTAGACCACATATTTCTTGGTGTCAATAAAAAGGCATTGTTACTTTGCACAGTTGCAAGTTTCAGAAATTCCATTTCTCTGAATTAGGGTCCTAAACATGCTAAAACAAAGAAAACAATATTTCGTTTTATCTTCTGATATCGAGAACTTTAACTAAAAGCTCGTCATAATTTTTTTCCATTTGATTTCCTGCTGGGTTCGGCAAATAGGCATATAATTTATCCTTTCTGGGTCCGTCGAAACACCCTGCAAATCCCCAAACTACATTAAAACCACCCAAACGTTTTGAGTCACAAAACAAACAGTTGAAAATCAAATATGGTTAAATATTATATGATTAATCATCAACATACATTACAGAAAAAAAAATGTATTTCTACTTACTTCTGATTATTGAAGGCACCTTACCTAATGATTGTCTTGTTTGTTCAATAGCATGCAAGATGTGAATTTCTATAATGGGTTGGCTTCTTTGGATGGAAAATAACGGGGCAAAATGTTTATTCATCTTTTTTTTCATCTATTTGTTTGTTTCTTTGTTCGCTCATGCTCACTTTGTTGGTCATATGTCTTGGACGCCGTCGCTTATTTCATGTACGTATTTTTCTACTGTTAAGACCCAAAGGCCTTGGTCAGACTGCGCAGGTGCACATGCATGCATATGCTGATCTAGAACTTTCCTGGTCATATGTTTCTTGGGCATCCCTTTATATTTCATTTAAGTTTTTTTGCTTTTGCAAAAGTCCTGACCCGTCCATATTTCACTTACGTTTATCTGCTGCAAAGACCCAGATCAAACTGTATGGATGTTCATTATACTGTGCTATCAAACGTTTTTGATACCCCATTCCGCTTGAGATAATAAATAAACAAAATAATTTAGAGTCAAATATAGATAAAGTATAAGTGGTTTAAATAAATAAAGTGATTTGGAGTATTTCGGGACTGTTTGCGTGGTTAGGCGTGTTTCAACTGATTATTCTTTTTTACGAAAGCACCTTCGAACCATGTACATCATTAATTCTGTCAAATTGTTATTCTAAATAGAGGAACTTGAAGATCATAACGTAAAGATGACTTAAAATGCACACAATGAAAGTTAACACAAAGTTTTTGACACAAATAACCGTTTCATGGGAGTTGTCATCGCTTCAAGGCAGGCACATTCTTCCATATAGAGGCTGACAGGCTTAGGTACATATGATCTCATAAGACTTCGTCTAAAACATTTAGAACGTACAGTCAGTGGACATGATTACTCACCACTTTGTGACGTGGCCGTTTTTTTTTTTTTTTTTTTTCCGCTTCATCGAGCCATTCATGCACAAAAGTGTCCTTCGTATTTTTCATTCATGCCTCGCGATCGATGAAACGAAAAAAAAAAAAAAAAAAAAAAAAAAAAAAAATCAGTTTTTGTAATTACTATTCTGTTTGAAATTTTCAGAAATTCGCTTTCAGAAATGGTAAAAATGGTAAAAGCATCATATTTTTGCCTTTATAGCGGCAGGTTTATTTCATTCGGTACATGTACGTGGTTTTACGCTCTAAGCGCCGTGAAGGTGACAGATGAAACGCGTTCTTGACAACATTTCAAATGTCATAGACTGACAGGAGATTAAAATAAAAGATGGAGAATTGAGAAAAAAAAAAAAAAACCTTCAGGATATCTGTTTAGTTTATATTCGATACAAAAGAAAAGCCAAGTAAAGCCAAGAAATCGCTACATTACGAAAACACTCCTATTCAAATATATTGAAAATTTTACGACCAAAAAAGGAAAATTTTCAGATAAAAAAATTCTAATATTTTTCATATTTCTGCTCAAAACATAGATTGTGGGTACTCGTTAGAACCGCCTCGGCGAGGCGGTTCTAACGAGTACCCACAATCTATGTTTTGAGCAGAAATATGAAAAATAATGTATACCCCTGTAAACCCCAGTTTTACTATATAAAAGTGGGGTTTAAGGGGGTCAAAATTATATAGGCGTGTTTCCGTGATGTTTTCTTAGTTTTTGTTTCTTTCTTTCAACTGTGAGAATGATTATCGTCGACTTGTCCTACCTCTGTTGTTGGGTTTTACCACCAAGAGTGCAGTCGTAGACAGGGCGCCAGATTGCTTAGTTTCATCGAGAAATGAAAGGACTTTTACCACCAATCAGAACGCAAGAAAACGTATAAATTTAATGTAAATAATATTCATTATTTATTTGTAAACAGTTATTATGGCTACAGTAATAAAAAAAAAAAAAAAATACCAGAAAATATGCAAATTGATAAAAGCAGTTTTTATACGAGTATTTTACATATTATGCAGCACTGTTTTGAGCTCAAAGTAAAATGCAAATACCCATTTTCGGCGACATCATCATTGACGTCAACGGAAATCTTAGATATTGAGAATTTATTATTATTTAAAGAATGACAGCTCTATTACTAAAAGGGCAAAAATCATGATTGTTTTGTCTTTTTCCTTTAATCTGGTATATTTTTTTTGTTTACTTTAATGAGGTAGTTTACCAGATGTAAAAATGCATTGATTCGAACGGTAATGCCACAAAGTGGCACATAATTATGTCCAATGACTGTATTCCATGGGTAGTTTTCAGGGGTGTCAACTCTTCCTCCCTTCTGAAATGGAACCCGCCTGAGAGAAAACACTTTGCTTTTCTTCGCCACTTTTAGACAGAGTTTGGTGTGCAGGAAACCAAAAAGGGATTTACAAAAATTGTCACATTTATGAAAACGGTAGAAACAAATCAAAACAAGTGTTGGAAGTCCCCTTAATACATTCCAGCGGGCACATGACGTTCAAACAACGTCGCATCAATGTCGACGCAACGTCATGACGTTGCATCGACATTGATGCGACGTTGTCTCATCGTTGCATGCCCACTAGCATCTTTCTTTTTTAGGCAATGTCGCGGCCTTCTCGGCCTATTTGGATCACACCTTAAGTGACATACAAAATAACCAAGCCATTGTATTCAACCGTATACTACTGAATGAGGGAGAAGGCTACGATGCGACTTCCGGTGTTTTCACATGTCCTCAGACCGGCGTGTATCTCGTAACTTTCTTTTTTGGTAAGTTATGCTCTTTTTTTTTCATCTTTACGTATACCATGGCTCCGTTCAATAGAGCAGGACACTCGCGAACCTCTGAACGATTGTAAACAACCCGTCTCGTGTGACCTCCAATCAAAGAGTAACTGTTATTTTCGTAGACGAGACTTGATGTTTTATCGAATAAATTATACGAATAATTAATTTTATATATGGTAGAATAAATAATGTCAAAGTGGTAAACATTCCCATATTTTTTGTTGTCCCCCGCCTTTTCGAAGAAAAGCGAGGGGACATAGTGTTCGGCTTTCCGTGGTTCCGAGTTTATAGTAGGTACCTTGCGAGCGCAACTCCTCCTACAGTTTTTAACCAATCCTTCTGAAATTTTACAGGTGTCTTCATCATGGTCTGAAGATGTGCATGTGCTTTTTACAGAATCCTAAAATAATTACTTTTTTTTTACTTTTTTTTTACATTTTAACTTAGACATTTTTTGCATGGTTCCGAGTTTGTAGTGGGAACCTTGTGAGCGCAACTCCTCCTACAGTTTAATGCCGATCCTTCTGAAAATTCACATTTATCTTAATCATGGTCTGAAGATATGCAAGTGCTTTTTACAGAATATTGAAGTATTTTTTTCAA
Source organism: Anodontia alba (assembly GCA_964016985.1). Taxonomy (NCBI): domain Eukaryota; kingdom Metazoa; phylum Mollusca; class Bivalvia; order Lucinida; family Lucinidae; genus Anodontia; species Anodontia alba. The sequence continues at coordinate 49,761,421 of OZ024826.1, read as the reverse complement.
ATTTTCACATTTTTAACTTAGACTTTTTCATGCTTCAATACTATGAAAGTGTATATGTAGTAGGTACCTTGTGAGCGCAACTCCTCCTAAAGTTTTAGACCGATCCTTTTGAAACTTTATAGGTGTATTTATCATGGTCTGAAAATATGGATGTGCTTTTTACAGAATCCTTAAGTTAATTTGTTTTTACTTTTTTTTCACATTTTTAACTTAGACTGTTTTGCATGGTTCTGAGTTTGTAGTGGGGACCTTGTGAGCGCAACTCCTTCTACAGTTCTATATCGATCCTTCTGAAAATTCACAGGTATCTTAATCATGGTCTGAAGATATGCATGTGATTTTTACAGAATCTTGATATATATATATATATATATATATATATATATATATATATATATATATATATATATATATATATATTTTTTTTTTTTTTTTTCAAATTTTTCACATTTTTAACAGACTTTTTTTCATGCTTCAATACCATGAAAGTGTATATGTAGTAGGTACAATGTACCTTGTGAATGCAACTCCTCCTACAATTTTATACCATTCCCACTGAAACTATACAGATGTTTTAACCATAGTCTGAAGATATGCATATGCTTTTTACAGAATCTTGAAGTTACTTTTTTTTTACTTTTTTCACATTTTTAACTTTTAACATAGATTTTTTTCATGCTTCAGTACTATGAAAGTGCATATAGTAGTAGGTACTTTGTGAGCACAACTCCTCCCACAGCTTTAAACAAATGCTTCTGAAACTTTACAGGCATTTTGCTTGCGGTATGAGGATTTACGTGTGCTCTTGTAATCTTGAAATTATGTTGTTTTTTTTTATTTTTTAGCTTCAATGTTTATCCTGCTTCAATACAGGTAAGTGATACAGGACCAATGGTCCTCTGGTTAACTTACTCATTTTTAACAGCTCAAATAAAAATAAGGCGGGGGACATAAATTCCCTATGGAATTTGCTTGTTACAGATAACTATACACAAATTTTATTCTCACAGACCGCCATTTTGGTTGTGCCATTTTGTTCGCGGACACTCGCTAACGTCCGCCGAGAACGGTCACAACTGAACGAAAACTTTTGCAATAGTTCGCGAGTGGCCGTGAACGTTTCGGTTGATTGAACGCAGCTCAGTCATTGTGCCAAACCCTGGAGAATAGAGACTACAAGTCCTATAAAACGCAACGTCAGAAAACGTATTTTCGGACATATGCTGCCAGCGAAGATTCAGATCAGCCTGCGCATTCGCTTAGTCTATCCTGAATCTTCCCTTGGTGCATTTTGGATAGCCAAGGATTCAAAGTTTCTTCATACGATCAATAAAGTCTCTGATCAGACTGCGCGAGATCAGAATCTTCTTCTCTTGGCGTATTTTTGATAGCCAATGATTCAAAGTGTCTTCATGCGGTCAATCTGCGCAGACTGATTTGTGACTTTGTTAGGCGCACATGTCAGAGGGTACGTTTTCTCATGTTGCGGCTCAGTTGTAATCTATTTGTTTCTTCTTAGGATATTTTTAACCCTAGCCATGCTAGCTAAATTAAGATGCCACGCCCACTTCTAAGTATCAGCAAATCATATTACTTGATCCATGTTGTTGATACTAATTCACACACTTACTGACAAACAGTGCAGATCTAGATCAGTTTAATTGCTTCTTCAGAAGCCAACTGATCTGGATCTACAGTGTTTGCAAAGGCAGTGCATATCCTGGTTTAGCAGGACTAGGGTTAATATGACGCTTGCTTTATTGACAGGGCAGAATTGCTACATGCGCTATTAGTAAGGTTACTATGACGCTATTAGGCTAAATTAGATCAGTTATCCCAAGGAAACATAAAATGAAAAGTGCACTATGGTGAAGTACGGGGAGAAGTTTAGGCGGCTGCCAGGCACTTGACAGCTGTAGTGAAGTCAATAAATGTCAAAAGTTTGAAGTTGTCCTTGGAAACAAAGAAATATAAAAGAACGAAAATCAGTCTCGATTTCATTGAGACTCTTCACATCACGAAAACATACCTATATAACTCTGACCCCATTAAACCCCACTTTTGTATAGTAAAACTGGGGTTTACAGGGGTATATATTATTTTTCTTATTTCGGCTCAAAAGCATAGATTGTGGGTACTCGTTAGAACCGCCTCAGCGAGACCACTATATAACGAATACCCACTATCTATGCTTTGAGCAGAAATATGAAAAATATATCAGTATTTTATCTGAAAACATTCAGTTTTTGGTGGTGGAATTTTCAATATATTCGAATAGTGTGTTTTCGTAATGATTTGACATCATTTTAGTTTGCAGGGCTAAATGCACGGAAACTATTCAGACTGTACGTGCGGAGTGAAAAATTTGAAAATTCCAAACAGAAGTGTCTGCCCATTCGGGGATTTTTGAAACATTATGATAATCATTCATGAGGTTTAACAGGCGTAAACTAGCTACTCTGGTCAAGAGAAACTGACACTTCAGGTGTATGTTTTATTTTTTTTATTATTATTATTATTATTATTATTATTTCAATATATTCTGAGAATGTTCATTGCTCTCAAGGGTCATTCCTTTTAGAATGTGTTTGTGTTCCTCTTTTAAAAGCGTTTCTTTTATCTCGTGTAACGTAGTTATGATCTACCCAGGATGTTTGTATGAGTAAAGCGATGTTGCTAGGCCGTAAACTTGTTTGAAGCCTTTTAAAGTTAATTCTAAACAAAATTCATTCATCTAAAATATTAAAATCTACTAGTTTATAAAATGCAAAGATGTACTATATATCAACTAACATAATATATATTATTGTTTATATTGGGTCTCATTCAAAACCATTGTTGATGTTGGGTATTATACAAAACCATTGTTTACAATTGAAGGTATTTGCTACTAATTACATCTGAAGCTCATGTATATTATGTACTGTTTAACTTGACCTAAGGACTGCAGCACTAATAACTAGTAATCTAAAGGAAATTGCCTTTAAAAGCATAAATGGATGAAATTTTGAAAACTATGATATAAACTGAACCGTTATATAATGTTTTAAAACAAACTCCTTTGGGTATATTTTATAGATCATATAAATTATGTAGACTTTCCGCTTACAGCTGCAGCATTCTTTTAGCGCTTTGTAGCTTTTGCAGACACCGATACCTTCAATGAGTGATAAATAGATCATATAAATCATGTAGACTTTCCGCTTACAGCTGCAGCATTCTTTTGACACTTTGTAGCTTTAGCAGACACCGATACCTTCAATGAGTGAGAAAACATTAAATAATACAGAGAATGATGGGCGTTATGTACAAACAAACGCGGGTAGAGAAATGTGAGAAAGCATATAAATAGTCGAAGTTTGATCATGCTCTTCAGTTACTTTTCAGTCTGCTTTTCAGTTCGGGTTTGAGTTAGATTGAGTTCAGTTCAGTCTGTCTTTGAAACGCTGGAGACGTTTCAGAATGTCGCACTTAAATAAAATTTTAAATATTAAAAAGACTTAAATCTTTGCTACAAAACGCAGATACGATTTTGGTTAATACTAGTGTAGCGACATTGTTACATTCGTTTTTCTGACTTTGCTTCGAAAGAGGGTTTTTGCTTGGCGTTTTATTCCAAATGCAAAGAAGTCATTTGTGATAAGAAACCAGCCGTCATTTCTGTTTCTGAGTTTCTGTGCTTTATTCTCAAATACTTACCCTGGATTTAAATTTACGATCAAATTTAAAACTCTTTGTGCATGCCCAGCTAGCATTCTATTAAAATCTATACCGGAGCATTATCGATCCTACAGAAATCCTGTCGGACCGATAGCAGTCCGATACAGAACGCTAGAAAGAATATAGAAAGAATATAGAACGCTAGAAAGGTGTTAGTTAGGACAAAATGTCACTTAGCCTAGTTTGCTTTAAATCGTTTTTACAGGTGTTAGAGATACTGGCGAGTTTTGGGCCTCTCTTGTCATCAACGATAACCGTAAGATTGAAGCTGTAGTACAAGCTAAGCATATTGGCCAGGATTTGCAAGGAGGCAATAGTGCAATTGTAAAGTTGGACAAAGGAGACAAGATGTGGATCAAGCAAATAAATGGCAACGAGCTCAAGGCATTCACAGGTCTTAAGGTTTCTACATTTTCTGGTGTCCTTCTCTATCCGGTACTTTAGTAGCATGCACACGCATTTATCCGGTGCGTTAGTAAAACACACACGCACGCACGCACACACACACGCATACACACACACACACACTCACGAATGCATAGATGCATGTACGCGCAAGCAAATCAGATAATTAGCCTCCTTTATCGGGCACGGCATTACTTCTCAGAAAGCCGAGGATTATAATCTGTAAAAAAAAATAAGAAAATATTTTTTAAATGTCATCTGTGATTATTTCTAATCAACAGGTTAAAGAATTATAGCTACTCGAACTGTTTATAACCTTGGGTATTCTGATTCGTCAACGCCTAATTAGGCTCCGCCCTTAAGTTTCAGAGGCCGGTCTAACGAACAAAATTAAACAAAATCGATCACTTAATTGATTCTGACGGTTTAATAAAACATTTCAAAGGTTTCATTGTATTTCGTGCGTGCGTATGCGCATGCGTGCGTGTACTCATGACTGCACTCATATACTTCAATTCATACTTCTTCTATGTTATTTAGCTATAAAGTTTTCGTATGAAAATTATCTTTCTTGAAAAATGTATCTAAACATGACACTTTCATGGGCGGCAATCTGTCAAAATGGTTTTGCATCCTTTCTGAAAAGAATCTTTCCTTAATAAACAGATTTGTTTTTTCTTTTTACCCTAGACCAGTTTAGAAGATGCTTAGCGTGCAGAAAAACAAACTGGTAGTCACAAAAGTGGGCCTCGCCATGTAAAAACGTGTCTTCGGACATAAGCGGACATCGAAGGCCCAGATCAGACTGCGCGGATGCGCAGTGATCAGGGCATACACTGTCCGCTAACAGAATCATTGGATACTACAGAATGTAGGAATGGAGAGCAAAAACCCGGATTAAACTTGACGCATGCGCAGGATGATCAGAATCTGCGTATTTTATGCATGTTCAAAGGCACTTTTCCGCTTGACGCGCCCAAGTTGTCTCTTTTGTAAAATGGCTTGAAGCTAACCAAGATTATCAAGTTTTTTGAATCGGAACAACTTTGTAATTATGCCGTGTCAAGCAAAAAAGTGCTTTCAAACATACGCAAAATGAACAGATTCAGATCCTCCTGCGTATGAGCAAAGTATCATCCGGGCCTTTGCTCCCCATTCATTAATTCTGTAGTATCCATTGATTCTGTCAGCGGGCTGTGAAGGCCATGATCGGACTTCTCGGATGCGCTGGCAGATCAAGGCCTTGGCTGTCCGCATAGTCCTAAAAACACATTATTGCATGGCGCGGCCCGACTGTAAGCATCCGCGCTGTCTGATCAGGGACTGCGCTGTTCGTCGATATTTTCTTCTGTGTCTTCTGACTCAGTAAACGGACAACGAAGGTTCAGATCAGACTGTGAATACAGGCTTCCATGTCATAAGTGCGCGTTGTCGCGCCATGGTAGCTATTATGAAAGTCGGAAAACGTCTCACAGAAATCTCGTATAAGTGTTACTTGATTATATCCCTAGGAACCGGCCTCGGTAGCACAGTTGGATTCGCCGTCCGACTGGAGACCAGGAGATCGCGGGTTCAACCCGAGTCGGCAACATTCTTTCGTAGAGATTGATCATGAAATATTTTCTACGGCCATCCTCTCCCTTCCGCTGATTTAAGAAGGGCAGTTGTCAGTTACTGGCGAAAGAATGTGCACAATACTGGTTAACCGCTTAGAGGACTAAGCCTGCCCAGTGAACATGTGGTTAGGTAAACTGACCGCGCTCAACATGACCCCAATGGGTTGACTGGGCCGTAAATCCTCAACACAAACAAACAAACAAATATCCCTAGGTATTTACAATACATAATGGCAAATGAGTGAAGTAAGAGTATATTGTCATTTACTTGCGATTTTTTTTAACTCTTGCAGCATTGCAGACCAAAACAAACACCTATGCAAATAGTGTAGATCTAGAAGAGACGTAACGAGCCGTCTCATCAGGATCTACCGGGGCGTCCAACTGGTATTGGCTTGCAGATGGGCAAGGCCTGCTATCCTTGTACATGTATTCAAATATATAGAAAATTTCACCTCCAAAAACCGAAAATTTTCAGGTAAAAAACAGGTAAAAAACTCTGATATTTTTTTATATTTCTGCTCAAAACATAGATTGTGGGTACTTGTTAGAACCGCCTCAGCGAGGCGGTTCTAACGAGTACCCACAATCTATGTTTTTGAGCAGAAATAAGAAAAATAATGTATACCCCTGTAAACCCCAGTTTTACTATATAAAAGTGGGGTTTAAGGGGGTCAAAATTATATAAGTATGTTTTCGTGATGTGAGAAGCATTGAATTATCAGACGGGTGTTGATAAATGATTATAAATAATTACTTTATCATTGAGGCGAATCAAAAAACATATGAAAGGGCCACATGAAAAACGAAAAGCAAAAATCTGCTCGTATTCAGCTGCAAATCCACGGAAAATCAATGATGCAGCAGCGGTTTTGTTTTCCTGTGCCGTCGTACATCACGAAAACATGCCTATATAATGTTGACCCCCTTAAACCTAACTTTTATATAACGGGAGTATGCATTATTGTTTTCTTATTTCTGCTCAAAAACATAATGGGTACTCGTTAGAACCGCGTCGTCGAGGCGGTTCTTACGAGTATCCACAAAATAATTTTTGAGCAGAAATATGAAAATATCAGAATTTTTGTCTGAATATTTTAATTTTCTGGTGGTAAAATTTTCAGTAAATTTGAAAAGGTTTGTTTACGTAGTGATCGGCGATTTATGGTTCCAAATCAAACTAGATATGAAAATAAATATTTCTTACTTTCCGAAATATAATGTTTTTACAACTGTCTCGGCAAATAAATCGTTAAAATGGCACATTTTAATTAAGCTGCATTCTGCAGCTAATGGATTTGGTCGTACAGTGACAGCAGTTTCCATTTGTAAAACTGTACGGTGGTGCACTGTGATAAAGGAATTTAAAACTGCTTAACCAGGCCACTATTTCGACGTGTGACAATGCATCTTAAGTTAGCTTACTTATTTCATTACATATTAGTTTTAATTATTTATTTTATTTTTTACTTCTTTCCAATACAGTCGACTCTCGTTATTTCGACCTCGCTTATCTCGAATAACCGCTTATCTCGAAGTGAAAATCTGGTCCCTGCCTAAACATGAATATCTAATGACAGGTAACAAAGTATTGTGGAAAAGAGGAGAAATTGCTCCTAAGGAGCAATTTCTCCTCTTTTCCACAATATTATCAATATATCTCTAACTTCAAGAGTCCAGTTACATATACATTTGTTAAATGCGATTGTTCGATTATTTTTTGTACTCAATTCTGCAAATATGATATGTCGAAGTACGTATATCTCGAAGTATTTTAGATAGTCCCTTGGAATTCGAGATAACGAGAGTCGACTGTATTTTCGTTTTCGTGCAGCATGGGATGTTTTCAGTTTGAAGAAGATGGCAATCTAGCAGTATTTCATTCATCAAATTTTGCAGCAAACTACAGTCGACACTCGTTATCTTGAATTCGAAGGGACTCTCTGAGATACTTCGAGATATCCGTACTTCAACATATCAGATTTGCAGAACTGAGGAAAAACTAATTAGATTAACCACATTTAACAAATGTACGTGTAATTGGACTTGAAGTTAGAGATATATTGAAAATATTGTGGAAAAGGAGAAATTGCTCCTTTGGAGCAATTTCTCCTCTTTTCCACAATATTTTTTTACCTGTTGCTAGATTTTCATGTTTAGGTAGGGACCAGATTTTCACTTCGAGATTAGCGGTTATTCGAGATAAGCGAGATCGAGATAGCGAGAGTCAACTGTATTTGAAAAAATTTAAGAGGACCAACTTTAATGTGTCGATAAATATAAATACCAAAAAACGATAGAACATGTTTATTTTCTACCAAACGAAACGGGTAAGAGCGCTATTTGCGTCATAAATATTGTGTATTTTAATAACATTTATCGGGCTTTTTGCCTACCACTTTGGGAAACTCCATCGATTTTCTTATCAGTGACGACACGCCGTATTTCCTATATGAGTTTCTGTGATGAAAAGAAGAGAAATTCCTAATGACGTCTACAGAAATTTCAAATAGCACACTAATCGTTAAATAGGTATCTGTTTGATGGGATGAGATGAGATATGCGAAAGCTGGACAAATTTAAACAGCAACAATGGGCACTGAAAGAACAAAACGATCAAAAGGAACGCGAATTGGAAATCGAAGGTCCATTCTAGACGTTTTAATAACCCTTGTCATGCTGAATTAAGACGCCACGCCCACTTCTAATTTTCAGCCAATCAAATTACTTGATCCGGGTTGTTGACAAAAATTCAAATACTGAAAGGCAAACAGTGCAGATCCAGTTCAGTTGGCTTCTTATAAGCCAACTGATCTGGATCTACACTGTCTGCAAAGGCAGGGCATATCCGAGTTGAGCAGGACAAGGGTTAACTATTCCATCTGAGACAATATCAGAGTCGCAACGTAACAGAGACGGATCCAGGAGGATTCCTGAGGGGTTAGATTTAATCATATTTCCGTACTTTACGTATTCGGACAGACAGGCCTCGGCAAACTGTGTAGACCCAGATCAGACGCCGAAGTACGCGGCGTCTGATCAGGGTCTACACTGTTTGCCAATCACCCAGCAAATTTACACCCATTCACAGGTAGTGAAATGGATTTTCGTTGAAGAGAATTATAATGAAATGTGTCTCAAATATATTACCAAATTTATCATAAAGTTCCCATGAAAATGAAATTTTGAATCAAACGAGGGTTCTACTAAATCCGCATATGTGCCTTACAAAGACTCAGATCAGTATGCGTGTTCACGCAGTCTACTTAGTTTTCACTGCCTGTCAAAAGACATCACGAAAACATGCCTGTATAATTTTGACCCTCTTAAACCCCACTTTTATATAGTAAAATTGGAGTTTACAGGGTATACGTTTCTTATCTTATTTTTAGTAAAAAATAGATCGTGGGTACTTGTTAGAACCGCCTCGTCGAGGCGGTTCTAAAGGGTACGAAAATATCTGAGTTTTTATCTGATTTTTTTCAGATTTTGGAAGTGAAATTTTCTATATATTTGAATAGGCGTGTTTTCGTAATGAGAAGTCTTGCATTCTTGGCTCTCTAACGAGCACCAAGTGAAGATTCTGATCAAACTGCGGTAGACTGGCTCCAATCTCCTGTGACTAAAATATTTATTCTAATAATCCTGTTTTATTGTCTTCTAAAATAAAATCAAAACAAAATCATGCCACTAGACCAGTCTTTATTGTCATGACATTCTTTTAGTTTCATTTTAGTGGCTTATCAAACATGAAAATAAATATTAAGTCACTGCAGACTAGAACCAGTCTAAGTTAGTAAATGCGCAGGCTGATTTGCGTCTTCGCTGGGCACACGGGTAAGAACATAATATTTTATCTGTTTACTTTAAATCATTTGGGTTATGTGATTATTTTTACTCTCTCAAATTATGGCGGCGGCTCTCATCCGTTTCTATCCATAATTGAGAAAAAAATCTTCAGAAAAAAAAAAAAAAAAAAAAAAAAATCACTGTTTTGCCGGGATCGAACCCGAACAATGCTGACCTATCTGGTGACGTATCCTGGTCGTATTTACCAGTTGCTCTACCGAGCAATAAAATACATTGTTGAATAGCGATTCTAACGCTAACTGAAACCGCTTTAAACTTTATTAGCAACGTCAGAAAACGTACATTCGGATATGTGTTCTCAGTGATAATTCAGATCAGACTGCGCGTTCGCGCAGTCTGATCAGAATCAACACTGGGCGATTTATTTTTGATAGCCAAGGGCGCAAAGTTTCTTCATGTCGATGCGGAGGCGGATCAGTCTTCGCTGGGCGCATATGTACAAATGTAAGAAGGTAAGTTTTCTTACGTTTCGACTCATTTCATTACGAAAACACGCCTATTCAAATACATTGAAAATTTTACCACCAAACAATAAAAAAATCAGATAAAAAAATCTGATATTTTTCATATTTCTGCTCAAAATATAGATTGTGCGTACTCGTTAGAACCGCCTCGGCGAGGCGGTTCTAACAAGTACCCACAATCTATGTTTTTGAGCAGAAGTAAGAAAAATAATGTATACCCCTGTAAACCCCAGTTTTACTATATAAAAGTGGGGTTTTAGGGGGTCATTATTGTATAGGCATGTTTTCGTGATGGTGTCCAGAAACTTAGTACTACTAATTTATTTTATTAGTATTCTTTTATTTTTCTATTTAATTTTCGAGGGGCGATGTGGATTATAGTTACTCCTTTCTTGAATTATAGCCATGGGGCCCTGTCACATTTCTCTATGTTTTTCTTTTTTTGTGATAGACTCTTTTAATTCTATAGAGAATGGTTTGATATACAAATGTACGAGTACAGACTTTATTATTTATCATATGTATATAGTAAGTCTTAACTTTTCGAGTGAATTATCAACTTTCCTCTTCTACGATAAACATTTCGTAACAGAAAAACCAAGTGTTCTATTTGCTTTAGTGCACATGTTGCTTATATGTTTATTCCATCTCAAGTCTAGACTGGCTCCAGTCTCTAGTGACAAAATATTTTTTCTTATAATCTGTTTAATAATCCACTAAAATAAAACCAAAGTAATATCATGACTATAAAGGCTGGTCACCAGCCTTTATAGTCATGATATTTTTTTTTGGTTTTATTTTGGTGTATTATCAAACAGGATTATGAGAAAAATATTTAGTCACTGAAGACTGGAGCCAGTCTATATCAAGTCATGTGTGACTGTTACTCCTGGGTATTTAATGCAGTCCAGGTAGATCCCCGTAGCTTAGTGGATAGGAGAGTTCTCTTAACCCATTATGTTTCTCACCGCTGTGGTTCGAGCCTAGCTCGGGTCACATGTGGGAAAGCCAAGTTCTGCTTACGGATGGTCAGGTGGTTTGTTCCTCGGGATCTCCGGTTTTCGCCCACCTTTGATCAACGAACGGCTCGATATAAGTGAAATATTCTTCAAGTTCACCACTACCTTTTCTCCTTTACCTTAGCATGAATTTTATTCCTTCTGGGATTTTTATTTTATTTTTGCTTATCTCTGTAGAGATCTAAAGAATTGAAGAGACAGACCTGTTAGTTTTGAAGGAATTCAGAGAAGCTTTCTCAACCACTGATCTTGATACAGTTCCTATCTCCTCAATCGCATGTGGGTTTTACATGGCGGGTTCCCCACAACATTTGATAAATGTTGAGAGTTAAAAACAAAACGGATAGTAAGAACGGAATAAAAGTTTATAGTGTTGGTGTATTATCCAGCAGAAAGGGAAAAGTGAGGATAGAAACTGTAATGGTAAAATTACGGTTTGAAGTGGGACTACTGAGTGTCACCTTGTTTGAAGCTGTCAAGATTTGTCAGGGTAGCAGTAGGGACGGGAAGATTGTTCCACTGGACCACTGTTAAGAGCTAGAATGAGGGCAAGAATGAATACTTGTAGTAATCAGTCCATGCGTAGAGTTGTCTGAAAGCCAATGTGTCGTGCATGGATATCCGAGGGTCACGATTTAAAATGGCATGCTAGCAGCGGGATTGTGGACAGATCATGGACAATCTTGCAGAAATGGGCCAGCAGGTATTTTTACCCATCACAAAAACACGCCTATATAATTTTGACCCATTTAAACTTCATTTTTATAGAAAAACTGGGGTTTACAGGGGGTGTACATTATTGTTCTTATTTTTGCTCAAAAACATAGATTGTGGGTAATCGTTAGAACCGCCTCGCCGAGGCGGTTCTAACGAGTACCCACAATCTATGTTTTGAGCAGAAATATAACAAATATCAGAATTTATGTTTTATCTGAAAATTTTCAGATTTTGGTGGTGAAATTTGCTGTATATTTGAATAGGCGTGTTTTTGTAATGCTTTAATTTGTGGCTTGTGTGCTGTCTATCAAGATTTATTTGTTCGTCCTCTTGGTGGTATTGGTAGGATACGTTTTGTGATTGGGATTCTACTGGATATCGTCTTTAGATACATGGATTCTAAATTTACGGTTACATATAGTATCAAAGAGAAGCAAGACAGGTGGCCACATATCTGGCAATACAAAAACCGGCTGATTCTCAGCAGCTCCGAACTGACCTCGATATTCTCCAAGTCTGGGACCATGAATAGGATATTGAATTTAACCCGTCCAAATGTCAGGTAATCAATGTAAGCAGGTCACGTTTACCCCTCCCAACATCTTATACCCTTCATGGCTAAACGCTTGAAGTGGTATCATGTGCCAGATACCTGGGTGTAGATATATCTATCGACCTCTCATGGAAGCCCCATGTCACGAGAATAACAAACACAACCAAAAAGTCCCTTGCTTTTCTTAGAAGAAAGTTAAAAATGGAAAAATCCCTTAGCTGAGAGAAAAAGCATACAAGACCATTTTCGCCACTACTGGAATATTCTAGTGTCACAGACATGCTTGGGAAACTTGGCTGGCGCACCCTTGAGTTGACGTGTGCTGATTCTAGACTAGTTTTCTGTAAGATTGTCTATAGTTATGTTGATGTACCACTCCCAACTTATGTCATACCCCAGACTCGTACCTCTAGAGCTTTATACCCATTGGCTTACATACAGTTCCCTGCCAAACTGATTATTACAAATATACATTTTACCCACTCGCAAATGTTCAGTGGAATAACCTTCCAGCTCCCACTGCCAGCTTAACCAGCCTTAACCAGCTGTCAATCAGGTGTGCCACATGAAACCATAAATGTACTACCACTGTTTTTGCCCTCACTTTTTATTTTTCTAATGTATTATACACTAACACTGCGCTTTTACTCATTCTTACTACCCCGTTTTGTTTTGTTACCTTTCTTTTATCGCATATTGCGGGTATCCCGGCACATATTACTCAGTTGAGGGTGTATGCCAGAACAAATAGAATGACGGTCACTTGGCTATCCAAAATGCGCCCAGTGAAGATTCTGATCAGACTGAGCGAATGCGCAGGCTGATCTGAATCTTCGCTAGGCGAACATGTCCGAAGGTACGTTTCCGGACCTGGCGCAATGACTAATCCTCAATGGCTCGAAGTACGTATGTCTTGAACAAATTTCCATGATCCTTAAGATGTTTGAGCCACGGACATTACGAAAACACGCCTATTCAAATATACAGAAAATTTCACCTCCAAAAAATGAAAATTTTCAGATTAAAAAAAAACTGTTATTTTTCATATTTCTGCTCAAAACATAGATTGTAAGTACTCATTAGAACCGCCTGCAAGGCGGTTCTAATGAGTACCACAATCTATGTTTCCGAGGAAAAATAAGAAAAATATTGTATACCCCTGCAAACCCCAGTTTTACTATATAAAAGTGGGTTTAAGGGGAGCAAAATTATATAGGCATGTTTTCGTGATGAGGTTCGACGGTGTTTCATGGTTTTGAAAAAGTTGGTTCTTGAGCCGTAACTTGAATACTTTTTTCTTGCATATAGAACATACTCTAGTGCATTGTGGGATATTTTGTTTTTACTAAATTATAAATGGCAGCACAAGTTATTATGACTTTGCATGCATATAACGTTTGTACCTATAGGACTTTTTAAATGCGGTTTTCAACATTATTGTCATCACAGCAATATTTTAAATTTTACATATTCTGAAACTAGGGGATGCGTCACCATCAAGAGTATCAAAATGGGCTAAAACTGCTTGTTCAAAATTTAGAAGTATTGTACATGTAAGTAGAGAACGTGTCCAAAATCTTAGGGTAAATACGGTAGTCAATTATTTCAGAATTTGTAAATGTACAGTCAAACCTATGTTCAGCAAGCCCACATGGGAAAGCCAAAAAGTGGCTGTTTAGGTCATGGGTCTAGAATTATTTGAAATGGGTTCGAAATTTCAGAGGGGTTTCGAATTGATCACTGTACCAGTTACCCCAAGTATTAGAACAGTATAGTCTGAGCTAACAATATAGACCTAGATCAGACACCGCAGAACGCGGCGTCTGACCAGGGTCTATACTGTAGCCGCTTATCCAGCAATTTTTGACACCTTCTTAGGTAGCAACATGATCTTGCTGAACACAGAAGTATATGATAAAAAGTAAAGCGTGCGATTATTTTAGAATGAAAACGATTGCCAAACTGAACTTTTGAGTCAAAGTGCTTGGGGTTCGACTGAACGCTCCGAAACCGCTCTGGATCCGCACATGCAGGTGTTTGCTTAATGCAGGTAAATTAACACTTCTTTACCGTTTATCTGATCAAATGAAGTGGTCTTTTAAAACAGGTGGTTGCTTAATACAGGTGGACTTTAAGACAGGTCTGACTGTGTATTTATACATTATGGTTTCGGAAATTACCTAATGTATTGTAAGACGTATAGAACATACTCAGCGCACGTAGATTTAAATCTTTTTTCAAACCTGAAACTTGTCCGGAAAACAAAAATGCAAATGGAACTGGACGCCTATGGGAGACAGCAGTCAGTTAACTCCCCTGAGTGCTCTTTTAACAACCGGGGCCAGTCATTTGGTTTGCTCTGATTTTTATACTATTTTGCGATTCACAGTCCGAATACCCACTTTACCTTATTTACATCATGACAGGCAAATACAATTGTTTTAACCTTTTCACATTTGATTTTATGAAGTGGACTCTTCCAGCTTTAAATTTGGACAAATTCACTGTTAAAATGGAGGTGTCAGTCAAAATTCAATATTTTGATTGTGTTGGGGTTTAACGACACGTCAACCCTCGTGGGTCATTTTGTGTCGTCTCCCAGAAAAAGAGAGAAAAGAGACAGAAGAGATAGTAGAGGAGATGAAAGAGAAGGACAGGGAAGAAAGTGGAACAGGAATGAAAGTGAAGAAACATACGAAATAAAAACATTCCCCCTCAACCCTTACCTGCTACAAGGATAGCAGGCCTTTCCCATCTGCAAGCCAATACCAGTTAGACGCCCTGGTAGATCCTGATGAGATGGCTCGTTACGTCTCTTCTAGATCTACACTATTTGCATAGGTGTTTGTTTTGGTCTGCAATGCTGCAAGAGTTAAAGAAATCGCAAGTAAATGACAATATGCTCTTACTTCACTCATTTGCCATTATGTATTGTAAATACCTAGGGATATTTGTTTGTTTGTTTGTGTTGAGGTTTTACGGCCCAGTCAACCCAATGGGGTCATGTTGAGCGCAGTCATTTTACCTAACCACACGTTCACTGGGCAGGCTTAGTCCTCTAAGCGGTTAACCAGTATTGTGCACATTCTTTCGCCAGTAACTGACAACTGCCCTTCTTAAATCAGCAGAAGGGAGAGAATGACCGTAGAAAATATTTCATGATCAATATCTACGAAAGAATGTTGCCGACTTGGGCGGGGATTGAACCCGCGATCTCCTGGTCTCCAGTCGGACGGCGAATCCAACTGAGCCACCGAGGCCGGCTCCTAGGGATATAATCAAGTAACACTTATACGAGATTTCTGTGAGACGTTTTCCGACTTTCATAATAGCTACCATGGCGCGACAACGCGCACTTATGACATCGAAGCCTGTATTCACAGTCTGATCTGAACCTTCGTTGTCCGTTTACTGAGTCAGAAGACACAGAAGAAAATATCGACGAACAGCGCAGTCCCTGATCAGACAGAGCGGATGCTTACAGTCGGGCCGCGCCATGTAAGAAAGTGTCTTTAGGCATATGCGAACAGCCAAGGCCCTGAGCAGCCAGCGCATCCGAGAAGACTGATCATGGCCTTCACAGCCCGCTGACAGAAACAATGGATACTACAGAATTAATGAATGGAGAGCAAAGGCCCGGATGATTCTTTGCTCATGCGCAGGAGGATCTGAATCTGTTCATTTTGCATATGTTTGAAGGCACTTTTTTTCGCTTGACGCGGCCTAATTACAAAGTTGTTCCGATTCAAGAGACTTGAAAATCTTGGTAAGCTTCATGCCATTTTACAAAAGAGACAATTTGGGCGCGTCAAGCGGAAAAATGCCTTTGAACATGCATAAAATACGCAGATTCTGATCATCCTGCGCATGCGTCAAGTTTAATCCGGGCTTTTGCTCTCCATTCCTACATTCTGTAGTAGCCAATGATTCTGTTAGCGGATAGTGTATGCCCTGATCACTGCGCATCCGCGCAGTCTGATCTGGGCCTTCGATGTCCGCTTATGTCCGAAGACACGTTTTTACATGGCGAGGCCCACTTTTGTGACAACCAGTTTGTTTTTCTGCACTCTAAGCCTCTTCTAAACTGGTCTAGGGTAAAAAGAAAAAAAAAATTCTGTTTATTAAGGAAAGATTCTTTTCAGAAAGGATGCAAAACCATTTTGACAGATTGCCGCCCATGAAAGTGTAATGTTTAGATACATTTTTCAAGAAAGATAATTTTCATACGAAAACTTTATAGCTAAAGAACATAGTTCGGAACGAAGAAGTATGAATTGAAGTGTATGAGTGCAGTCATGAATACACGCACGCACGCGCGCAAGCACGCAGGAAATACAATGAAACCCTTGAAATCTTTTATTTAAACCATCAGAATTAGTTAAGTGATCGATTTTGTTAAATTTTGTTTGTTAGACCGGCCTCTGAAACTTAAGGGCGGGGCCAAATTAAGCGTTGACGAATCAGAGTATCCAAGGTTGAAAACAGTCCGAGTAGCTATAATTCTTTAACCTGTTGATTAGAAATATTCACAGATGACATTTTAAAATAATTTTTCTTATTTTTTTACAGACAATAATCCTCGACTTTCTGTGAAGTAATGCCGTGCCCGATAAAGAAGGCTAATTATCTGATTTGCTTGCGTGTACATGCATCTATGCATTTGCGTGCGTGCGTGCGTGTGTGTGTGTTATTAACGCACCGGATAAATGCGTGTGCGTGCTACTAAAGCACCGGATAGAGAAGGACACCAGAAAATGTAGAAACCTTAAGCCCTGTGTATGCCTTGAGCTCGTTGCATTGACGTTGCTTGATCCACATTTTGTCTCCTTTGTCCAACTTTACAATAACACTATTGCCTCCTTGCAAATCCTGGTGATCATGCTTAGCTTCTACTACAGCTTCAATCTTGCGGTTATCGTTGATGACAAGAGAGGCCCAACACTGAATAGTACCTCTAATACCTGAAAAAATGATTTAAAGCTAATTAGGCTAAGTGGCATTTTGTCCTAACTAACACCCAGCTAGCGTTCTACTTATGTCTATATCGGACTGCTATCGGCCCGACTGAATTCCTGTAGGACCGATAACGCTCCGGTATAGATTTTAGTAGAATGCTAGCTGGGCAGGCACAAAGAGTTTTAAATCTGATCGTAAATTTTATTTTAGGGTAAAAATTTGAGAACTAAGCACAGAAACTCAGAAACAGAGAAGACGGCTGGTTTCTGACAAATGACTTCTTTGCATTTGGAATAAAACGCCAAGCGAAAACCCTCTTTCGAAGCAATGTAAGAAAAACAAACGTAACAATGTCGCTACACTGGTTATAACCGAAATCGGATCTGCGTTTGTAGCAAAGATTTAAGTCTTTTTAAAATTTAAAATTTTATTTAAGTGCGACAATCCATCACGAAAACATGCCTATATAATTTTGACCCCCTTAAACCCCACTTTTATAAAACTGGGGTTTACAGGGGTATACATTATTCTCTTTTTTTTTAGTTTGTATATTTTATTTCCAATTCTGTTAACAGTTCTAAACATGCTACACGATACTAAAAGAAAAACAAATAAAAATAAAATGAAATAATAATAATAATAATAAAAATAATAATAATAATAGTAATAACAATTATAATAATGGTAATGTCAAACAATTGCATCCTCCCTATTTTCTCCTATACCAGTTTACATATGAGCCTCATCGCAAGGGAACCTGTCTTCAGGGGCTCCGACAAGGCAAAACTAAACAAACAAAAAAACAAACAAACAAAAAAAAAAAAAACAAAAAAAAAAAAACCAGATTCCTAAAGCCCTCCCCAGAGGCACGAACCCTGATACACGTCAGGCTTAGTGCTCATATTGCCCAAAATCGCGAATACCAAAGGCACCGATCAGACCGCACAGGCTGGTCTGCGCCTTCGCTACCCGCATATGCCATTAGCGGTCTCCCCCCACGACAATGCTCATACCTTCTTCTTGTATGAATATTCAGAAAAGCATTCCAAGAGACAAATCAAGTAAAATTTGTGTAAAAAAATAATAATAATAAAAAAAAAATAAAAAAAAAATAAAATAAAATAATAATAATAATTATAAAAATAAATAAGAAATGAAATGAAATATCTCTCCTAAAATGCTTTTCCGTGAATTTCAAGGAAACTTTCTCCACAGGAGGCACACAGGGTGGATAGATTTTGAAGAGATACGGAAAAACGAATACATAATAGAATTAGCTGCATGTTTTACCCATTACATATCTATCATTAAGATATTGATTACTTCTATTCCATCCCAAATGCCTCCAAATGGAAGAAATTAAAAACCATACCTTCATTGTAGAGAGCTATCTATTTTGCAAACCTCCAGACCCCACGTTAACCCGCCTATGTAATGAAGACAAAAATTGTTATATTTACGATTGTTTAGTTTTACATTGTTTTTTTGCAAACATCGAAGAAGTCAAAATTACATAGGCTCGCTATCGTGATCGGCATGCTAACACAATGTATACATGCAATTAACCGAAACTGGCTAAATGCCTGAACACCACAGAGTTCCTGGACTCAAGGACATCTAAAAAAAAGTTTCTCTAAAAACTAAGAGCGGCAGACGGTACAGACATCAACCAGCACATTCCCAACCGGGAGTACTCTTAGGAGCGCTACTTCAGAGTCTACACTATCCGTCTACACCTGTCTGTCCGAAAATCCAGGAGCACCAAAATATGAGACTATTCAAAAAGGGGTCTCATGACTAACCATCTACTTCTAATCTTCTCCTCCTTTTTCTCTGAGTACATGAACTTTGAATATAATTCTACTGAGCAGTAACTTTTCAATTTATGTTTAAAAACATTAATATCAGGTATGTTACCTTTCACTTTACAACAGTAAATATAATACTAAGCTATAATAGCACAAATGCTTAGAGAGTCATTTTCTTTGGGTATACCAGAGATCCGGTTTAAAAACCATTTTTCTGGTTCTAGATTGAAAGAAATATTACACTTTGAATTTAAGAAATCTTGCAACAGGGGTAGAAATGTTCTTACGTGACTACATTCATAAAACAAATGCAACAAGGTTTCTCTTTGTTCATTGCAAAAAGTACAAAGCTCTGTTTCAGATAAATCACACTTAAACAATCTGCTATTTGTATATATTACTCTATGAAACAGTTTGTAGTGAAAATTTAGTAAATTTGTATCATCCGTTGTATGATATAGTTTCGTAAAATGTATACCCCAATTTTCATCAAGATCTGAATTTAGCTCTCTTTACCATTTTGAGATAGCTTTTATGTTTTACAAGCAACATTTTTTTAGCAAAAGCAGATAAAAAGGTTTAGTAATTTTTATGCTGTTTTTTAGTAATTTTACTAATGGGTGTACAATATTTTGAAGTTTCTTTTGGTTTCTTATAAGTCTTCTCCAATCTAAAGGTATAGCATCTATCAGGCTATAATATTCTACAAAATTAACATTCACTTGGTACATATTTCTTAAATGTTCTAAACTCAGAAAATTTCCATTTTCTGTAAATAGGTCATTGATAAAGAATATCCCATTTCTAATCCAGTGCGAGAGTTTTACTGTTCTTCCATCTCGTTTTGTTTTATTATTTAACCAAATTGGTTGTGACATAACCTGTTCCGGGGTTGTGGGAGGTTGTATTTCAAATCTTGACCAAATTTCAAATATATTTTTCTAGAATGAGGTAAATTTATGTGATGATTTAATCAAACCTTGTCATGTTAAGTATAATATTAAGTATCGCTGCCAAAGTTTTCAAGTGCATCAACCAATAGTGTTGTCCAAGCCGCTATATAATCTATATCAATCATTTTCTTTGTGGTGGTTGGGTGGTGCGAAGGTGTCGTGTATCTTACGTCACCGGGGCGTCCAACTGATATTGGCTTACAGTTGGGCAAGGCCTGCTATCCTTGTAGCAGGTAAGGGTAGATGGGGAATATTTTTATTTCTTCTGTTTCTTCACTTTCACTCCTGTTCCTTTCTTCCCTGTCCCTCTCTTTAATCTCTTCTACTATCTCTTCTATCACTTTTCTCCCTTTCTCTGGGAGACGACACAAAATGACCCACAAGGGTTGACGTGTCGTTAAACGCCAACACAATCAATCATTTCCTTAAGCCATGCACTTTTTAATGCGGCACAAAAACTAGTAACGTGATGCATTTGCAGCCCACCTTCAAATTTTTTATTCATGATAACATTTCTTTTTATTTTATCTCCTTTTTTATCCCAAATAAAAAACAAGAGGACCATAATGGTCCTATATCGCTCACCTGAGCAACAGCTTTGCATACTTACTGTTGAAGTTTCAGCCAAATTCACTGCTCTTAGATTTTTGTATAAAGTTTATAGCCTTGCACCCCAGCAGCCATGTTTTTTTTTCATGCATCATGATGGCTTGAACTGAATATTGAAAGAGGGTCACCAAAGGAACAATTCTGCTGTTATATTTAAATTGGTCCAGTGGTTTCTGACAAAAGGATTTTTAAAATGTCTTATATAGATATATAGGGAAATTAAGCCCCACCCCCTAACGGCCAAGTTTTTTG
Source organism: Anodontia alba (assembly GCA_964016985.1). Lineage (NCBI taxonomy): Eukaryota > Metazoa > Mollusca > Bivalvia > Lucinida > Lucinidae > Anodontia > Anodontia alba. Next base: position 49,740,479 of record OZ024826.1, on the reverse strand, counting down.
ACAAATCATGACAGCTTGAACAAACTTGGTAGAGGGTCACCAAAGAAAAAATCCTGCCAAGTTATATTGAAATCGATTCAGTGGTTTCCGACTAGAAGATTTTCTATTTAGATATATAGGGAAAATAAGCCCCACCCCTAGCAGCCATGACGAATCATTTTTGCTTGAACAATCTTGGTAGAGGGTCACCAAAGCAACATTCCTGCCAAGTAATATTGAAATCAGTCAGGTGGTTTCTGACAAGAAGAATTTTAAAGTTTTCTATACAGATATATACGGAAAATAAGCCCCGCTTCGACATAACATGACGGCTTGAATAATCTTGGTAGAGGGTCATCAAAGCAACATTCCTGCCAAGTTATATTGAAATCGGTCCATTGGTTTCTGACAAGAAGATTTTTAAACTTTTCTATATAGATATATTGGGAAAATAAGCCCCTCCCCCTGGCGGCCATGTTTTTTGACGAATCATGATAACTTGAATAATCTTGGTAGAGGGTCAACAAGGAAAGATTTCTACCAAGTTATAATGAAATCGGTCCAGTGGTTTCTGACAAATAGAGTTTTAAAGTTTTCTATATAGATAAATAGGGAAAGTAAGCCCCACCCCCTAGCGGCCATGTTTTTTTTTTTTTTTTTTTTTGACGAATCATGACGGCTTGAACAATCTTGGTAGAGGGTCACCAAAGCAACATTCCTGTCAAGTTACATTTAACTCGAGCCAAAAGTTTCTTTCGAGAAGATTTTTAAAGTTTTCTATATAGATATATAGGGAAAATATGCCCCGCCCCCTAGCGGCCATGTTTTTTTGACGAATGCTGACGGCTTGAACAATCTTGGTAGAGGGTTACCAAAGCAACATTCCTGCCAAGTTATATTGAAATTGGTCCATTGATTTCTGACAAGAAGATTTTTAAACTTTTCTATATAGATTATATTGGGAAAATAAGCCCCTCCCCCCCTGGCGGCCATGTTTTTTGACGAAATCATAAACATTATAACTTGAACAATCTTGGTAGAGGGTCAACAAGGAAAGATTTCTGCCAAGTATTAATGAAATCGGTCCAGTGGTTTCTGACAAGAAGATTTTTAAAGTTTTCTATATAGATATATAGGGAAAATAAGCCCCGCCCCCTAGCGGCCATGTTTTTTGACAAATCATGACGGCTTGAACAACTTTGGTAGAGGATCACCAAGAAAACGTTTTTGCCTAGTTATATAGAAATCGGTCTAGTGCCTTCTGACATGAAGATTTTTAAAGTTTTCTATATAGATATATAGGGAAAAAAAGCCCCACCCCCTGGCGGCCATGATTTTTGACGAATCATGATGGCTTGATCAATCTTGGTAGAAGGTTACAAAAGAAACATTCCTGCCGTGTTATATTAAAATCCGTCCAGTGGTTTCTGACAAGAATATTTTTAATCTTTTCTATATAGATATATAGGGAAAATAAGCCCCGCCCCTTGGCGACCATGTTTCCAAATGGCTTGAACAATCTTAGTAGAGGATCACCAAAGGAACATTTCTGCGGAAAAAAAAATTGAAATCGGTCCAGTGGTTTCTGACAAGAATATTTTTAAAGTTTTCCATATAGATATGTAGGAAAAATAAGCTCCGCCCCCTGGCGGCCACGTTTTTCGACAAATCCAAATGGCTTGAACAATCTTGGTAGTGGATCACCAAACAAAAATTTCTGTAAAATTATATTGAAATCGGTCCAGTGGCTTCTGACAAAAAGATTTTTAAAGTTTTCTATATAAATATATAGGGAAAATAAGCCCCGCCCCCTGGCGGCCATGTTTTTTGACGAATCCAAATGGCTTGAATAATCTTAGTAAAGGATTACAAAAGGAACATTTCTGCAAAATTATATAGAAATCGGTTCAGTGACTTCTGACAAGAAGATTTTGAAAGTTTTCTATATAGATATATAGGGAAAATAAGCCCCACTCCCTGGCGGCAATGTTTTTTGACGAATCCAAATGGCTTAAACAATCTTGGTAGAGAGTTACAAAAGGAACACTTCTGCAAAATTATATTGAAATTGGTCCAGTGGTTTCTGACAAGAAGATTTTGAAAGTTTTCTATATAGATATATGGGGCAAAATAAGCCCCGCGCCCTGGCGGCCATGTTTTTTTTACGAATCCAAATGGCTTGAACAATCTTGGTAGAGGATTACCAAAAGAACATTTGTGCAAAATGATATTGAAATCGGTCCAATGGTTTCTGACAAGAAGATTTTTTAATTTTTTAGTTAAAAAATCTATTTTTAGCTCCTGTGACCTAGATATGCAATGGACCGGAATTTTTTGAACAACTTTGAAAGAGGACCAACCAAGGATCATTTCTGTAAAGTTTGGTCAAAATCCAATCAGCGGTTTAGGAGGAGATGTTGTTTAAAGATTGTGAACGGACGGACGGACGACGACGACGACGACAGACGGTGAGTGATCACAAAAGCTCACCTTGAGCCTTCGGCTCAGGTGAGCTAAAAAAGGTAAGAGAAAAGTCCAGGGAGTGCCACAATCACAAACCGCAGCCCTTCCCAGACCCCAAAAGGAAGAGGAAACCGACAAATCCAAACAAGCACAAATCGAACAAACATACGGAAAGCACTAGGATTAGCTCTCTCTTCCCCAAGTGAGGTAATCGCAATACTAAAAAGACTGAAAAACACAAGAACAAAATGACACACGGAAAGATATTCAACAAATCGCCTCGTAGAATAAACCACAAAGCAACAAACAGTAAGACTAACACCGGGACCACCGCCTCAGAACGGTCAGTAGAGCAAACCACCGGGGAATTTAAAGCACTTTTACAGCTAGCTAACTTCACCCTGGGTCCCGATGCTACTCTTAATACAGAAACACATAAAAATTCGGTTCGCATAAAGGCTCCCAACTCAGTCAATGCATCAAAGCAAAAACATAAAAATCAAATTAATCACTATAATAAACAAAGACGAGTACTCATGGCTAATTCTAATGTATGCCAGAGTAAATGAAAACCAATAGTTGAACCACGGCGGGCCAAGCCAAAGACATATTGTCAAGCCCCAACCCACTGGTTAAAGTTTTACGAAGAGACCGTCATTGAGTCAGAGGCCCGAACGGCCGTCGTGCAATTAAAGAGTGAAGCATAGCTATCAACAATGATTGGATTGACAACTAGGCATGCAGTCTGCCGCATAATATCCAGGCTATAGCCAATTCATTTATAACGGTTAATAAGTTTTCTGAATTTCTCCGAAAAGTTAGATTTGCCTACAATTTTTCTAAATCTGTACACTGTCACCGTAAAATTCTGGTTCCGATATACCTTGTTGCAGAAGTGTTTTCAGGCTGACGCTATATTTTTCTAACAAGGCACTGTGTCTGCGATAAAATTTCGAAAACGCCTTACGAAGTTTAAAATAACGATAGCCCTGTCTAAGAAGTTTGGCAGTAAGGGCTTTATTACGGTAGTTAAAGTCATTAAGGTTTGAAGAAGCTCTGGCGAATCTAATAAGTTGGGATATGTATTCCCTATATGAGGTACGCCGGGGGAGATCGCCATCCAGAAAAGGGAAATTGACTATATCAAAATCAAACTCGTCCCGTTTATCATATTGGTTTGGTGGAAACTGTACCATTAGATATACATGGAGTTCTGTAGGGTATATCCGGTCCACCATTTGGTCAAAGTAAATATTGTTAATATTTAATAAATCATCAAGGTATTTTGAAGTTGAATTGAAAGCCTCAATAATGTCAGCCTGATTTTCACGTGAGAGAGACTTCATGAAATCTCTCTCATAACAAAAAAGAAACAAATATGCAACAAGAGGAGCACAATTAGTTCCCATGGGAATACCAATAGTTTGCCTATAAAGTTTTGTTCCGAATCTAATAAAATATTATCCAAAAGATAAACAAGGGCATCGCAGACTTTTTTACACAACCATAAATTGTGATTATTATATACACCAGAAGTGAAAAAAGCACATTCTTCGTTGCAAGCCAGATATTGGATATTCTCCCGAATAAACGTTCAGTTAATTAAATCAATAAGTTTATCTTTTATAAGATGATGAGGTAACGTAGTATACAGTGTAGAAAAATCATATGTAGACAATTTAGAAGCCTGAAAGTTTTTAGATTTAAATTTATTGAGAACATCATCAGAATTTTTAATTGACCAAAAATAGTTAATTCCGTCTCTTTCGTAAACAGTATCATAGTATCTAATCCAATGTTTTTTTTAACAGCAGTAAGGCATGAAATTCAAAGAACAAATTGTATAAATATTGGTAAAACTAAAGTTTTAACTACACAAACTTTCCCAAACAGTGACAATGATCAGAAAGACCAGTCGTTCAGTAATCTTTGAGCTGACCGTATTTTGTTTGTATAGCTGATGCCAGTCATATCATCATGGTTGACATTAAACTCAATTCCTAACAATTTGAATATTCCTTCATGGTTCCATATCATTGTTTTTTCTGTAATTAATTCCTCACCACAACCTCTTTTTGCCCCGAACCATAAGGCTTGGTTTTTGTCAAAATTTGCTCGAAGACCAGATTACTCAGCGAAATTATCAATGATATCCAAAGCTTTATTAAGTGATTTCTCATCATCTCCAAATATGAGGGTTGAGTCATCTGCGTATTGACTGATTAAATATTCTGAGTTGTTTATAACTAAGCCTTGGATGTCAGGATGGGCTTTTAGAGCGGCGCTTAACAGTTGAACACATAGATATGGGGAGAGGGGGTCACCTTGCCTGAATCCCCCGTCCCGCCCACCCCCCACCCCCGCCCCTCCTCTTAGAATTGCAAAACTGTTACTCAAGTGTCCATTGTAGAGAATATAACTGGAAATATCATTATAAAAAGTTTTAAACCACTGTACTATAGATACTCCAAAGCCAAAGTAAATTAACGTATTTTCAATGAAATTCCACTCCAAAGAGTCAAATGCTTTTTCGAAGTCTAATAGCACTAAAAGACCAGGTATATTATCTCTGTTTGTTTTCTCTATTGTCAGAGACCAGTCTATTGCAGTCTCCAATGTATCTCCCTTTTATAAAGCCAGATTGAGATTCTGAGATAAGTTTGTTCAGGACAGTTTTTATTCTAACTGCTATTGCTGATGATCCAATTTTAAGGTCTACTGGTAAAAGTGAAATCGGGCGCCAATTTTTCAAATATTCATTATTTTTTCCTTCCTTTGGTTTACATGTAATGATTCCTTGCCTTTGGGTTATAGATAAGTTTTGTGTTGTATATGCGTAATTAAGAGACCTTATAAGAAATATTCCAAGGTCTCTCCAAAACAAATTATAAAACTCAGCTATAAAGCCACCCAAACCCGGGGATTTATTATTCTTATACTTTTTAGGCTCTTTAGGGCTTCTGTAATAGTCAAAATACCTTCTAAATTTTGGGCTTCAATTTCATTTACTCGTGTAATAAATGGATTATCTCTGTCAAAGAACATTTCTCTGTTCTCAGCATTGGTAGTAGTTTGTTTTGTTGCATATAAGTTTTTATCAAACTTTTCTTGCTCTGCAATGATTGTCGGCTGATCTGTTATTTCTTTATTTTCAACAATTAATTTTGGTATTAATTTTTTTCTGAATAGTGACGTTTCTCCAAATTACAGAAATATCTAGTTCCTTTTTCACCTTCAACTTTCCATCTAAGTTTTGCTCTCAGGAGAATGCCTTTGACTCTGTCTTCCCTTATTCTTGCCAATTCTAAACTTAACTGATTTATTTCTAAGTTATTCAATTCACAGTTTTGGGACAGGTAACCTAGTTGTTCTTCAATTTGTTTCTCTCTTCTATTTTGTAAGCGTTTTTTGTATGAGGCATAAGAGATCGTCTTGCCTCGTATAGCCAATTTCATAGTTTCCCAGAACAACTGATCATTGATTGAAAACTGTACCAACTCGTGTTCTGGGTTTTCCTGGTCGAAAAAGTTTATTTTATACTGATTAATTGTTTCAGTAATGCATGATTGTATCAATTTGACATAATCTGTGTCCCCTAATAAACTATTATTGAATTTTCAGTTCCCACGTCCTCTTTTTGCGTTACAAATTTAAGTATGATTAAAATTGGATTGTGATCAGATTTATAGCGAATTCCAATATTTGCTTTTTCAATATATTTCACTAAATCTGATGATATAAGAAAATAATCTAACCTTGCATGCTTGTTATTTGGTCCTACTCATGTATATCTGCTTAAATTTTCATGATTTTCTCTCCATACATCAACCAAATTAAAACGGGTCTTCATTTCATGTATATATTGCTGGGATTTCGGATTATTCCTATATTTATAATTTAAAGTGTCCTTTTCTTAATCCAAAATAACATTCCAATCTCCAGCCATTATAACTGACATATTGTTCAAATTCTCAATCATATGGGTGATATTTTGGAAAAAGATTAGATTGTCTTTCATTCGGGCTATATAATGCACAAAGTGTAAATTGTTGGTCTTTTGCGTTGATGTCCATTATTATATAATTTCCTTTAGGATCTAAAATTGTCTGCAATATATAAAATGAAAAGCTATTTTTAAAAAGTACAGCTACAACTCGACTTGTGTTGGTCCCCGAGCTAAATATTGCCTTAAACCCCCACTCAAACTGTCAAATATGCTCTATTTCTTTTGCTGAATGAGTGTCTACTAAAATACAGTACCATACATTTCTCTGCATTTAAGAAACAAGTCTCTTCTCTTAACATGATCAGAATGTAAGCCTCTACAGTTTAAACTGTTAGAAAAATATAGCGTCAGTCTGAAAACACTTCTGCAACAAGGTATATCGGAACCCGAATTTTACGGTGACTTAGTGTAAAGATTTAGAAAAATTGTAGGTAAATCTAACTTTTCGGAGCAATTCAGAAAACTTATTAACCATTATAAAAGAATTGGCTATAGCCTGGATATTATGCGGCAGACTGCATGCCTAGTTGTCAATCCAATCATTGTTGATGGCTATGCTTCACTCTTTAATTGCACGATGGCGGTTCGGGCCTCAGACTCAAAGACGGCCTCTTCGTAAAACTTTAACCAGTGGGTTGGGGCTTGACGATATGTCTTTGGCTTTGCCCGCCGTGGTTCAACTATTGGTTTTCATTTACTCTGGCATACAGTAGAATTCGCCATGAGTACTCGTCTTTGTTTATTATAGTGATTAATTTGATTTTTATGTTTTCGCTTTGATGCATTGACTGAGTTGGGAGCCTTTATGCGAACCGAATTTTTATGTATTTCTGTATTAAGAGTAGCATCGGGACCCAGGGTGAAGTTAGCTAGCTGTAAAAGTGCTTTAAACCCCCGGTGGTTTGCTCTACAGACCGTTCTAAGGCGGTGGTCCCGGTGTTAGTCTTACTCTTTGTTGCTTTGTGGTTTATTCTACGAGGCGATTTGTTGTATGTCTTTCCTTGTGTCATTTTGTTCTTGTGTTTTCAGTCCTTTTAGTATTGCGATTACCTCACTTGGGGAAGAGAGAGAGCTAACCTTAGTGCTTTTCCTACGTTTGTTCGATTTGTGCTTGTTTAGATTTGTCGGTTTCCTCTTCCTCTTGGGGTCTGGGAAGGCTGCGGTTTGTGATTGTGGCACTCCCTGGACTTTTCTCTTACCTTTTTTTTTTTTCTTCCTATCTTAAGTTTGTCCATCTAGTAAAAAAAAAACTAGAATGCAATGGGAGAATGAGTATAATATAACTGAGTAAATACAATTAAATTGTTTACCTATATATAATGAAGCGTGTATAAAACCAACAGAATCAGAGTTTATTTTTATCTCAACTAACCCTATGTGTCTTCCCGCACCAGTCATTACACCTTAATGCAAATACTATTTCTTGGCTCCTATCTGGTGTCAATCACTGATTAAATCACTACGTGACAAAGCCACCAATATGGTCAGCTTACCCCACAATGACCCAGACCAGCCCGGGCACCCGCCCAGTCCTGCCCAGAGCCCCCACTGTCCCCCCGGTGAAAGCCAGAATCTTCAGCTACCACCAAACGCACTCCGAGGACCCCACACAGGCCTGACAGCCGCCCAGACCGATCCCAAAGCAGACTACGCCGCACACCACTTCACATGATTATTCCTTTACTGCACCAAATAAGCAACGTATAAAATCTGAAAGACTGTTCACAGCCATAAAGCTCCCAAATGTTCCTGAGCTCTAAGTTAATTGCTATGTTAAGAGATTAATAATATAACATGAATAACTAACCATAGTGACCCTGATCCAAACTGTACTCCTGAGAGCAGTCCGATCCGGATCAGCACCACTTATTACACATTACCCTCTTAACAGCATGGTTTATTACAACACAGTTTTAACTTAAGCATAGTTCCCAGATAGATCCCAAAAATGTGTAAAAACTAAATATCGCACTGATCACAGATAGTCACCTCCCCATACAGTCTATATATTTCTGCTTGGATATAGCCAAACTGCCTAATTATCACAGATTGTGCTTTGCGCTCAATGCAACCAAGCTGTACAGAGGCCAAGGTGTATATCCTATCTATTCTAAAACACTTATATGTTCAAGTCTATGCAATTTGGGTAGTAAAACAATGGAGGTCCCGGTCAGACAGCTTCTCAGGAGTCACAGATCCACACTTCTTGATTAGCTCTTGTTGGTCCAAAAAATCAGAGTCCCCGCAGATTATTCCCATGGCCAGAAGTTCATTGTTTATATATACATATATACATACATACACTACAGTGACTACACACACACACATATATATAAATGTGATCTACCCCGCAACTGCAGTCCCCAAGTCATCCCCTGGGTCCCCGAGGGTCAAATTCTGGGTCCCTTCCGTTTTTTTTACAGATATGAAATTGACTGGGAGGACCCGACATCCATGCATATTTATGCCATATACATATATATATATATATGTATATATATATATCAAACACACACCTACACCTACATGCATACACACACACACACACACATATATATACATATACATACACATACATATATATTTACAACACGAAAGGGTCCGGATGGGGGTAACAATAATCACTAATCATTAAAATTTTTGGCCATTTACCCATAATTGACAAAACCATTCTCACAAAAAAAAAAAAAAAAAAAAAAAAAAAAAAAAAAAAAATACCCCATCAGGACTTTTAATATACTGAGACTTATTAGATGATGATGTATATGCTATTAAAAAGCTATAGAAAAATGTCTGGTTTTGTCTGACTGTATGCTTCCAAATGAAGCATATATACATTGTATATGGAATGGGAAATGCTGAAAAAAACATTGCAGACACCGATCAGACTGCTCCTTTTAGGGCATCCTGATCGAGGTCTACAATGTTTGTATATGCCTGTCTATTTAAAAAGAATCCACATGTAGATTTCTCATTTTACATTAAAAAAAAAAGAAAGACAAAGTAGGTCCAATAAAACTACGCTAAATTAAAAGGATTAGGTTTTAAAGAGTATGCCACTCATGTGAGCCCATATATATATATATATATATATATATATATATATATATATATATATATATATATATATATATATGCGTGTGTACATGCTAATCCATATATATATATTTAAATGTCCAGCAGCCAGGAAGTGTGTAAAAAATGTATAGTATACAATAGCTTATTATCAGACTTTTTTTTTCTCTTCCTAGGGTCTGCTGTAAAAAATCAGGCATGGCCGGGCTACTTAAAACACACAGACCCTTATTTTAGACCTTACTACCTAATGTTGGTTTTGATCCCCCCACAAAAAAAAAAAAAAAAAAAAAAAAAAAATCCAGGCATGTGTACATGTGTAAATCAGCAATGTTAATACCACAGGAAGAGAAAGAGACATAATCTCTGAGGCTATAAAATAATGTACTATATATAAATTAATGTACTATAATATTGGAGTACACATCTTACCTAGATGATTTTTTTCCTTTTATCTCCAATGTATCTAAATATTTACGACAGATGTGATTACATCTGTTGAATATTTAGAGAGGCAAAACTTATACCGAGGTAATCCAAACACAATTTGACACCATTTTACAAACAAATTGCTATTATTGTCTCAGAATTTAAAAGCTGTGTTTTTTTATATACATGGATATATCCAAGAGATTCAGATGTGCAATGAGTGAAGACCCCCATCAGCCTGCTCCTTTAGAGTAGTCTGAACAAGGTCTGCACTATATATATATATATATATATATATATATTTGTGTGTGTGTGTGTGTGTGTGTGTGTGTGTGTGTGTGTGTGTACGTACAGACTAAGACTGGCCAACCAAAGTCATACAGATAACTCGCCATCCGTCCTGCCAGTATGACTAATAATCGATTAATAATGCCTAAAGATTTGATCATAATTTTACCTATTTTAGCATGACCATATCATACGTCAGACCCCACCGCATGTATTCCGTCAGACAGGCCCGCGCAAACAGTGCAGACCCAGATAATACACCTCCAATATGGCGTCTCATCAGGGTCCACTCTGTCTGCCACCACTCAGCCATTCCAGGCACAACAGTGGGCTATATATTGAACTTGTTCAAAATTTTAGACAAATAGCTAAGAGTTAAGGTGTCTGGACACAAAGGGCAAATACGGTAGGGTGCCAACCATAGAAATTATATGATGTTAAACTGTCTACCTCCACGAATTGCCCATGTGTGTAACAGGTTCTGTATTTCGTCTGCTTGGAAAAGCCAGGGTAATGTCCTTATTGTCTCTGATCTTTCTGAGACTGTTAATGTATTCTAAAGGACTTCAGTATATAAAGGCCAATGTAATCATTTTTCTAAGCTGTAAACGGTAAAAAATATATGCTGATGAATATTTTCATTGCTTACAATTATCAGTTACATATGCAGTTACTTCGAAGAGAAGAATTTCTTTTCTTTTTTTTTTTTTTTGTAGTTTTTGTACATTGCAAAAACTTTTTGTAATGCTTCAATATTAATTATTGGGCTGACACCAATTATATATTTAAACACATTCTATTTGTTCATTTACCTGAAACATGTCTGTACTGTAGTATTAATTATTGGGCTGACACCAATAATATATTTAAACACATTCTATTTGTTCATTTACCAGAAAAATGCCTGTGCAATATAATGACATGTTATTATTGACCCCACTATCAATGTCGGCCCCACGGTTGGAGAAATGAAAACGTTAAAAAATAAATGAATAAAAAAAAAAAAAAATAAAAATAATCTCCTACCTCTGCCTAAGTACGAACAGGAAGTACTGGCCAGGGCCTTCCCATTAAGCTGATTTTTTGCATCTCTGTCCCAGGGCAAATGTGGGGGAAATAATGTGTGCCCCTACAAACCCCACTCCCCTTATGAATGGCAGATTTTTCAGGCATTTTCATTGCACAGACATGCCCAGGTAATTTCCATTCAAAGTATCACTAAATAGGGGAACTGCAAAGATGTAGCTAATCTTTATGCTTCTGTTGTTTAGATTTTAATATCACAAAGGGATAGAACCTTGTGTACACCAGCTTAGTTTTCTTTTTCTCTTCGGCTGACATCCTCTTGCGTTCAGGAAGTAAAGATTGTCTGATTTTGTTAATTTGAGGCGGAAGATTCGGAACAACAGACAGTCCACTTCCCTGAGTTAAGTTCTTCATCGCAGCCTGCATAACAGCATCTCTGTCATGAATGTTCACAAACCTAACCAATATATTCGGTGTAGAGGTTGCTGCCCGTGTACCCAGCTGGTCTCCAGGATCAGATATCGGTTTTACTGGTAAGCGATGAACTGCAGCGAACATCATCCGACGTTTATCCAGATTCAGGTCATGTGAAAGGAAACTTCGATCTTTATCATCGGTCACCTTTGGGGATTCTCCTATAGTTCCATCAATTCCCCTTATAACAAGATGCCATTTCCGTCCCGAAACCTCCAAAGCAGGACGACTTTTTTTTTTCTTCTTGAATCTTATCCTCAATGTTAACTAACCTAGTTTCCACAACATCTTTGATTAAGTCATTCTAGGTTGTCAAAGTGAAATTTGTACTTTCTAATTTATGTTTTTGTTCTCTGTTCAATATTAGCAATTTTACTGAATATTGACCTATGCATTTGCTCGAAGCATCTAGCAATGTCTTTGAAGTCCCGACATTCATAATTAGGTATAACCAGTTGTTCATATTCGTCGTGCTCCATATTTGAAGCCATTTTCACAGCTAAGTGAAAATTACGGTGTCAACTTATAAACTCTCCTCGTTGAATTTAGTGTCAACATATAAAAATCCCCCGTTGAGTTTATCCAGATGAAAGAAATCGACAGTTTTAATTACGTTATTACCATTGGAATGGCCAACCAAAAAACAAAGCATTGTATTCAAAGTTTCTCTAGAAAGTTCTCATCATGTGTATACAAGTAAAATATCCTAACGTTGGCCTGCACTACCAATAACACCAGAAATCTCTGGAGCCTCCTACACGTGCGTCATCCTTTCTTTAAACCGGAACCGGAACTCTACATTATTTCTCTTATTTTTGCTCAAAAACATAGATTGTGGGTACTCGTTAGAACCGCCTCGCTGAGGCGGTTCTAACGAGTACCCACAATCTATGTTTTGAGCAGAAATCTGAAAAATATCGGAATTTATTTATTTATTTATTTATTTATACTTTTAGAGGCAATTTCTTTTAGATTACTAATTATTAGTGCAGCAGTCTTCAGGTCCAATTCAACGGTACATAATATACATGGGCTTCTGATGTAATTATTAGCAAATACCTTCAACTGTAAACAAGGTTTTGTATAATGCCTAACATCAACAATGGTTTTGAATGAGATCCGATATAAACAATAATGTATATTACGTTAGTTGATATTTAGTACATCGTTGCATTTTATAAACAAGTAGATTTTAGTATTTTAGATGAATAAATTTTGTTTAGAATTAACTTTAAAAGGCTTCAAACAAGTTTACGACCTAGCAGCATCGCTTTACTCATACAAACGTCCTGGGTAGATCATAACTACGAGATAAAAGAAGCGCTTTTTAAAGAGGACCACAAACACATTCTAAAGGGAATGGTCCTTGAGAGCAATGAACACATTCAGAATATATTGAAATAAAAAATACACCTGAAGTGTCAGTTTCTCTGCATCAGAGAAGCGAGTTTAGGCCTGTTATGCCTCATCAATGACCCTCATAATGTTTTTCAAAAATACCCGAATGGGCACACACTTCTGTTTGGAATTTTCAATGTTTTCACTCCGCACGTACAGTCTGATCAGTTTCCGTGCATTTAGCCCTGCAAACCAAAATGATGTCAAATCATTACGAAAACACGCCTATTCGAATATATTGAAAATTTCACCACCAAAAACTGAATGTTTTCAGATAAAATACTGATATATTTTCATATTTCTGCTCTAAACATAGATTGTAGGTACTCGTTAGAACCGCCTTGCTGAGGCGGTTCTAACGAGTACCCACAATCTATGTTTTTGAGCAGAAATAAGAAAAAAAAATACATATATGTCTCTGTAAACCCCAGTTTTACTATATAAGAGTGGGGTTTAAGTGGGTCAAAATTATATAGGTATGTTTTCGTGATGTGATGCATCTCAATGAAACCGAGACTCCGATTTTCGTTCTTTAATGTGTTCTTGGTTTCTAAGGGCAACTGGAAACTTTTGATATTTTATTGACTTCACTACAGCTGTCAAGTACCTGGCAGCAGCCGTAACATTCTCCCCCTACTTCACCATAGTACACTTTTCATTTTATGTTTCCTTGGGATAATTGAAACACTTTTGCCTGATAGTGCCCATTTCGCAATATTTACAAAGACTGTCAATGTAACCCTATTAAGAGCGCATGTAGCAACTCTGCCCTGCCAATAAAGCCAGCGTCCTATTAACCCTGGCCCTGCTAAACCAGGATATGCCCTGCATTTGCAAACGGTGTAGATCCAAATCATTTGGCTTCTGAAAATGCACTGGTCTAGATCTGCACTGTTTGTCACTAAGTGTGTGAATCTGTATTATCAACATGAATCAAGTAATATGATTGGTGAAAATTAGAAGTTGGCGTGGCATCTTAATTTAGCCAGCATGGCAAGGGTTAAAATATCCATAAGAGAAACAAACACGGATAGATTACATTTGAGCCGCAACATGAGAACACGTACCCTCTTACCTGTGCGCCCAACAAAGTTTCAAATGAGCCTGTGCAGACTGATCGCATGTAGAAACATTGAATCACTGGCTATCGAAAATTCGTTAAGAGAAGATTCTGATCTCGGGCAGTCTGATCAGAGACTTTATTCATCGCAGGAAGAAACTTTGAATCCTTGGCTCTCCAAAATGCACCAAGAGAAGAAACTTGATAGACTAAGGGAATGCCAGGCTGATCTGAATCTTCGCTGGCGCATATGTCCGAAAGTACGTTTTCTGACGTTGCGGCTTATGGTACTTTAGTCTCTATTCTCCAGGGTTTGCCACAATAATTGGGCTGCGTTCAGTTAACCGAAACGTTCGCGGTCACTCGCGAACAATTGCAAAACTTTTCGTTCATTTGTGACCGTTTTCGGCGGACGTTAGCAAATATCCGCGAACTAAAATGGCAAAACCAAAATGGCGGTCTATGAAAACAAAATTGACGGTATAATTATGTGTAAGCAAGAATATGAGAATGTTTACCGCTTTGACATTATTTATTTTACCATATATAAAATTAATTATCGATATTATTTATTCGATATAACATCAAGTCTCGTCTACGAGAATAACTGCTACTTTCTAAATGGAGGTCACACGAGACGGGCTGTTTACAATCGATCAGGGGTTCGCGAGTCTCCTGCTTAATTGAACGCAGCCATGGATTACGTACAGATAAAAAAGAACATTACTTACCAACAAAGAAAGTAGCGAGATACACGCCGGTTCTAGGGCATGTAAAAACACCGGAAGTTGTGTCGTAGCCTTCTCCCTCATTCAACAGTATACGATTGAAGACAATGACTTGGTTACTTTGTATGTTACTTAAGGTATGATCCAAATAGGCTGAGAAGGCCACGACTTTACCTACAAAAGAAAGATGCCAGCGGGCACGCAACGATGAGACAACGTCGCATCATTGTCGATGTAACGTCATGACGTTGCATCGACATTGATGCTACGTTATTTAAGAGATAAATTATTCCGAACCGTGCTCAAATGCCCAAGATAAAGCACAGTTGGTTTTGGTGAACCCATCTGAGCATGAGCGAGCGCAGCGAGCGAGTCTTCAAATGGGTACAACCCAAACTCAACTGTGCTTTATCTGGGGAATTTGAGCACGTTTAGGACTAATTTATTTCTTTTCTTACACCCCTCATTGAGCGATTTTTTTTTTTTTGCATAAATGAGATTTTCATTGAGTTATTATTATTATTGTTACTACCTGACTTCCCCTTTAGAAGTTGACAATACCTCTCAGTCATTACGTCACACGGTTATGTATTTACAAGGTTTGATGACGAATATTGAAAATGGTGGATACCATGCGAATCAGTTGACGATATATATATATAAACGTGTATCCTTGTGTGCTAAACGTATGAAATTGAACACATCTCCTAAGGGGTAGCCGCTGGTAAATGCACTAAATAATCTTTACGCGAACTTCCGGCCATGACTTACGAGACATCCAAATGTCAACAAACGGGTAAATTCTCCTGATTTATTGGTTTTTATTAAATTTCATAGAAATATTTTGAAAAATCGCGCAATGCTATTCTCAGAAACTTTCATTTCTACGTCGGAAAAGCTAGGTGTGGGCTTGAAAAAAACAACAAAAAAAAAAAAAAAAAAAAAACAACAACAACAACAAAAAAAAAACAAACAAGCCCCTATTTATTATTTCAATTTCACCCGGAGATGGGTGGTCCGTTATTCCTATTTTGACTTCTTTTCCAGTGCAATATGAAGGTATATTCCGCTTTCTGGACTATGAAATACTCATTTAACATATCAAATAAGACGCACTGCAACCTACGTCCACGTTGAAATACATAAGATGCTAAATTTCCCAACTGTTTGTTCCGGCGACTGAACTATTTGTGCTGAATATGACTTGTGAGGCCGACTACCCTTTTACGGGGGCATTAACCCTTACGGGGACAAGAAAGCCAACTGTCAGGTATCTGATTGCAAGGCCTGATTATCCCTTATGGGAACATTAGTCAATAACAGAATGGCCCGCATTTAAAAACATGCAGATTTTAGACAAAGCCGTTTCAAAATATTCCATTTACATATAAACAATCAAACACAACGAAAGGTTTTGCAAATGAGACATCATGTATCAACAGGGTTTTGATATGCTACGTTTGCATATATTTGAAGCTCTTATTTGAGCAAAATCATATAGAAGGTTCATATTACAAAAATCCCTTTGTGATGTATAGGCTTTCTTGTTTCCCCCGCCCCAACCCCATCCCATCCCCGTAAGTGGTAGTCGGCCTCGTAAGTCATCTTCGGCACAAATATTTCAGTCTCCGGAACAAATACTTGGAAAATTTAACAGCTTATGCATTTAAAAAAGGGCGTGGGTTGCAGTACATCTTATTTGATATATTAAATCAGTATTTCATTGCCCAGACGGCTAAAAACCTTCATTTTGCACTGCAAACAAAGAAAAATAAAATAAAATAAAAAATAAAAAAATAAATAAATAAAAAAGTCAAAACAGGATTATTGGCTAACCCTTCTCCGGGTGAAAATGAAATATTTTTTTTTTAAGCCCACACCTATCTTTTCCGCTGCAGAAATGAAATTTGTTGGGAATAGCATTGTCCGATTGTTCAAAATATGTCTATAAAATTAATTAAGAAACAATAAATCAGAAGAATTTATTCGTTTGTTGACATTTGGATGTCTCGTAAGTCATGGTCGGAAGTTTGCATAAGGAATTTGAGTGCATAACCAGCGGCTACCCCTTACGGGACTAACAGGTGTGTTGGAGTGCCACACTGGACCTGGGATATAAAACAGCAACATACATGTAAGAAGGTTAACCGACACTTTTGTTTTCGAATATGTCAACAAATACACGATTGAAACAAGAAAACAAATGTGTTTGAATGGTATAACCTGTAGAAGGTAAAAAAAGTCAAAGAACTGCAATGTTCATAGATCATTTTGTGTCTTATTAATATAATTCATTATATATATTTGAATGTTTCGACCAATATTGTAGGCTAGCGTCCATAGTTACCAGGGGCGCAACTTTCGCAACAGTATAATATGATTGGTTTCCCGTTGTTAGCGCGCGACGAAATTTCTATGCTAGAATGCCTTAGATAAAGCACGGCTAAGGATGTACAGACAATAAGGAACAACACGAGCAGGGGTGTTAGAATTAAACATCATGTGTCCGCTGGGATGTGTTAAGGGGACTTGCTACACTTGTTTTGATTTTCTGCCGTTTTTTATAAGGAAGACAACTTTTGTAACTTCCTGTTTTGTTTCCTGCGCACCAAACCCCTGTCTTAAAATGGCAAAGAAAAGCAAAGTATTTTATCTTAGGATGGATCCATTTCAGAAGGGAGAAAGAGTCGCTACCCTGAAAAAAGTATCCATTTCCTTAAGGAATACAGTCAGTGTACATAATTATTTGCCACTACGGGAGACTGCCGTTCAAATCAATGCACTTTTACATCTGGTACACTACTTTACAGAAGTAAAACAAATATTACACGAGATTAAAGAAAAAATACACAAAAAGACACAAAAAGAAATCATGAGTTTTGCCCTTTAAGCAATAGACTGTCACTCTTTTTAGAAAAAAAAAAAAAAAAAAAAAAAAACAATTCTCAAAATCTAAGATCATGACTTCGCCGAAAAATAGGTATTAACATTTTACTTTAAGCTCAAAGCAGTGCTGTATAACATATAAAATACTCGTATTTCTGCTTTTATCAATTTGCATATGTTTCGGTAAAAAACTTCAGAGTTGGATCCAGATTGATGATTTTCATGCACAGTGCTATTTAATGTGAACGGCTCGAGGTGAACGGTTATATTTTGTATTTCTGTTTGAAAATATAAGTGAAGTTTCCAAGGAAATGTCAAAATCACGAAGAATAGCCTTTTCAAAGGCACCGAAATAAGAAGAAATTTAAAACAAACACATAGGCCACGTCGTGAAACAAGTCTTCGGGCATATGCAAATAGTGAAGGCCCAGATTAGCCTGAACATCCGGGCATATGCAAACAACGAAGGCCCAGATTAGTCTGATCAGGACCCTGTCCGCAAACAGAATCATTGGATACTATATAATATATAAAAGAGAGCAAAGGCCTGGCTGATACTTTGCGCATGCGCAGGATGACCACATGACAAAATAAAACAGGAAGTTGCAATAAGCTGCAATGGCGTCAGTAGAAAAAAAATACTGGGGCTTATTCTAGTTTTACTCAAGCCATTAACTCTTACCACTCTTGGCTAATTCAGCAGACGAAAAATTGGTGAAGATTTCCTTATTTTTCCCACAAAACAGGATTTGAAATTTCGTGAAAATTGTCTCAATTGTCTGGGGAGACAATTTGCATGAAATTTCAAATCCCAGTTTTCTGAGAAAAATAAGAAAACAATGAATATGTTTGCTCAAAATTTTACCCAGAGTGCTTCAATGTCAGCGTTAACTCTGATGTAGCAACAATAACAAATACGAGCCGCGTCGCGAGAAAAGGGCTCATCGGACTTTCCGTCAAATCAACCTTTCAGTGCGCATGCCCGATCACTTAGCAAGGTCACATGTCTAGTTCTTTGGCTGAAGTTTCCTTTTGGCCTATCGCTTACGTAAGCGAACAACATAGGTTCAGCCGAGACTGCGCGGATGCGCAGCCTCGGCTGAACCTTTGCTGTTCGCATATGCTATAACGGCACTTTTCCCATTACGTGGCTCATACAAGCTCGGTCCGCCTAGAAATTCTCTACCTCAATGGACCAGTGCCACGAACACGTTGTTATAGTTTTATTATCAGGTTTTGTTAAATGTTAGTAGTTTGTATTTTATAAAGTAAATCAAGTCTTTTCAATTATTCATGCATTTCATTAACAAACTTATGATAACAATTCTCAACAAAATACGTTTTAAAAACTTAAAACGTTAAACAAATAAATAAGAAATTACCAAAAAGCCCGCTAGGACTAAAATGTAACGGGCGGACGACATACGGATGGACAACGTGAAAAAGGTATACGGCCCAATCGCCCACAAACACAGTTTGCAGGGGTAAAACAAATAAATAAATAAATAAATAAATAAATAAATAAATAAATACTATTACCTTCTTTTCGAATAGACACGTTCTTCAAGCCTTCCATTTCTCTGTTCAACGCTCTATTCTCATTCTTCGTCTCGTCCAGAGCATCTTTCAGTTCTTGGTTTATCTCCTGTTGTTTCTTATAACCATTTCCCAACGTAACCAACATTTCTATAATAAATAAATGAATAAATTAGATAAATAAATAAATAAAAAAAATAAATAAAAAGATAATAAATAAATAAATAAATAAATAAATATAATAAATAAATAAATAAAATAAAACAAACAAACAAACATGCAAATAAATAAGTTAATAGTATTACCTTCTTTACGATTAGACATATTTTTCATCTCGTCTAGAGCATCTTTCAGTTCTTGGTTTATCTCCTGCTGTTTCTTATAGGCAGTTTCCAACGTAAACAACTTTTCGACGACTTTGAATTCGTAGTCAAAACGACTATAGCACTGAGGTTCAGATTCAGATATAGTGTCAACAAAAATAAAATAATTAGCCAACAGGCCAGCAAGTACAAATGCGAAATTCATTGTGCAAAAGCTTTTATGAGCTGATCAGTAGGTCCGAAGAGATTTCACTAAATGAGCTGTAGCTTGCCAAGCTCCCCATATTATTTTCTCAAAAGTGATCAGCAGGGGCGGATCCAGGATGATTTTTGAGGGGTTTGTTCTTACTCTACGTATTCGGACATATAGGCCTGAGCAAACAATGTAGACCCAGATCAGACGCCATATTATGCGGCGTCTGATCAGGGGCTACACTGTTTGCCACTCACCCAGCAATTTACATACATTCACAGGTACTGTAGTAAACTGGACTTGTTAAAGAATAGTATAAGGTAAAGAGAAAGGGGTGTGAATATTAAGGGCACCTACGGTATCCCAAATATATCAGATTTATCAAAAATTTCCCATGAAATTGCAATATTGTGAAAGGGTATTTCAGTCGAACCCCACCTCCGCACCCCCCTCTGAACCAGCCCCTGATCAGTAAGAAGACTGCTATAAACATTAAAGGGCTATGTTTATACGGCGAAGAAAATTAAATCATTATTAAATTATTAAGTATTATAACAGATAAGGTATAATTTCCCAGTTTCCTATTTTATTTGGCAATGTGTGTGTGTGTGTGTGTGTGTGTGTGTGTGTGTGTGTGTGTGTGTGTGTGTTGTTGTTGTTGTTGTTGTTGTTGTTTTTCAGACAAAGTGCAAAATATGACCACCCATTATGCGAACTTTCTCATGGTTTCTAGGGGTAGTCGGGCGGTGCGAAGGTAGCGTGTATCTTACATCACCGGGGCGTCCAACTGATATTGGCATTCATTTGGGCAATGCCTGCTATCCTTGTTGCAGGTAATGGTAGAAGGAGAATGTTTTTTTTTTATTTCTTCTGTTTCTTCACTTTCATTCCTGTTCATATTTCCTCCCTGTCCCTCTCTATCATCTCTTCTACTATCTCTTCCATTTCTTTTCTCCCTTTCTCTGGGATACGACTCAAAATGACCCTCAAGGGTTGACGTGTCGTAAAAACCCCAACACAATCAAATCTTATGGTTTCTTACCCCCGCCCCTCCCTGTCGGTTCTCCTTTTTTACTACGCAAAGTGGTGAACGATATCTAAATAATGAAAGCAATTTATTCTAATGGCTGTGTTTAACTAAATTAAGTTCAACTTGTTGGTGTTCCATTTATTAATCCCCCCCCCCACACCCACTGAAAAGGAACGGAGCCTAACTTTGCGCAAGCACATTAGAGATGTTCCAGAGCTGAACGGTTATACTTACACTCGTTGATTACGAAGAAAAGTAGACAATATTTAAAAAAGTTTCCTTAAATTTCAAACTAAATACAAATAGATTCTTCCTTATAAATTGGACAGTTTCATGTCTGATATTAGGGATGATCGATGGTACTTTATTTCATCTCTTTTTGTTAGAAATATCCACATTTTATGTATATAGTGAATGCTCTGATCAAAAGAACAGTTGCGTGAAGTTGGCTAAACATTCAACATTTGAATGTTGAGCAACACAACACTCGACATTCGACATTTCGTCGCTTGAATGACATAGTGTTGTAACTTCAAAATTTCGAAAACTGAGATATTTATATCAGTTTGACCATGCTATCAAGCCCTACAAGGTCATGTATGTTATAGTACTGTAACATTAATATCAAAAGATTTATTTAGAGATCACACTGTTCTATCTCACATTTGACTACAGTATCAGATGTTGTGTCGGAGTGACCAACCAGTGTTGTGCTTTCCGTTTTTTTTTTTTTTTTTTTTTTTTTTTTTTTTCTTTTTGCTGACATACAGTGCGAAAAGGGAATAAACAGAAGAATAAAAAAAAAAGTTGAGTTAGAGCAGTAAGGGATTGGAAAAACAGAATGAAGTAAGGAGGGGAAAGGCAAAGAGATAGAAGAAATGTTTTGGACTAACTGAGTCTGGAGTGCTCTATCTTTGTGACCTGAGTCGAAGATATCGAGCGACTCTGCCAGGCAGGTTTGACTTGGAAGCTGGTTCCACTGTATAACTGTCCTGAGAAAGAAGGAAAAGCCATTACGAATACATGCCTATATAATTAAGACCCCGTTAAACCCCACTTTTCTATAATAAAACTGGGGTTTACAGGGGTATGCATTATTTTTTCTTATTTCTGCTAAAAAATATAGATTGTGGGTACTCGTTAGAACCGCCTTGCCGAGGCGGTTCTAAGGAGTACCCATAATCTATGTTTTGAGCAGAAATATGAAAAATATCAGATTTTTTTTATCTGAAAATTTTCATTTTTTTTTTTGGTGGTAAAATTTTCAGTATATTTAAATAGGCATGTTTTCGTAATGCGTGTCTAGTCCTTATCAGCTCTCAAATGCCGATATTAGTGTTCTCTTCTTCCAGAGCCTCTCTCTAAAAAAAGGTAAGAGAAAAGTCCAGGGAGTGCCATAATCACAAACTGCAGCCCTTCCCAGACCCCAAGAGGAAGAGGAAACCGACAAATCCAAACAAGCACAAACCTGATCCTCATCAATGGCAACAAGATGGTTTCGTATCTTATAGAGTGTGGTGAGTCTAGAATCCACTCGCCTTTGTTCAGGGGATCGCCAGTCCAGTCTACGAAGCATGTCAGATACGCTGGATATATTACGGTACCTTCCAGTTACCCATATTGCTGCTCTCCTCTGTACCATCTTGAGTTGATATACCAACTTGTGACTTGTTTTGTCGCCTTCTTTGGGTTTTTAATCCATTTGGATCCCATACTGTATTACAGTATTCTAGTTTAGGACAGACAATAGATTTGTAGGCTGTTTTCTTAATTGTGCTTGAGCTGATATTTAAGTTGCGTTTCAGAAAACCCAGAGTCTGATTTGCCTTTGAGGATCTGGAGTTGATGTGTGAATTCCACTTAAGATCTTGGGAGATGTGTACTCGAAGGTATTTAATTTGGGGTACTGAAGACAGAGTGTGGCCATGGAGGGGAGGGGGGGGGGTCACATGATCAAGTTTCTGAAAACATGTAGCTGAATTTTATCTCCACAGTGTTGTATCTCCAAGGAATTATTTAAAGTATCAAACTGTTCCATCTCAAATTTTGACTTTAAAATTAGTATCAGACTGTTTTGTCAGAGTGACTAACCAGTGTTGTGCTTTCACATGATCAAGTGTTTGAAAACATGTAGCTGAATTTTAGTTCCATTGTGTTGTTTCTCCAAGGAACACTGTGCTACTCAAACAAACGTGATATGTTTTGATTTTCAATGCAATAAGAAAAACTTTAATCTTCAAAATCAAAAATATTTTTTCTCATTTTTTAAACTTCGCATACAGTTTTAAAATACTGAGATCAATATATTGTGAAATTGCAGAGCAATATGTTATTTAACAAAAAAATATAAGGATAAAAATCTTTGATTCCATTTTTCTTAAAAGTAGAGATAAGCTAGTTAGAACATAACGATATTAAGGCGACGAAATTTCGACACTCGAATATTGTGCCATACGACATTTAAAGATGAACCACATGAAATCTGACATTTGAATGTCGAGACACATAACATTCGACGTTCGTATGTCGAGCCACACGGCATTCGACATTTGAATGTTGAGGAACATGACATTCAGCATTCGTATGTTGAGCCTTGTACTCAAGTCAACTTGTTCTCAGTTTGGTCAATTCGTACTCAATTTACCTACCGCGTTTCCCTTTATATTTACTGTACACCAGGATACGTCCACTTTACAATCCCGCATCTATACAGGTCATGCCTGTTTACACAGTTTAAGTTATAAATATTATAATGAAACAACCAAAGCGACAGGTCAGTTAGGTCGGCCCATAAAAGTGTTAACCAAACACAACAATCTTTAATTTACATTTTTTATTATTGTTTTAACAGCAAGTTGTTCATATAACAAATAATACATATTTCATATAACATATAATACAACCAATACAAAAGTTAACTTGATATCCCCAGTTAGTCATCTATTTAAACCTATATATGACCAATAACGGCCGATAATGATGCTATTGTTTTAAGAAGATTGCTATCTGAGTTATTTGTAGATGCTCGAGTAATCAAAATTTGTGCTGTTCAAGATAACCAGACAATTCCTAGCTATCATTAAATCTATATCTAGCGGATATCGGTCCATCAAGAATCCAATCCTGTCGGACCGATAACGGTTCAATATAGATTTTAAAACAAAATGCTATCTGGATTAGTTATACAATATTTAGCATACTACAGACGCCAAATTAATGAAACTTTGCACAGTTCACGATAAACAGACTATTTTCAGTTAACATTAAATCTACACCTGGTCTATATTGGCCCATGAGCAATCCTGTCAGGTCGATAACTGTCCAATACAGATTTAAGAAGAATGCTATCTGGGTTACATGTACAATATTTAGCACCTTCTAGAAGTCAAAGTAATCAAAATTTGCACATTTCACGATAAAAAGCCTTTTGTCAGTTAGCATTCTACTTAAATCTATACCTTACCGATATCGGCCTAACAGAAATTTTTTTTTTTTTTTTTTTTTTTTTTTTTTTTTTTTTTTTTTTTTTGTCGTGTCGATAACGGTCCAATATGGATTTAAGAAGAATACTTTCTGAGTTACATGTACAATACTTAGCACATTATTGAAGCCAAGGTAATCAAAATTTGCAAAGTTCACGATGAAAAGCCGTTTACCAGTTAGCATTCAATCAAATCTATATCCGGGCCCAGTTGTTCAAAACTAACAGTGTCGTTAGTTAACGGATCGTTAAAACTTTGATTATAAAATAATGGCATATGTGCTAATAGTTTTGCTGAAAAAAAAAATGTGAATAGCTTTTGCCTTGGCTAAAACTTACTAGAACAGTTAACATCTTGACACCGAACGAACTCGTTAAGCTAACAATGTTTTAAACAACTGGGCCCTGGCCGATATCGACCCAACAGCAATCCTGTCGGGTAGAAAACGGTCCAATATGGGTTTAAGAAATATGCTATCTGGTACGAAATCTTCACAGGTCACGACAATGTTATCTTGGTTACAATATTTTACAATATTTTAGCACACTGTAGGCCCATACATTCCGGACACCGCCTATAGCAACCCTGAGGTGGATAGTTCCCTGTTGTTATACTGCTGCCAGTGCCTGAATATTTTCGTCTGCATGGCCTTGTACATCGGTCCCTGGAATCGTCGCACTCTTCCGTCAGACACCAGTTGAACCTTTACCATTTATTCCTTAACTCGCCACCACTCTTCTTAAGCACCATCCATCAATAAAATGCCTAATTTCTATGCAATTGCAAAAGAATGCGATATACATTGTATTTTCATTTGAACTACACATTAACATGTAAAACCTTCACTAGAACGGTACTGTTTTTAAGCAGAGATTTGTCATCTCTCCAAGAATTGGGGTTTTGCATGCCTGTCTGTCACCAAAACGGGAAAATCTGACCACTCTTGCATCGCTTAAAGGACTACAATTCCGGTCTGTTTATATTTGCAAGAATATTCAGCAGAAGACATAAGCAGAGGTCATTTTCAGATGCAGGTTTTCTTGGCATTTTAAAAAGTTAAATGCATATTAATCCATTTGGTGATAAACACACCCTTCCTCTACTGAAATAACATGAGGAGTGTTGTGTTGACCCTGATAATCCCACAAACTTTCAACAATAAGATAAAGAGTCCTCAATGTTTCTGGCAGTACACTGGATTTCTGATCAATGGTATGCACATGATCCAACTTCCATTTCTTCATTTACCATAACTCTTGTGCATGTATATTTGTGAGCCCAATGTTTGTCAAAGCACTACTAAAACCATTACCTGAACGAAAAAAATGACTATAATATCAACCCAATAGGGTCATGTCAAGCGCAGTCAGGTTACAACACTTTTACTGGGCAGACTTAGTCCCCTAAGCGGTTAGATTTTGAAGATGGCGACTGTGGCAGCCATCTTGGATTCCCGACCAGAACAATTTTAGCCATTTTTGATCTTAAAGTTACCTCAATACTTCCAACCAAGTTTAGAGTCATTTAGCATAATATTATCAGTTCAGGAGAATTTCAATATAGATTTTCAAGATGGCACCCATACTGGATTTCAAATTTGAATGATTTCTTTTCTTATTTTTTTTTATTCCTGGGCCATACAGAAGATGTCAGTCGTAGCAAAACATGATAAGTGACACTTATTACCATGTACAAAAAGAAGAAAACTTTGTTTTAATACCATTTTCATAACAATATGTAATTCATTTGCAGATCTTAAAAGTGTCATAAAATCTGTTTTAGCAAAAGTCCAGTTGTCTCAGAAAAAGTTTTTTCGCCCAATTTTTTTCATTTGGTCAGAATTTTTGGAGGCAGGTGGGAATTAGAATCTAATAATTTTCTCTTGCCTAAGTGAAAAAAGCTGTCATTTTGACAAAAATATTTTTTTCACATCATACTTCTTCCTGCACTCACAATGCTCCAGTTAGCCCTATGTAGAGGGGCGGGCCGTCCCTCTTGCCCTCTCCTGCTGCCTCTCTGCCTTATTTCCTGACATAAAACACTACATTTTGCTGAAAAAATTCATGAAAATCGGACAAAAATTTTAAAAAGTTATCAATGTGTAAAGGTCAGTTTTATGTGTATTCTAGTCTGAGGCATTTATTGTGAAATGGGATTATATTTTGTAACATGTTATGATACTTAGCATATCACATGAGACATGGTGCCCTCATTCTTGTATGACCGCACAGAAAGTGCCATACCTGGCACCCCTCTGCCCTAAAATCCTAGCTGAAGCACTGACTCAGTATGCCTGTAATGAGTCTGTTGCTTCAAAAAATACTTACAGACAAGCTGATTTCACCATGCATGCACTATACAGTCATGCCAAAGCAAAATTTCCAGAAGAACAAAGGGAAATGATCATAGCCTATTTTTCTTTACAGCAACATAACATCAGTACCAACATTTATGCAAAATATGAAAATACCATATTCTATCTATTTACCTCATTGTGCGCTTAGGTTTTTCAAAATTACTGGGAAAACTTGTGATACAATATGTATCTACCTACTAAGTGTATATTATCAAGGGCCTTATTTGATGATGTTTATGTATTTTTGTTTCTTATTTTCTTTATAACGCATATGTTGTGGGTACTCATTTGAACTGCATCAACATGTCCATGCAATTCAAATCGGTGCCTACAACATTTGCATTTATAAAGAAATAGACTAAAAGTACACTGACTGTATGTAATCTGAAGACTACGGAATCGACTGACTGTGCGCTTATAGGGTAAGCCAAGAAATGGAGACTGGAGCCAGTCTAAATTTTGACCAAGGGCAAGTTACGGCACACACTGGAAGCTATTTTTAGAATCGCTCGACCTTTGTGATGACGCCAAGCGTTTGATGTTGAGCTAAACAAACGTAATGGAAGGAATAATTTCTATAGTATAACCAATATACTATATATATATATATAATTCCTTTGCAAACATTATGTAATGAATGAATAAAATGACAGCACAACTAAGGAAAGTACTGATTTTTTTTTTTTTTTTTTTTTTTTTTTTTTTTTTTTTTTTTATGGATTTTCTCTGCTCCTGGAACCCCCGCCGACTACTGAATTGAAAGAGCATTTGAAAGCTTGAATATCCTTCTTTGTAGAAAAGAATCTTTTCCCATTTCTGTTTCTGCACATTGGTCATTAGTGATTGCCCAATTATTCATTTAACTACTTATAGTTGGCAGTTTCCACTTTCAGACGCGAAAAAGAAAAAGCGTTAAGGACCGTGAAATGGCGAACTGGTCCATTTCAACCCTGAATCTCTCCCGTCTTTGAATGTAGTTGAGTCCATTGTCTCAAACTTGATTACTTGTTACAACTGAACCGATGCCCATAATCCTAAATGAGACGATTCGGAGGAGTACCTACTATCACTGTTTTTTTGAGCAGAAAAAATAAAAAAAAAATGTATATTCAGAGGCAATAAAAAGTATACGCTTTTTATCCTTGAATATCGGCTCGTGTGTAAATTATTTCGTCAGAATGTTTTCTGTTTTCTTTGTTATTTTTGTTACATGTCTAGTTTTGCAAATCGCAAAAAGCTTATTCTTTCGCAGTCAAAAATAATGTTGGAGTTATGGTCCCTTAATTAAAATATATTTCCAATCATAGCTCGATTTGTATAAGATAAATGACGTTTTTCTTTTCATAACTGTCTTACACAAATGCCTGTGAGTAAAAGCCTCATTATTTAATTCGAAACTAGAAAAGTTTTTTTTAGGAAAAAAAAAAAAAAAAAAAAAAAAAAAAAAAAAATGTCTCTCCAATCCCGCCAGAGTTGTCATTCTTGTACGCGACACGTCGTCTGGTCTTGTTTTACATTTCCGCCAAGTACCATTAAAATATTCCAAAGGGTATTCCAGTTACAGAACAGACGAGAAATCTATTTCAAACAAAACAAAAGGAAATAACTCCAAAAGTAAGGTAGCCAGAGTTGTCATTCTTGTACGCCACACGTTATCTGGTCCTGTTCTACATTTCTTCCAAATATCATAAAAATATTCTAATGGGTCTTTGGCTTACAGAGCGGACACAATATCAATGGATAATCACTGTCAAATATAACAAAGGGAGATAACGCCAAAAGTAAGAAAGGCAGAGTTATCATTTTTGTACACGACACGTCATCTGGTCCTGTTCTACATTTCTACTAATTATCATAAACATATTCCAAAGGGTCTTTGACTTAAAGAGCGGAAACGAAATCAATGGATAATCACTATCAGACATAACAAAAGGAGATAACGCCAAACGTAAGAAAGGCAGAGCTGTCATTCTGATACGCGACATGTTGTCTGGTCCTGTTCTACATTTCTACCAAGTATCATTAAAATATTCCAAAGGGTCTTTCACTTACAGAGCGGACACGAAATCAATTTATTTTCACTGTCAAATATAAAAAAGGGAGATAACGCCAAAAGTAAGAAAGGGAGAGTTGTCATTCTTGTACGCGACACGTCGTCTGGTCCTGTTCTACATTTCTGCCAAGTACCATCGAAATATTCCAAAGGGTATTCCAGTAACAGGGCGGACACGAAGTCTTTTTCAAATAAAATAAAGGGAGATAACTCGAAAAAGTACGAAAACCAGAGTTGTCCATCTTGTATGCGACACGTCATCTTGTCCTGATCTACATTTCTACCGAGTATCATCAAAATATTCCAAATGGTATTCAAGTTACAGAGCAGATAAGAAATTTTACGCCGACGCCGAGGCCGACGCAGACGCTGACGCTGACACCGACGCCGACGCCAACAGTGTCCGTCCCAAAAACAATATTCCGCCCCCCCTCGCCCCAACAAAAACCTCTGGTAAGGGGGACATAATTCCCATCAAACGCCGTCAAGTCTAATGTAAACTTCTACTCATCTCAAATTACCTCCCTTTGAATGAAAAATGTAGGGAATTAAAAGTCTATACCTCATATGGTGTTGGACGTTTTCACTTGAAAAATTCGCTAAATTCAGATGAAATCTCCTAACACCGCTTGTCATTTGTCAATAAGCGTCCAAAAATTAAAAACAAAACAAAAAAAAAAAAAAAAAAAAAACAAAAACAAAAAAAACAAAAAAAAAAAAAAACAGAAAAAACAAAAAAACAAAAAAAAACAAAAAAAAAAAAAAAAAAACAACAACAAAAAAAAAACAACAACAACAAAAAAACAAAAAACAAAAAAAGCACAGTGCTCTCTTTTGGAAGCGGAACGTAAATGTCAAAAACATCATTTCCTTGGTAAAGACATTTGTTTGTGTTGAGGTTTTACGGCCCAGTCAACCCAATGGGGTCATGTCGAGAGCGGTCATTTTACCTAACCACACGTTTACAGGGCAGGCTTAGTCCTCTAAGCGGTTAACCAGTATTGTGTACATTCTTTCGCCAGAAACTGACAACTGCCCTTCTTGAATCAGCGGAAGGGAGAGAATGACCGTAGAAAATATTTCATGATCAATCTCTACGAAATAATTTGTTGCCGACCTCGGCGGGGGTTGAACCCGCGACCTCCTGGTCTCCAGTCGGACGGCGCATCCAACTGAGCCAAGGCCGGCTCCTTGGTAAAGACAAATGACAACAGTGTACACTTGATATATTTGAAACATATCCTTAGAACTTTTTGTTTTAAATCCATTTTTCTACTGAATGCAGAGGAAGATGCATAAATTAAGTTTTGTTTTGTCCAAACTGTACCTCTCATGCACAAGTAGTGATCAGACCCCTCATTCGTTTAAGTAGATGTCATTCCCTTGCTCTTTAATAGATTCTCCTGAAAATGTGTTGTACTTTATGTGCAAATGATCGTTCTTAACTATGATACCAAAGTCTAATGCATATGTATAAAACACTATTATTGCATAAAGCGCAGTGCCGCACGTTATTACCGGTCGTGCATTAACCTGCGAAAAGCCGTGTAATAACAAGGTAATTCACGCGCTGTTAATGCACGGCTACGCAACTTTCAATACGCTCGTACCGGGGCGACAGAATTGCTGTCGTGACGAGATATGTACTGCCCAGCCCTAGAACGAGCATAGTCCGTATGGAAATTGTGTTCTCGAGACTTCGGAGAAAAGGCGAAGACATAACACGAAATGTAGCAAATGTTTTCAGTTTTTATGCAATAATAGCGATTGAACATATCTTTTCAGTGCATTAACATTCGCCAAGTCCCAAGGGAGGTGTTGAAAACCGCGGCCTCTGGCCTCGGTTTTCAACATCTCCCTCGGGACCTGGCGAATGTTAATGCATGAGAAATCATGTTTGATCCCTATAGTGACAAATCAAAAGTGAGTTATCTGTATACTTATTTTTGCTTTTAAGTACGTATATACACCTGTAGACTCCATTTTTCTCGAAACAAAGGTGTATTCCTATTGAACAGGGACGTTGGACAAAAATGGAAAACAAAGTGGCAAACAGTGCAATAAAAATACGGGCAGCGTCCAGCGAAAATGTGCCTTCGAATATGCGCATATCCAGATAGTTTTGCGCATGCGCATGCGCAATGCACCATCCGGGCATTTGCTCTTTATTGATACATTCTGCAGGGTACAGTGAACTAATTATTTTTTCCCATAGAACTTCATAGTAATTCCACCCTTTGTGGTGGTTAAGGGTTCATTTCAGAGTATGGCTGGGCTTCTAAATTTTATTTTAATTTAAAGACCAGGCTTAGCACAGCAAATAAACAAGGAAAAACTCCACTGTCACCAGCACTTTCTGGGACTTTTTGGAGGCTGACTGTAGGAACCCCTCAATTGGCAGGTATCAAAAATTGAAAATTTGCAATTTCACCACTTCTCACTTCTTTTCTTTGACTCCAGCAAACACACACAGAAACATTTTTTTAAACAATCAGGAAATTATACATTAACATTTTTCTTTTCTTCAAATTAGAATCAGAGTTTTAATTCATCTTTATTATTAACCAATCACAGGTCGCCTTACACAAAATAAGTACCCCGAGCTTCCCTGCATTGTTTTTTTTACCAATCAGCAGTCCTGTCACAATTGGTTTCCTGTGCCCTGTAGCATCAAGTGATTATGTTAGCGTATGTACAGCAAAAGGCACTGATTAGACTGAACGCGTCTAGTCTGATATAGGCATTCGCTGTGTGCATATGCCCGAAGACATAATTTCGCATGGCGCGGCTTTTCTAAAAATGCGAACAGTGAGACCCTATAAATTGGCTCGTTACGAACCATTTCATATGGATCTTTACTGTTTGTAAATCTTTTAATTCTACAGGGCGTACAGGGAGGAATATATTTCACTGAAGATATTTAATTCTAGTCCATTATCAGCATCATTACGCGTACATGAATGTTGATTACTTTCAACTGATCTTTATTTAGTAGGTCTAGATAAGAAGAGGTATCAAGAAAATACTTTCCCTATTTTTCCACGAAAACATTTGTTGTTGATGAGGCGCTTCTAATGAGTATCCACAACAATTTTCGGTTGAAAAAAAGCGCCTTATCTGGAACTAAATTTATTGGGTGAATATAACATATTTAAAGGGAAATCATTCACTTTCAGTGGAAGCAACTCTGTCAAAAGTGCTTTAGTCCCCTTCTGAAAAAAAGGTTCTACTCTAAAAGGAAAGAATTTGCTCCCTTGGGAGCAAACTCTTTCCTTTGAGAGTAGATTTAAAAAAAAAACAAAAAAAAAAACCCTGTTCTTACGAAGAAAATTTAAAGGGAACAGACACACTCAAGGGAGGCATCTCTGCAGACAGGAGATATTACAGTTAGGCGAGGATTTTCCCATATTGGCACAGCTGTTGAAGATCTCAGAAATTACAGTACTCAATGTTTTATTACATATTCCGGTAGCACGATGTCTGAATCATAGCTGAAAGAAAAAATATGCTTCTGGCTTATCATTACGAGGAGATAATTCAGTCCTGATTACCGAACCCTAAAAACTATTAAATTAATACTATGTTCAAAGCGATGGGAATTATTACATTTAGTTACCTTTCTCTTTGAGAATTAATTCTTGCATCAGAATAACGAGAACACAACACCGATTGGAAATTATGGTTTAATGAATACAGTCTGTTCGCGTATGTCGTATATCTGGCTTGAATTATCTTTCTCATTTCTGGTTAAAGTGCAAAATTGAATGCGTTTCATAAAAAAAAAAAAAAAAAAAAAAAAAAAATGTTATATCATATTCTTCACCCATAGGGCCAAGTTCCGATTCATATATGTTACGTATGTCAGGGAAATGTCTCCACAAAACGAATATACTTTCAAGGGAGGCAATTCTTCGAAATTGTTCGCCTCTATTCTCAAAATCTTTTAAATCTTGTACACAATAATGGTATGTTGTATGTACTCATTAGAATCGCCTCGATGAGGCGAATCTAATGAGTACACACAACATACGATTTCTCGTAAAACATGAAAATTCCCAAAATACTTGTTTACTGGAGCTATCGGAAGAATTCGTAGGAACTCAAAAACTAGTTCGAATTAGCCATGGTAAACGAGCCATCAGTGTTCGAGTTATTGAGGTTCGACTGTAGATAGTCAGAAAGTTGTCTTTCTTGTAAAAATGGGCGAAATAACAACCAAATGCATCATGTCACCTTAAATAAAGGTGACTGTACTAGTACTACATGTACTACATGTAATTAGAATACACGTGAGAGACAAATGAATGGTGATGCGCAGCCTTAGAAATGACATTTTTGCCATTTGCAGGTAACATGAGCCCATATCAGCCTGCGTTGTCTAATGGTAAATACTTTCTATATATTCAATTTTGTGTTTCTGTGAGCGAGCATCGAAGGCCACCAGGGCCTTCGATGCTCGTTTACAGAAACATGGAAGTGTTTATTGGAGAAAACAATGACCAATAGAGAAGGCGGTGGGACTCATTATGCACAAGCTTACCTGCGTTTATATTCTTCGCGTTAAGCATTAGGGCCCTTTTCCACAAATCACATATCACATGAGCCGCAACGTGAGAAGCCAACCTTCTGACATGTGCGCCTTACAAATATTGAATGTCGAATGTGGCTCAATATTCGAATGTCGAATGTCGTGTGACCCAAAATTCGAAAGTCGAATGTCGTATGTCTCAATATTCGAATGTTGAATGTCGTGTGTCTCAATATTCAAATGTCAGCTGTCGTCTGTCTCGATATTCGAATGTCGAATGCCGTGTGGCTCACATTCGAATGCCGAATGTCTCGACATTCGAAAGTTGAATGTCGAACGTCGTGTCGCTCAATATTCGGAAGTCGATTGTCGTGTGGCTCAACATTCGAATGTCGTTTATCTCCACATTCAAATGTCGACTGCCGAGCGTCCAAACATTGAATGCCGAATGTCATGTGTATCAACATTTGAATGTCAAATGTCGTGTGTCTCGACATTCCAATGTCGCATGTCAATGGCCCGACATTCAAATATCAAATGTCGTGTAGCTCAATATTCGAATGTCGTGTGGCTCAACATTTGAATGTCGCGGATGTCGTTTGGCTCAGAATCTTATGGTCAGGTTGTATGGCTCAACGTTCGAATGT
Organism: Anodontia alba; assembly: GCA_964016985.1. Lineage (NCBI taxonomy): Eukaryota > Metazoa > Mollusca > Bivalvia > Lucinida > Lucinidae > Anodontia > Anodontia alba. The sequence continues at coordinate 49,706,519 of OZ024826.1, read as the reverse complement.
CGAATGTCGTGTGGCTCAACATTTGAGTGTCGTGTGGCTCAACATTCAAATATTAAATGTCATGTGGCTCAACATTCAAATGTCGAATGTCGTGTGTCTCAATATTCAAATGTCAAATGTCATGTGCATCAACAGTCGAATGTCGAATGTCGTGTGTCTCGACATTCTTCTGTCACATGTCGAATGTCGAGTGCCACAACATTCAACTATCGAATGTCGTGTGCCTCAACAGTCAAATGTCGAATGTCGTGTGTCACAACATTCGAATATCGAGTGTTGTGTGGCTAAAGATCTGAATGTTAAATGTGGTGTGGCTCAACATTCGAATATTGAATGTCGTGTGCCTCAACGTTAAAATGTCGAATGTCGTGTGGCTCCCATTTTCTTATTTGTAGTGTGTTCTTTGTTTCCAAAGGCAATCTTTTTGACGTTTATTTCACTACACTGCAGCTGGTATTAGTGCCGTGTGGCGGCGGTAGAACGTCTCCCCGTACTTTACCATAGTGCAGATTATATTTCATTCCTTTGGGATAATTGGGCCTATTGTGGAGTCTTTGAAAATGGAGTTCTGCTCATGTATACGCTAGAGGGCGTAAGAAGTGTTGCAAACTTCATTACTGCTTATGAAGGGTCTCAATAAAACCGAGACTCCCATTTTCTTATCTGTAGTGTGTTCTTTGTTTCCAAAGGCAATCTTTATGACGTTTATTAACATTTGAATGTCGAATGTCAAATTTCATGTGGCTCAACATTCGAATCTCGAACGTCGTGTGTCTCAAATTTCGAATGCCGTGTGGCTCAACATGCGGGAATGTCGTGTGGCTCAACATTCCAATGTGGAATATTTAGCCAACTTCAAGCAGCTTTTAAACTTTTTTATCACCTATCACAAATCTCGAACTCAGCAAACTCGATTCTAACGTTCACTTTCACAACCAAACATAAAAAAAGAGGAAAAACGAAAAAAAAAAAAAAAAAAAAAAAAAAAAAAAAAAAAAAAACACCCAAAACACACACACACACACACACACACACACACACACACACACACACACACCTCAAATAAATAAATGAGCTGCTCGATATCATGATCTAACTATAAATCAAGTTTCAGCTTGATCCGATGTAAACTGTAGGAGGAGTTGGCCAGAAACAAAAAGTTTACCGAAATATTCCAAGGGACATAACTCTGTTAATATTTGGTGGAGTGCAGCGTCGAAACAACATGCGCTGAATCACATCATGGTCTACCTATAAATCAAATATCAGCTTGATCGGATGTAAACTGTAGGAGAAGCTAGCAAGAAACAAAAAAAATTACCGAAATTTTCAAAGGGTCATTATTCTGCTAATATTTGATGGACTGTAACCTCGAACAAATATGCACTGTTCCACATCATGGTCTAACTATAAATCAAGTTTCAGCTTGATCCGATGTAAACTGTAGGAGGATTTAGTCAGAAACGAAAAGTTTACTGAAATTTTCAAAGGGACATATCTCTGCTAATATTAGGTGGACTGTAAACTTGAAATAATATGCACTGTTCCACAGCATGGTCTAAGTATATATCAAGTTTCAGCTTGATTGGATGTTAACTGTAGGAGGAGTTAGCTGGAAACAAAAAGCTTACAGGAATTTTCAAAGGGGCATAACCCTGTTAGTATTTGGTGGACTGTAACCCCGAAACATTATGTGCTGCTCCACATCATGGTCTATTTATAAACCAAGATTCAGCCTGATGGGATGTAAACTGTAGGAGGAGTTAGTTGGAAACAAAAAAAAGTTTATGGCTTCAGACCCCGTAACCTAATACGCCCTGTTTGAAAAATGAGTATAATAAAAACAGTAGTGAGCTTAAAGATGTTCAGATGCATCCCCTAATTTCAGAATATTTCAAATTACGGTAAAGATATTGGTAAAATGAAAATTATTTTGAAAACTCCATTTGGAAATTCCTAAATGTTCAACGGTTACATGCATTCAAAGTCTTAGTAACTGGTATTGCTATTTATACTTTGTAAAAAAGCTATCCAACAATATACTATCCTATGATGTCATTGTTTCTTTTAGATTTTAAATCCTCATCATTTTATTCCAGACTGCTAATTTTGATTTAAAACTAGAGCTGGTGTTTGTAAAACACTATGCCGCCAACTGCCTGACTCTAACACTGCTTGACTCCAACACTGCTTGGCCATGACAGTAACAACAGTACAAATATACGAGATTTCAATGTTATTTTATCAAAGGGAAATTACTCTAAAATAGGAGATAATTTGGATAAGAAAAAAATACGGGTCACCTATTTTTTCATGAGGAATCAAAATATGAAATTTCAAAACATTAGCATACATGGTTCTAAATTTATGCTATACACAATAAAGCAACGACATAAAATGGTCAGAAATTGCAAAGGGCCATAACTCCAACATTTCATTTAATTGGTTCAAAATTTAATCAAGTGATGTCTTCCTCAATCCCAATCAGTATACCAAATATCACGATTCTGGCTTAAATAATTTTTTAGATATATTGCTGACAAGGTCAAAATGCCTAGAACTACAAAGGGCCATAACTACGTCAATTTTTTCATGGAATTCCCTAAAAGACAAATCAGGTAATCTCCACATCATCCCTAATCAGCATATAGTATTTCAAGACCCTTGCTTAAGTACTTTTCGAGACATCTTGCTAACAAGGTCAAAATGCGCAGAACTGCAATGGGCCGTAACTTTATCAATATTTTTACGGAATTCTCTCAAAATATAATCAGGTAATTTACACATCATTCCCACTCACTATATCAAATTTCAAGAACCCAGCTTAAATACATTTCAAGATATCTTGCTCACAAGATTTAATTCTGATTTTTTTCAAGGGGGCATAACTCTAAACAAACATCCTAGACAAGAAAAAAATACGAGTCAGCTATTTTTTCATTGGGAACCCAAATATAAAATTTCAAAACCCTAGCATGCGGGGTTCTTAAGATATGGCATGCACAAAAAAAGCTTGACGAACGGACAAACAAACGGATGGACAAATGAAGGCAAAATAATATGCCCCATCAATTTCATTCAAAACTGGTGGCAAAACTGGGGGCATACTCATCGCTACCAAGCTATTCATCAAGTTTCAAGGCTCCAGCTTCAATAGTTTTTTAGATATTTTGCTGACAAGGGAATCATGCCCAAATTTACAAAGGGCCATTACTTACGAAATATTTTTCAGAATTTACAAAAAAGTTAATCAGATCATCTACTCATCATTACCAATCACATTACGAAAACACGCCTATTCAAATATACTGAAAAGTTAATCACCGAAAAATTGAAAATTTTCAGACAAAAAATTCAAATTTTTTCGTATTTCTGCTCAAAACATAGATTGTGGGTACTCGTTAGAACCGCCTCGACAAGGCGGTTCTAACGAATACCCACAATCTATGTTTTTGAGCAGAAATAAGAAAAATAATGTATACCCCTGTAACCCCCAGTTTTACTATATAAAAGTGGGGTTTAAGGGGGTCAAAATTATATAGGCATGTTTCCGTGATGAATTCACCAAGTTTCAAGTCTCTAGCTCTAACAGTTTATGAGATATTTTGCTGACAAGATAAAACAAAATGCCCAAAATAACAAAGGGCCATAACTCAAGAAGTATTTTTCAAAATTTATTCAAAAGTTAGTCTACTCATCATTACAAATCCATTCACCATATTTCATGGCTCTAGCTCTAACAGTTTTTGAGATATTTTGCTGACAAGGTAAAAATGCCCAAAATTACAAAGGGCCATAACTCAAGAAGTATATTCCAAAATTTCTTCAAAAATAAATCAGGTTGTCTACTCATCACTACCAGTCTTCTTATCAAGTTTCAGGGCTCTAGCTCCAACGGTTTTTGAGATATTTTGCTGACAAGGTAAAAATGCCCAAAATTACAAAGGGCCATAACTCATGAAGTATTTTTCAGAATTTCTTCAAAAGTTAATCAAGTCATCTACTCATCACTACAAATCCATTTACTAAGTTTCAAGGCTCTAGCACTAACAGTTTTTTTAGATATTTTGCTGACAAGGTAAAAATGCCCAAAATTACAAAGGGCCATAACTCAAGAAGTATTTTTTAAAATTTCTTCAAAAGTTAATCAGGTTGTCTACTCATCACTACAAGTCTATTCACCAAGTTTCAAGGCTCTAGCTTCAATAGTTTTTGAGATATTTTGCTGACAAGATTGCATCCATATTTTTCAAAGGGCCATACCTCTGAAAAAGGGCATAATCCTGTCTAGAAAAAAACACGTGTCAGCTATTTTTTCATGAGGAATCCATATAAGAAATTTCAAAACGGTAGCATTCACGGTTCTAAAGATATGCTATGCATCAAAAAGCGTGAAGAACGGACGGACGGACAGACGGACGGACGAACAACCCAGAAACAATATGCCCCTCCAACTTCTTTGAAGTTGGGGGGCATAAAAAAGGAAGTATTCTATTACTATTGATATTAAGACTTAAAATTTCAAGCTAGAATTTTTTTTTAAATTATGAAAACTAATATAATTAAATTCCAAAAACATTTTTTTTTTAAATATGAAAAATCCAAGATACAGGATACTATGTTAGAAAAAAAATTTACCAAGAACAAATTTATTTTTGATAATTACATTCCAAAGATCATTACAAAATACATATAAAACTTCAGTAAAATAACTTCAGAAAAAGGAATTTAAATTTTAGTTTGACATAAATTTAATTTCTCAAAATTAACTTGTATCAAACTAAATATGAAAATGTATAAGCACTGCACACTAACATATAAATAGGGAAGAGACTTTTTCTCTCTGTATACATTCTTTGAATATTTTCAAATTAATTTTTTTTTAAAACATTTTTTAAAAAAAATTCATAAGAACCACTGTTGTAAGTGCATGTATTTGGAATATTTTCAAATTAAAGTTTTTAAAACTTTTTTTTTTAAATTTTTCACAAGAACCAATAATGTAGTAAGTATTTGGAATAGTTCAGTAAGGTTTTCACCATTGGACTCGCTAGTCACATGTCTTTCTTTTTAGCGTACATACAACCAAAAGTGAAATAAGAGGATGCATCTGCTTTAATCTATGAAAAATATTTGTGGTTAAAATGCGATTACACAAAATCCAAATCAAGTTTTGAATTCAACTGTGATTTTTGTTTGTCTCAGCTCTCTGCACTCTTCATATATAAACAAGAGGACCAAGGTGGTCATTAACACTCACCTGTGCCTAAAAGGTCACTCAATGTCTACAATATTCATTAATCTGGAGGATATAACTCCAAAATATCCATGTCCTCCACTTCTGCAAGTTTAAGGAAGATCCAATTTTAACTGATGAAGCTATGCAGCAAACAAGTTTCTATTACCAAATACTGTCAGGGGAGATAACAAAAAAAAAAAACAAAAACAAAAAAAAAACAACAACAACAAAACAAAAAAAAAACAAAAACAAAAAAAAAAACAAAAAAAAAAACGCAGCATCCAGGGTTGTGGTCCTTACATGCAACACACCCTTTTAACCTCATGTACAATTCTACCAAGTATCATCAATGTATCTTCCATGGTACTTAAGTTATGACAATCACATGGTTTCCACTGACAAATACTGTCAGGGGAGTGAACTCAAAAACTGCAGTATTCTAAGTTACAGTTTTTGTATACGACTAACCTTCTTACCTCCTGTTCATTCCTATCAAGTACTATCAATATATTTCAACGGATGTTGGACTGACAAAGTCTCTATTACCAAATACTGAAAGGGGAGATACGTAAAAAATTGCAGTACCTAGAGTTGCAGATCTTGTACAAGACGCGTCTTCTCAACGTCTTGTACAATTCTCCTTAATATCATCGATATATCTGAAATGGTGTTGAAGTTATGGCAATCATAAGGTTTCCGTTACCAAATACTGTCAGGGGAGATAACTAAAAACTGTGGCATCTAGAGTTGTGATTCTTTTGTGTGACATGCTTTCTCAACCTTATGCACAATCCTACCAAGTATCATCAATGTATCTGAAAAGATGTTGGAGTTACCAAGATCACAAAGTTTCTATTAGGGGAGATAATTCTAAACCACAGCACCTGGAGTTGTAGTTTATGCAACACATCCTCAACCTCATGTACAATCCTACTGAGTTCAATCAATATATCTGAAAGGGTGTTGGAGTTATCAAATGCACAAGGTTTCTTTTACTAAATACTGTCAGGGCAGATGACTAAATAACTGTGGGACTTAGAGTTGTAGTTCTTGTATGTGCCACACCTTCTCAATTCTTTCAAAAGACAAGTTCTGGGAACTCAATGAAAGCGTGCTACCAAGACGTTTCTAGAAATCCTAGTTAGTACCCACAACATATGTTTACTAGGGGAAATAAGAAAATATGTACCTAAGCACTCCTTTAATCTGGAGCTCTGAAATGTAGACATTTCTAGTCTGATTCTCTTGATGTTAATACATTTTAAGATTTTTTTTTATCCATTTCAAAAGGTACAAATTATCTGACCAGCAAGAGAAACTGGGCCTAATTCAAAACCATATTATTTAAGTAGTTGTGGTCATGATACATTCAACTTACACAAACCTTATTCCAAACTCATAAATCTGTAAAATAATGATGAATCAGAATGTTCAGACCAACAGACATGGACCCCAGAATAAAGGGTATAATCAGGCATCCATGGACAGTAAGCCTTACTTGGTAAGCAAGCTTCGCCCACCATGCCCATAGGCCTGAACGAAAGACATGTAGGTAGAAGTGTTATGTCCGAGATTTTGGAAGTCTACTTATGAAATCAGTAAATTTGTTTGTGTTGAGGTTTTACGGCCCAGTCAACCCAATGGGGTCAAGTCGAGCGCGGTCAGTTTACCTAACCACACGTTAATTGGGCAGGCTTAGTCCTCTAAGCGGTTAACCAGTATTGTGCACATTCTTTCGCCAGAAAGAAATCAGTAAAAAAAGTAACCATTTCTTAAATCAGAATATTTTCTGACAAATTTTTATGAGACAACTAATCTATCTATATTCCTTGCATTCATTACTGTTTTTGCCTGGCAAGAAATAGAAACAAAATACTGGGCCTATTTACACACACACACACACACACACACACACACACACACACACACTGGATAACTTAAGCATGTGTCGTAAATTAATGTACTCATTTCTTGAAAAGCTTAAATTATGGGGAATATTCACCAGATAATCTATTTATCTGAGGATTCTTGGTACTAATTCATAATAATGTAACTCTTACATAACTGGCAAGAAATAAGAACAAAATACCTGTTTGCTTTAAAAGTTACAACATGTGTATCTTAATAAATGTGCTAAATTCTGATGACAAAATACAGCTGTATTGCGTTATGCATATTCTGGTATATTTCCACAAGACAAACAATCAATTTGAGGATTTCTTGTGTTCATTTCAATTTGGAGAGTTAAACTCGTACAAATATGAACAAATAAAAATAAAAATATAGCCTTACTCTTAAAACTGTACACTTAATATAGCTCAAACAAGTGGACAGGGTCACTTATACTGATATATCTGGACAAAATATTACAAACTGAGGCATAATCACTTATAAGTTATCCATTTTAAAGTTAACACATTATTTTATTTTACTTCGATTGCACAGAAAGCTCAGCAATCTTATGCACTTGTTCTATAAGACACAGATGTTGGCGTTTCGTGAATGTGTGATAGAGGAACCCAGATTACACAGGGAAAACCATCAACCATGTATGGGCTACCCCAATCTGTTTTATGCCTGACCCCGGTGCACCATAAATCCAACGTCAGCTGCAGTGGGTTATTCACATTGGGCACCATTAAAGGAAACTAAGGAGGGAAAGTGTGTTGGATGCAGGGCTGAAACCTGTGACCGCTAGCTTGCAAGTGCTCTACCCAACGTAGCTAACCAGATGGCTGTACCGCCAATCACCATACCAGGTTTTTTGATGCCTGAATAAATGTGTGTGTGTGTGTGTGTTTTGATGATTTTTTTTTTCTTTTTGATTTGGGTTTTATGTCCCTTTCAAGAATATTTCACTTATATCGAGCCGATCGTTCATCAAAGGTGGGCGAAAACCTGAATACCAGGGGAAAAACCACCTGACCATCCGTAAGCAGAACACGGCTTTCCAACATGTGACCCGAGCGAGACTCGAACCACAGCGGTGAGAAATGATGAAAGTTTAGTATCAGTTTATATTATAAATATTTTGTATGCATATGTGTGTGCAATGTTGGGGCCTAGAGGTTGACAAAACACTGAACTATCATGGATTCATGGAATAACGGAAACTTCCGAAAAAAGTTCTGAAATGTCCGTAATATTGGACTATAGTCACCCAAATGGTCCCAAGCCTTGTACATGGAGTTAACAAAACACGAAAACATTGGCACTGTTGCATCTTCCAAATTGTATTCAGCATTCCCATTTACCCTCTGCAGAGGGGTTTTTACCCCTCAAAATTTATCTTATACCCCAAAATTTGAAAAGAGTAGTAAACTGCTTTACAATGGACATACAAAAATAAGAGAACACAGCAGATTTAACCCCAGTTTCAAAATGCAGTGGGAATCCTGATATTAACAGCAGAGCTTTCACTGAATTCCCAAGCAAGCAAGAATCGAGATAAAAAAGTCTTTATATACAGGCCCACAAGATTTCACTACAATCTGATGTTCCAGTGCACAAAATGTCAGCATTGGTTCCATCCAGAGTGCCAAGATATCAAACTGAAAGCGTGCCAGTTGAAACATTCAAGAACTGTTGGATGTTTTGAATGTTGACTAAAATGAAAACTGCATGTACCAACTGAGTAAATGTTATCAATTTATTCTAATGGATCTATTTCCTTTCAAATATCTCTGTAAATACTACTACTGAATGTCTTTTCTAGCGACTGATTTTGCTTCTTTTTCCCGGCCTTGCACTTAATACTTTTCATGCATATGTGTATCTCGAATACACAACGGAGCTTCCATGGAACTTTATCATATCATTGATACAAAATTTAAATGACTGACAGACCTTGACAACGGAATTTTCATGGATTCACTCAGTTTTTACGGATTCACTGAAGTTCTTTAAACTCATAGAACTTTCACAGATTTACAGACAGTTACAATAACTCTTGTCATATAAATTTAGCAAAAGATGAGTGATAAAATAAACTCTACTTCGCGGGCCCCAATGGGCGGGGGCCGTGGTTCCTGAATATCCGATAATTAGTGAACCTCGGTAATAGGTATCTCACTGACGATACACTAACCGTTGGCCTACCTGAAACGCATTTTACTGCTTCAGGAATTTTGCTAGAGATCTTCAAACGTTTCTGCTTTTCGGACGTTATTTTTAGCGAGCCTATACATGAACTACAAAAAATCTTCGAGAAATTATAATTTCTATCGAAGAAAATTATTACTATGGCGGAAATCACTGTGATTGGGTCGGACTTGATTCACAGTGTTCTTAGTATCCGGTATATCCGGAAGGCACAAAGTGACAGGCACAGTGGCCTGTTGGCCGCAGGATAGTAATACCGCAAAAATGTAAATAAAACGTAATTTTTATTTATTTATTTTTTATATTTATTTTTTTTGTCAAAAATATTTGTAAATAATTTCATAAAAACATATTAAAGCGAACGTTTAGGAAAAACGTGTTGCTAAATACACATGTAACCGCACTGTAGTTTACTTTTTTCAAAATATTCATGCGAAGTGATTTCGGCCGAAACTGCTTATGGTGAATAGCCTAAAAAAACTGCTGATACTTTATCACATATTTATACCTTTCTTTGATACGCTTTCGGAGACTTTCGGAGAATCTTTTGCATCCATTTTCAAATTCTCTGCTTCAGAAGGTTCTGGAGGCTGAATCAAGTTCCACCGTTTGTTTATTCTGTTTATATTCGTCCGCCGAGATTGCGCTCAACATCTTTAACGTATTATTTCTTCAAAAGTTTGAAGTTTTCTTTGTTTTGTATATTCGGTCGCTCTTTATAATTATCAGAGTGTAGAAGGCTTACATGTTTGAATGCAGAATTAAGCGACATCAGCGTCAGTATGGAACTACTTTTTAGGAAGTTATTAGGTTTGCATTTTTGAGAAAACGGATTGTAGAAATTTCGTATAGTAAATTTGGCGGCGGTAAACCGCCACCAAAAACTGAAAACATTTGCTACATGTCGCGTTATTTCTTGCACTATTTTGTTTCGCCTTTTCACCGATGTCTCGCGAACGCAATTTGCACGGGCTATGTCCGTTCTAGGTCCGGGCAATACACATCTCGTGACGGCTTAAAAGCGCATGAATTTCCATGTTAATACACGGCTTTTCGCCGGTTAATGCACAGCTGTTAATAACGTGCAATACTGCTTTTTATGAAATAATAACTGTTGAACATTTTGTTTTGTTTTTTTAATAGTTATTTTCTCGTTGGCTTTCCCGTGCTCCCCTTAGAATTTCGTTTTCGGCTAAGGAGAGCGTGGGGAAGGAGGGGCGGGGTGGGGGGGGGGTGGGGGTGCGGGTGTGAAACAAAAGGCACCGCTGTTGAGAAATATGAAATTACTTGCATTAAACCCTCTGTCTCTGAGCACGTCTCTTGCTGATAAGGTAAGGGATTTTTACATGGAGCAGGGGAATATGAGTCGATGTGATATTTAGCCTCTTGAGTAGCATAAAAGTCATACTATTACAATATCAGGATAAGTTTATATCCTTAAAAACGTTTAATTCTTTCACTGCCAAAGGCGATAATAACAGGGTTTTGCAAACAACGTAGTTCAGGATGAGAATGAGCCGTCTAATCAGGATCTATGCTATTTGACATTCAGTCTTTGAACTTTACATATAAACTTCTTTACAATCGATAGGTTTTTTTTAAAAACAAAGCGGCGACAAATGAAGTCTAAGATTTGGCACCGAAAGAATACTGTATGAGCTGCATCATTGGAAAACCTGCACGAAGCCATATACGGACGGTAATTGCACGGGTAAGCCTGCGCATCCGCGCGGTCTGATCAGTGTATTTGTTGTCCGATATGAACCGTATCATGAGAACGCCTGTGTCATGCAGGTTGCGAGCTGCGAAGGCACCTGCGAAGTCTGATCAGTGTCTTGTCTTTGTTGTCCGTTGTTTGGATGGTATATGACCTCTAGTTCGACATCTTAAATGTCTACTACTTTATAAAAATGTAGTATGGGCCACATAATAGAAATCGTGTTTCATGTCATCTGTAAGCAACAAATGTGCAGATCAGCCTGCGTTTTTCTGATTTCTGATCGGTGCCTTTGTTGTCTGCGTTTGAATTTCATTATACCTCTCTTTTCGATGTCAAAATGCCTACCAATCTACAATAATGCCAAAGGTATAAAATATCTTGTCAGTCTATCTCATAATTACTGTTTCTTGTTTAGACTGTTACACAATGGCTTGAAAATTTTATATCAATATGATTTTATTATTACGATATTAAAAACAAATCCAAAATCTCCTCTTAAACTAAAACAGATTTGCATGCAGAAAGTACAAGACTCACAAAACTCACGTTATTACAGCCCAGAAAATATTTTCCGGAACTTAATAGTCCATACAGCGTGCTGGAATTAAATATTTTATGTACGGCATTATCAAGCTACTTCAATGCCTAAAACCCGACAAAGCAACGGGACCGGAACACATTAGCTTTGCCTTTAAATTGCCCCGATCGTACAGGTCATAATCTCCAGATCTCTGGATGAAGGTTGTCTGCCATCTGATTGGTGAAAACAAATGTTTCGCTTGTGTTCAAAAAGGAAAACAAGTCAAGCCCATCAAATTATAGGCCCGTATCCCTTACTCGTATACTGAAAAAGCTTTAAGAACACATTATAACTTCAAATCCGTGAAACATTTCCATAAAAGTAAGATCCTCTATGACCTTCAACATGGTTTCCTTGCCGAAAGATCTTGCGAGACGCAGCTCACCATGCTTGTTTAGGAACTCCACCGGAACATGAAATCAGGTAAGCAAACGGATGTAATCTTGCTTAAATACAGCAAGGCCTTCAACAAAGTTAACCATAAAAGGCTTATTTTCAAGCCCCAAGGCAATGGCATTAGAGGCCAAAACCCTTTAATGGATTACGGCTTTCTTGAATGGCATGTCACAGACAGTTTTCCTCAAGGGGGATTGTTCCGAGGAGGTACTAGTAACATCAGGTATCCCATAAGGGTTTGTCCTCGGTCCAGTACTCTGCTTGGTATAAATGTCCTGTCTGACAAAGTGAAGTCTTGGGTGAGACTATTTTCCGATGACACGGCCGCATATCTGGCAATACAAACCCGTCTGATTCTCAGTAGCTCTAAGATGACCTCGATATTCTTACGGTTTTTGTTCTGTCCTGGCTTCATTGAGGTCTCTACTTTGTTTTATTGCAACATTGTAATTATTGGTGTTTTACTGCAATGTTTTACTATGAGAAAGCGGACCGCACACATAATTGTAATTTTGAGCTTCATCAAGGGCGAGGTTTCGATTGACTGAACTCATTTAAGCCCAATAGTTGTTTCCGTTCACATGACCGTTCAAAGGCGGGGCTTTTTTCGTGTCTTGTTCTGTCCATTGTCGGTAGTGGATGCTGCATTGCACTGTGAACACCTTGTTGGGGAAGATGTAGCTGATTGCTTTGTTTTTCTTCAGATTGTTCGCGCTTCCTCTTTGTGTCATTTGTAAGCAATATTCTGTGGGCCGTGCCTTGCAAAAACATGACTCGGGATTATGCGGGCAGGGAAGGCCCAGAGCAGCCTGCGCATCCACGCAGTCTGCTCAGTACCTTCACTGTTCACTATCAGAATTATTGGATACTACTAAATGTATGAATGGAAAGCAAAGATCAGATTATACTTTGCTCATGCGCAGAATGACCCAAATCTGCGCATTTTATGCATGTTCGAAGGCACAGTTTCGCTTGACGCGGCCCCTATTACACTGTGTCTCTTTCTCAAAATCTGCTGTACCATTTGGCTATATCGTAATGCTTACCTCAGAAAAAGGACCGTTGCTAAACACGTGATAAAACTTGAATTAAAACAAAAAAATGAGGAGTAAATAAATAAACATGACATAACCAACTTAGTGCACTCGAGGAGCACTCATTTCGTTTTTAATGATATCGGCGGCCCTAAACCTCAAAAGTTTGAAATTAACCCATTTTAGTTTGGAGACCCCCAAAAAAGGTAACTGGCAAGAAGGAGGGCGAATTTTCTTTCCTTTAATTACAGCCGCAAATGGGATGAAAGACAAATACGAGTACTTCCGTGTAAGTGGTTTTCCGTGTGTATTTATTAACCGTAAGGTATTACATTTATTACCATGGCATCACTCGTGGTGCCTAGGAAATAACATTAGTGAGCTGGGCACAGCATTTCATACAAGATCGCATGTCCATCAGACAATGACTCAGATCAGCCTGCACAAATGCGCAGACTGATCAGAGTCATTGCTTGGCGCTCTATCGGTAGCCAAACATCCAAGCTTTCTTTAAGACCCATGGCAGAGGTTCTGCTTAGAATGGTTAGATGCGCAGGTTGATCTGGGCGCAAAAGCTATCTTGTAGGAAATGATATGCCCCGGCCCATTTATAAGCTCTGAAAGACACATTATTCAACTAACACTTGGCTCTGCATTACACACGAAATTTCCACTGATTAAGATTATATATTTTATAAAACGGCTGCTTCAATAATTATGTTTTCCATTATTTCAGAAATTTGATTGTGATTTATAGGTCTGAAATAGTTATTCAACACATTTCACTCTCTGTACGGCCTTGCTAAATACAAACATATATCAATACAAGTTAATATGTTCATTCAAGTATAATTATTACGTGTAACAAATTAATTGTAGTTTTGTCAATATTCTTCAGTTGTAGTAAAGTTGTTGATATTAATTAACATTTACCTAATTTTTAGTTCGAGACCGCCCAAAATATAATCAGACGACCCAAAATGGGACGTTTGATCGTGGTCTCCACTGTTTGCAAAAAAGGTTTAGCCGTTTTCTTTTCTCCAGAAATATCTAAATCACATAGCCTGACATACTCAAAATCGAAATTAGACTCTTCTAATATATAGTGTAGGGGGAGTTAATTCAGTCTAAATGGGTTAATAACAGTACATGTTTAAGCTATTAAAGTCGGCTTCTTTGTGAATAGTAACCGATTCGTTAGTTTAAGAGCGGTGTGTAGGATGATTTGGGAGCGGACATTTGTGGAGTAAAGCTCGAGTGTTGATCAAATGATAACACTGTATACTATATTTCACTTTATAGTTTATCTTTTTTTTTTCTTTTTTTTTTTTTTTTTTTGTGATTATTGAGCCCAGTCCGAGATTTTTTAAAAACTTATAAGAGGTCACTGATTATGAGGCCTGATTAAATGCAACTACCCGCGCTAGCATTATTTATAAATCTACAGTGCGCCGTTACCAGGGTAGCTGATAACGGCCCGCTTCAGATTTATGTAGAATGTTTACCGGGTATAGCTTATCTGGCCAAGAAAACTTGACAGGCCTGCCGTTTCCACATTTTATTTTGAGTTTTCAGAATCTATCATCACTACAGGTGATGTTAGTACCGTGTGGCAGCCGTAAAACCTCTCCCCGTACTTCACTTTAGTGTAGTTTCTATGTTCTGGTCATCTGTGATCACTGAGCCGATTCGGGCAGTTTTGTAAAAAACGAGGGTCACTGATGAGGCCTCATTGGCTGAAACTTGCTAATCTGGTCCAGAAAACATGACACTCCCGCTGTTTACCGTTCTGTGAGTACGTTCATTGCTTTCAAGGGTCATTCGTTTTAGAATCTATTTACTATTTGTTAGACAAGATGGTTTGATTCCTACGTATGCATTTTTCATAATGAAAACACGCCTATTGAAATGTATTTAAAATTTCACCACCAAAAAATTAAAATTCTCAGATAAAAAATTTATTTTCCATTGTTTCTGCACAAAACAATTTGTGGGTACTCGTTAGAACGGCGAGGTTGTTCTAACGAGTACCCACAATGTATTTTTTTTGAGCAGAAAATAAGAAAAATAATGTATACCCCTGTAAACCCCAGTTTTACTTTATAAAAGTGTGGTTTGGTTTAAACATATTTTATTTGTATAATTTCAATATAATAATATAAACTAGTACAAACATTGATAATTTATACAAATGGGATTCAGAAGAAAGTCAGAAGACTTGTATTAATCTGTATCCCGATGTGTAATCATCAAAGCTTACAATAACAATAGCAATACGTGATTTGAACAACTTACAGCTTAATGAATTGTACTATTTTACATGTTAAACCATGCATCAGAATAAGCAGAAGAAACGAGAATCTTGGGACATTTGTATTCCCTTTATTTCTGCATAACTAGGTATTTTATTTACCGTTGATAACCTAATAATCTACTATCTAAAATATATGCATGTTCGTGATTATATGAGATGCTGCAGCTCCACGGGGAATGGAGTCTTGATATATTTTCATAAAAAAACACTATAACACAACAACCGTAATAACTCTAAGACAAAAACAAAATTTAGCCGTCAGGATAACTATATAACGGACCTTCGGTCGACTAGCTTGAAATATCTTATTTTGCTATGTTAAAGCATGGGCTGTTTTATATATTTACAGAATTATTTTAGTTTATTTTAATTGCTTATCTAATTTCAAAACGTTTAGATTTTAAGATAAAATTCTGTACTGTTGTAAATATTTGCTGATTCTGCATTTCATTCAATTCTTGGCTTCCATAAAGGAGAACATTAAGTGTCGGTGTATGAATATGAGTCACTGTGTCCAACATTTCTTGACTTTGATTGCTAAAACGATTACATTTCAAAAGGAAATGATTTGTGTCTTCAATGGCTCCACAGACACACAATAGGTTGTCTAAAATATTTTTAGAATATAGATGTTCACATAGAGAACTACATTTTGTTCTCAATCGTGCGTGGTGAATCTGTCCCAGGCGTTTACCAGCAAAGAAAAAATTGGGTGGGTTAGTAATGTTACTGTTAAGATGACGTTTAAATACCATTTTGCTAGGTGAGTTGCGCACATTATCTGGCAACTCATTCCAATCTCTGATAACAGAGGGTAGAAAGGAATTATAGTAAAGTTGTGAATTAGCACGGATAGTATGAAGATTGGCTGCATTACGTAAGTGGTAGGTTGTGGTATTTCCAACAGTAGACGGTACGAGAGAAGATAAGTAGTTAGGTGAAAGATTATTTACCATGTTATAGAATACCAATAGCTTATGTTTTTTCCGTCGAGATGCCAAGGGTTCCCATCCTGTTTCTAAATAAAGAGAATTGATAGATACGAGTTTAGTGGCTCCTGTTACGCCTCGAGCTGCTTCATTTTGTATTTTTTCAAGTTCGTTTACCTCGTACTGGGTGCAATTATCCCATATAACATCGGCATACTCAAGAAGTGGGGAAGTGTGGTTTAAGTGGGGGCTGGTGGTCAAAATTATATAGGTATGTTCCCGTGATGTTCAAAATTATATTAAGTATGTTCTGGTGATGTGTATTCTGACCAGCCAGACTATAACCTGATAGTTTTTGTGTATCAGGCTGATGGTATAAATGTATAGATAGAAGGATTACCCAAATAAATATTTAAAACTGCAACGTTAGAAAAGATACAGTACCTCAACGAATACTCAAATCAGCCTGAGCATCTGCGCAGTCTCATCAGTCTGTGTTGGCCGCATGAAGAAACTTTGCAGCCTTGGATATCCAAAATGCGCCCACTGAAGATTCTGATCAGACTGCGTGAATGCGCAGGCTGATCTGAATCTTCGCAAGGCGAACATGTCCGAAGGTACGTTTCCGGATCTGGCGCTATGACTAATCCTCAATGGCTCGAAGTACATATGTCTTGAACAAATTTCCATGATCCTTAAGATGTTTGAGCCATAGACATTACGAAAACACGCCTATTCAAATATACAGAAAATTTCACCTCCAAAAAATGAAAATTTTCAGATAAAAAAAATCCTGATATTTTTCATATTTCTGCTCAAAACATAGATTGTAGGTACTCATTAGAACCGCCTGCAAGGCGGTTCTAATGAGTACCACAATCTATGTTTCCAAGGAAAAATAAGAAAACTATTGTATACCCCTGCAAACCCCAGTTTTACCATATAAAAGTGGGGTTTAAGGGGATCAAAATTATATAGGCATGTTTTCGTGATGAGGTTCGACGGTGTTTCATGGTTTTGAAAAAGTTGGTTCTTGAGCCGTAACTTGAATACTTTTTTCTTGCATATAGAACATACTCTAGTGCATTGTGGGATATTTTGTTTTTACTAAATTATAAATGGCAGCACAAGTTATTATGACTTTGAATGCATATAACGTTTGTACCTATAGGACTTTTTAAATGCGGTTTTCAACATTATTGTCGTCACAGCAATATTTTTAATTTTACATATTCTGAAACTAGGGGATGCGTCACCATCAAGAGTATCAAAATGGGCTAAAACTGCTTGTTCAAAATTTAGAAGTATTGTACATGTTAGTAGAGAACGTGTCCAAAATCTTAGGGTAAATACGGTAGTCAATTATTTCAGAATTTGTAAATGTACAGTCAAACCTGTGTTCAGCAAGCCCACATGGGAAAGCCAAAAAGTGGCTGTTTAAGACAGGTCATGGGCAGATCTAGAATAGTTTGAAATTTGGGTTCAAAATTTCTGAGGGTTTCGAATTGATCAATGATCCAGTTACCCTAAGTATTATAACAATAAGGTCTGAGCTAACAATATAGACCCAGATCAGACGCCGCAAAACGCGGCGTCTGATCAGGGTCTATAATGTTGCCAATCATCCAGCAATTTTTACACCTTCTTAGGTAGCAAAATTATCTTGCTGAACATAGAAGTTTAAGGTAAAAAGTAAAGCGTGCGATTATTTAAGAGTGAAAACGGTACCAAACTGAACGTTTTGGTAAAAGTGGTTGGGGTTCGACAGAACCCTTCGAACCCCCTCTGGATCCGCACATGCAGGTGTTTGCTTAAAGACACATATTCCATTGTATAACATCCTAATGACCCTTCTTGTGAAATATGCAGATAACAAAGCATACATCTGTGGTGACCTTGGCTCTCAATCAGGTAAGGGCCACATATGGGGAAATCAGATTTTGACAGAAGGTAAATGGCTAAAAGTATACATAAAAAAAGTTTTTTATTAATTTATCCATTTGAAACTAGTTTGATAAAGTATAGAATTTGAAGAATAAAAAGTTTCATAAACCAGAGTAACTTAATTTATTTAAAATCACTTAGACATATTGATTTTTCTTTCTTTTTTGTTTTTCGTTTTTTATTTATCTGTCTATTTATTTATTTATTTATTATTATTTTTTAATCAGAAATCAATCATTTAATCCACTATTACACTCAATCCATCATAACTGTGCAAAAACTTTTACGAATAAACTTGCTTTCATTATCCAGTGAAACTTAACTTCTTTTAAACTAAAAATAGTGATAAAATATATTGGGTATCTGAAATAGTACTTATTATTTTGTTCTGAATTTAAAACTTGTAATAATAGATTGGGTAAATAAAACAATGTCTGGCATATCTTCGTTTTTCAATCATTAATGGAGAACATAGCTTTAGAAAACAAAACATTTTATAGCTTCAAATTAAACTCAATATGCTTTGTTTTATGACGTCTAATAATAATTTTGATTTTTTGAGGTGTTCATCTTTTACCTAATACATAAATAAAAGTAATTAAAGAAATAGATAAAAGCAAAAACTGTCCTACTATTATTTTTTCTTTTTTTGACAACCCTGAAAATTAAGAATTCATTTATTCACTTTATAATAAGAATACGTAAAAGTAAAAAAAAAATAAAAAAAAAAATACATAATTGAATTTAAATATTTCTTATAAAAAAATCAATAACATTTATAATTAAATCAAAATATTCATATAGTTCAGGTAATCCAATGAACACTCATTAGATTATATTCATTTTCCCCCCTTCTGGTCCCACCTAAACAGACTTCAGACAGTGATAATCCCCTCATAAGCATTTAGATAAGACCAGCCTTTGATGTGAGCCACCAATATCAGGGCTGTATATTGCCTGCAATCATGATGGACCACCCCAGCCAAGAGGCAGAGAATATGTGTCTTTAATACCGGTAAATTTTCACTTCTTTACCTTTTATCGGATCAAAAGAAATGGTCTTTTAAAACAGGTGATTGCTTAATACAGGTGGTCTTAAAGACAGGTTTGACTATATATTTATACATTATGGTTTCGGAAAATACGTAATGTATTGTAAGATGTATAGAACATATTCAGCCCACGTAGATTCGAATCATCTCCAAAACATGAAACGTGTCCGGAAAACAAAAATGCAATAGGACGTAGACGCCTATTGGACACGCAGTTTTCCAGGTACGGTTGACTTCAAAGCTACGACTCGCAGACTGAATACCCACTTTACCTTATATACATCATGAAATGCAAATACGTTTTAACTCTTTCACCCTTGAGTTTATGAAGTGGACAGTTCCAGCTTTGAATTTGGACAAATCCACTGTTAAAATGGTGGTATCAGTCAAAATTCAAGAATAGAATGGCAAAGAGTGGAGATCCTTAGGAGACGGTTCGTTACGAGCCGTCTCATCTAGGTCTACACTGTTTGTACAGATGTCTGTTTTGGTCTGCAATGCTGAAAGAGTTAAAGAAATCGTAAGTAGATGACAATACGCAGGTAGATGACAATATATTCATTTGCCGTTATGCATTGTAAATGCCAAGGGATATAATCAGTAACGTCTGTGTGTGGTGAGACGTTTTCACATTTCCATAAGTGCTACTATGGCGCGACATGTGACCACAGCCTAATCTGAACCTTCGTTTTCCGTTTATTGAGGAAGAAGATACTGTAATAAATATCGACGAACAGAGCAGTCCCTGTCAGACTGCGAGGATGCTTACAGTCGTGCCGCGTCATGCAAGAACGTGTCTTAAGGTATATGCAGACAGTCAAAGCCTTGATAAGCCTGCGCATCCGAGAAGTCTGATCAGGGCCTTCACAGCCCGCTGACAGTCAATGGATACTACAGAATTTATGAATGGGGAACAAAGGCCCGGATTATACTTTGCGCATGCGCAGGAGAATCTGAATCTGCTAATTTTGCATATGCTTGAAGGCACGTTTTTTGCTTGACGCGGCCTAATTACAAAGTTGTTCGAGCTCAAGAGACCAAGAGACTTGAAACACTTGGTAAACTACATGTAATTTTACAAAAGAGACAATTTGGGCCGCGTCAAGCAAAAACGTGCCTTTCAACATGCGTAAAATACACAGATTCTGATCATCCTGCGCATGCGTCGTTTCATCAGGGCCTTTGCTCTCCATTCTTTAATTCTGTAGTATCCAATGATTCTTTTAGCGGACAGTGAAGGCCGTGATCAGACTGCGCATCCGCGCAGTCTAATCTGGGCCTTCGCTGTTAGCTTATGTCCGAAGACACCTTTTTAACAATGCGATGCCCACTTTTGTGACAACCTGTTTGTTTTCCTGCACACCAAGCCGTTTCTAAATAGGTCTCGGGTAAACAAAATATATTTCTTTTTATCAAGAAAAGATTCTTTTCAGAAACAATGCAAAATCATTTTGACAGATTGCCGCCCATGAAAGTGTGCCCCATTAAGAAAACACGCCTAATCAAATTATTAATATATAGAAAATCTCACCTCCTAAAACTGAAATTTTCAGATAAAAAGAAACTGATATTTTTTCATATTTCTGCTCAAAACGTAAGTTGTTGGTACTCTTTAGAACCGCTTTGGCAAGGCGCTTCTAACGAGTACCCACAATCTATGTTTTTGAGCAAAAATAATTAAAATAATGTATAAACCTGTAAATCCCAGTTTTACTGTATAAAAGTGGGGTTTAAGGGGGTCAACATTATGTAGGCAAGTTTTCGTGAAGAATTCCCAACTATCGCTTATCAAACCTTGCACATATAATATTTAGACACATTTTTCAAGAAAGATAATTTTCATATGAAAACTTTATAGCTAATGAACGTAGTTCGGAACGAAGAAGTATTGATTTATGAACTGAAGAGTATGAGTGCAAGCATGGGTACACGCACGCACGGAATACTATGAAACCTTTGAAATATTTTATTTAAACTGTCAGAATCAATAAAGTGATCGCTTTTGTTTAATTTTGTTTGTTAGACCGCCCTCTGAAACTTAAGGGCGGAGCCTGATTTAGCGTTAACGAATCAGAGTATCCAAAGTTGAAAACAGTCCGAGTAGCTATTACTCTTTAAACTGCTGATTAGAAATAACAACAGATTACATTTTGAAAATATTTTTTCTTATTTTTTTCACAGACAATGATCCTCAAATTTCTGTGAAGTAATGCCGTGCCCGATAAAGACGGCTAGTTATCTTGTTACATGTACTAAAACACCGGGTAGAGAAGGACACCAGAAAATGTAGAAACCTTAAGCCCTTTGTATGTTTCGAGCTCGTTGCCAGTATGTTGCTTGATCCACATTTTGTCTCCTTTATCCAACTTTACAATTACACTATTGCCTCCTTGCAATTCCTGGAACCCATGCTTAGCTTGTACTACAGCTTCAATCTTGCGGTTATCGTTGATGACAAGAGAGGCGAAAAACTGAATACTATCTCTTACACCTGAAAAATGCAAACTAGGCTAGTGACATTTTGTCGTAACTATCACCTAGCTAGCGTTCTACTTATATATGGGACCGCTGTCGGCCAGAAATGATTCCTATCGGATCGATAACTGTCGGGTGTAGGGTTTAGTAGAATGCTAGCTGGGTACACACAAAGAGTTTTAAATCTGGTCGCAACTTTAATTTTAGGTAAATATTTTAGAACAAAGCACAGAAATAGAAAAGAAGATTAGTGACTGATAAGATATTGTCAATCACAAATGTCTTTTTTTTTTTTACATTTGGAATAAAATGCCATGCGAAAAACGTCTTTCGAAGCAATGTCAGAAAAACGAGATAAAATAAACGCATTTTAAAAGAAGAACACAAATAGATTCTAAAAGGAATGTCCCTTGAGAGCAGTGAACACACTCAATAAATATTGAAAAAAAAAAAAAAAAAAAAAAAAAAAAAAAAGACCTGAAGTGTCAAGTTTTCTAGATCAGACGAGCTAGTTTCGGCTTGTTAGGCATCATCAATGACCCTCATGATCTTTTGTCAAAAATCCCCGAATGGGCACAAACTTCAGTTTGGCAGTTTAAAAATTTCACACCGCACGTACACTCTGATTAATTTCCGTGCATGTAGCCCTTCAAACTACAATGCTGTCAAATCATTACGAAAACACGCTTATTCAAATTTATTGAAAATTTCACCACCAAAAACTGAATATTTTTCAGATAAAATTCTGATATTTTTTCATATTTCTGCTCAAAACATAGATTGTGCGTACTCTTTAGAACCGCCTGGCCGAGGTGGATCTATGTTTCCAAGGACAATTTCAACCTTTTGACATTTTATTGACTTCACTAGAGCGGTACTTTTCACTTTATGTTTCCTTGGGATAATTAAACAATTTTGCCTGTTAGTGCCCATTTCGCACTACAGTCGAACTTCAATGGCTCGAATATCTTTGGGATCATAGAAAATTGTTCGAGACATGGGTAGTTCGAGCCACTGAGGGTTAATCATGGTGCCAGGTCAGGAAGCAAATAGCGATTTTTTTTTTCGATTTTCTACACAATAACAGTATGTTGAGTGTACTCATTAGAATCGCCTCGATGAGGCGATTCTAATGTCCACACAACATAAAATTTCATGATAAAATAAAAAAATCCCTATATATTTGTTTTCTTTAGCTATCGGAAGAATTTTTTGGGACTCAAAAACGAGTTCGAGTTAGCCGTGGTAAACGAGCCATCCGTGTTCGAGCTATTGAGGTTCGACTGTATTTACAAAGACTGTCAATATAACCCTACTAATAGCGCATGTAGCAATTCTGCCCTGCCAATAAAGCCAGCGTCCTATTAACCCTGGCCCTGCTAAACCAGGATATGCCCTGCCTTTGCAAACGGTGTAGATCCAAATCATTTGGCTTCTGAAGATGCAAACTGGTCTAGATCTTCACTGTTTGTCAGTAAGTGTGTGAATTTATATTAACAATATGGATCAAGTAATATGATTGGTGAAAATTAGAAGTGGGCGTGGCATCTTAATTTAGCCAGCATGGCAAGGGTTAAAATATCCATAAGAGAAACAAACACGGATAGATTAAATTTGAGCTGCAACATGAGAACACGTACCCTCTTACCTGTGCGCCCAACAAAGTCTCAAATGAGTCTGTGCAGACTGATCGCATGTAGAAACATTGAATCACTGGCTATCGAAAATTCGTTAAGAGAAGATTCTGATCTCGAGCCGTCTGATCAGAGTCTTTATTCATCGCATGAAGAAACTTTGAATCTTTGGCTCTCCAAAATGCACCAAGAGAAGAAACTTGATAGAATAAGGGAATACCAGGCTGATCTGAATCTTCGCTGGCGCATATGTCCGAAAGTACGTTTTCTGACGTTGCGGCTTATAATACTTTAGTCTCTATTCTCCAGGGTTTGCCACAATAATTGGGCTGCGTTCAGTTAACCGAAACGTTCGCGGTCACTCGCGAACAATTGCAAAACTTTTCGTTCATTTGTGACCGTTTTCGGCGGACGTTAGCAAATATCCGCGAACTAAAATGGCAAAACCAAAATGGCGGTCTTTGAAAACAAAATTGACGGTATAATTATGTGTAAGCAAGAATATGAGAATGTTTACCGCTTTGACATTATTTATTTTATCATATATAAAATTAATTATCGATATTATTTATTCGATATAACATCAAGTCTCGTCTACGAGAATAACTGCTACTTTCTAAATGGAGGTCACACGAGACGGGCTGTTTACAATCGTTCAGGGGTTCGCGAGTCTCCTGCTTAATTGAACGCAGCCATGGATTACGTACAGATAAAAAAGAACATTACTTACCAACAAAGAAAGTAGCGAGATACACGCCGGTTCTAGGGCATGTAAAAACACCGGAAGTTGTGTCGTAGCCTTCTCCCTCATTCAACAGTATACGATTGAAGACAATGACTTGGTTACTTTGTATGTTACTTAAGGTATGATCCAAATAGGCTGAGAAGGCCACGACTTTACCTACAAAAGAAAGATGCCAGCGGGCACGCAACGATGAGACAATGTAACGTCATGACGTTGCATCGACATTGATGCTACGTTATTTAAGAGATAAATTATTCAGAACCGTGCTCAAATGCCCAAGATAAAGCACAGTTGGTTTTGGTGTACCCATCTGAGCATGAGCGAGCGCAGCGAGCGAGTCTTCAAATGGGTACAACCCAAACTCAACTGTGCTTTATCTGGGGAATTTGAGCACGTTTAGGACTAATTTATTTCTTTTCTTACACCCCTCATTGAGCGATTTTTTTTTTGGCATAAATGAGATTTTCATTGAGTTATTATTATTATTGTTACTACCTGACTTCCCCTTTAGAAGTTGACAATACCTCTCAGTCATTACGTCACACGGTTATGTATTTACAAGGTTTGATGACGAATATTGAAAATGGTGGATACCATGCGAATCAGTTGACGATATATATATATAAACGTGTATCCTTGTGTGCTAAACGTATGAAATTGAACACATCTCCTAAGGGGTAGCCGCTGGTAAATGCACTAAAAATCTTTACGCGAACTTCCGGCCATGACTTACGAGACATCCAAATGTCAACAAACGGGTAAATTCTCCCGATTTATTGGTTTTTATTAAATTTCATAGAAATATTTTGAAAAATCGCGCAATGCTATTCTCAGAAACTTTCATTTCTACGTCGGAAAAGCTAGGTGTGGGCTTGAAAAAAAAAACAACAACAAAAAAACAAAAAACAAAAAAAAGAAAGAAAGAAAAAAAAAAAAAAAAAAAAAAACAACAACAAAAAAAAAAAAAAAAAAAAAAAAAAAAAAAAAAAACAAACAACAAACAAGCCCCTATTTATTATTTCAATTTCACCCGGAGATGGGTGGTCCGTTATTCCTATTTTGACTTCTTTTCCAGTGCAATATGAAGGTATATTCCGCTTTCTGGACTATGAAATACCCATTTAACATATCAAATAAGACGCACTGCAACCTACGTCCACGTTGAAATACATAAGATGCTAAATTTCCCAACTGTTTGTTCCGGCGACTGAAATATTTGTGCTGAATGTGACTTGTGAGGCCGACTACCCTTTTACGGGGGCATTAACCCTTACGGGGACAAGAAAGCCAACTGTCAGGTATCTGATTGCAAGGCCTATTTATCCCTTATGGGAACATTAGTCAATAACAGAATGGCCCGC
Organism: Anodontia alba; assembly: GCA_964016985.1. Classification (NCBI taxonomy): domain Eukaryota; kingdom Metazoa; phylum Mollusca; class Bivalvia; order Lucinida; family Lucinidae; genus Anodontia; species Anodontia alba. The sequence goes on along the minus strand of OZ024826.1, from coordinate 49,680,995 downwards.
ATTTAAAAACATGCAGATTTAAGACAAAGCCGTTTCAAAATATTCCATTTACATATAAACAATCAAACACAACGAAAGGTTTTGCAAATGAGACATCATGTATCAACAGGGTTTTGATATGCTACGTTTGCATATATTTGAAGCTCTTATTTGAGCAAAATCATATAGAAGGTTCATATTACAAAAATCCCTTTGTGATGTATAGGCTTTCTTGTCTCCCCCGCCCCAACCCCATCCCATCCCCGTAAGTGGTAGTCGGCCTCGTAAGTCATCTTCGGCACAAATATTTCAGTCTCCGGAACAAATACTTGGGAAATTTAACAGCTTATGCATTTAAAAAAGGGCGTGGGTTTCAGTACATCTTATTTGATATGTTAAATCAGTATTTCATTGCCCAGACGGCTAAAATACCTTCATTTTGCACTGCAAACAAAGAAAAATAAGATAAAATAAAAAATAAATAAATAAAAAAGTCAAAACATGTATATTGGACTACCTTTCTCCGGGTGAAAATGAAATAAAAATTAGTTTTTTATTTTTTGTTTTTTTTTTTAAGCCCACACCTATCTTTTCCGACGCAGAAATGAAATTTGTTGGGAATAGCATTGTCTGATTTTTCAAAATATGGCTATGAAATTTATTAAGAAACAATAAATCAGAAGAATTTATTCGTTTGTTGACATTTGGATGTCTCGTAAGTCATGGTCGGAAGTTTGCGTAAGGAATTTGAGTGCATAACCAGCGGCTACCCCTTACGAGACTAACAGGTGTGTTGGAGTGCCACGATGGACCTGAGATATAAAACAGCAAAATACATGTAAGAAGGTTAACCGACACTTTTGTTTTCGAATATGTCAACAAATACACGATTGAAACAAGAAAATAAATGTGTTTGAATGGTATATCCTGTAGAATGTAAAAAAAGTCAAAGAACTGCAATGTTCATAGATCATTTTGTGTCTTATTAATCTAATTCATTATGTATATTTGAATGTTTCGACCAATATTGTAGGCTAGCGTCCATAGTTACCAGGGGCGCAACTTTCGCAACAGTATAATATGATTGGTTTCCCGTTGATAGCGCGAGACGAAATTTCTATGTTAGAATGCCTTATATAAAGCACGGCTAAGGATGTAAAGACAATAAGGAACAACACGAGCAGTGGTGTTAGAATTAAACATCATATGTCCGCTGGGATGTGTTAAGGGGACTTGCTACACTTGTTTTGATTTTCTGCCGTTTTTTATAAGGAAGACAACTTTTGTAACTCCCTGTTTTGTTTCCTGCGCACCAAACCCTGTCTTAAAATGGCAAAGAAAAGCAGAGTATTTTATCTTAGGATGGATCCATTTCAGAAGGGAGAAAGAGTCGCTACCCTGAAAAAAGTATCCATTTCCTTAAGGAATACAGTCAGTGAACATAATTATTTGCCACTACGGGAGATTACCGTTCAAATCAATGCACTTTTACATCTGGTACACTACTTTACAGAAGTAAAACAAATATTACACGAGATTAAAGAAAAAATACACAAAAAGACACAAAAAGAAATAAAGAAATCATGCTTTTTGACCTTTAAGCAATAGACTGTCACTCTTTACAATAAAAAAAAAAATAAATAAATAAATAAAAAAAAATAAAAATAAAAAAATAAAAAAAATAAATATATTCTCAAAATCTAAGATCATGACGTCGCCGAAAAATAGGTATTAACATTTTACTTTAAGCTCAAAACAGTGCTGTATAATATATAAAATACTCGTATTTCTGCTTTTATCAGTTTGCATATGTTTCGGTAAAAAACTTCAGAGCTGGATCCAGATTGGTGATTTTTATGCACAGTGCTATTTACTGTGAACGGCTCGAGGTGAACGGTTATATTTTGTATTTCTGTTTGAAAATATAAATGAACTTTCCAAGGAAATGTCACAATCACGAAGAATAGCCTTTTCAAAGGCACCGAAATAAGAAGAGAATTAAACCAAACACATTGGCCACGTCGTGAAACATGTCTTCAGGCATATGCAAACAGTGAAGGCCCAGATCAGTCTGATCAGGACCCTGTCCGCTAACAGAATCATTGGATACTATATAATATATAAATAGAGAACAAAGGCCTGGCTGATACTTTGCGCATGTGCAGGATGACCACATGTCAACAGGAAGTTGCAATAAGCTGCAAATGGCATCAGTAGAAAAAAATACTGGGGTTTATTCTAGTTTTACTCACGCCATTAACTCTTACCACTCTTGGCTAATTCAGCAGACGACAAATTGGTGAAGATTTTCTTATTTTTCCCAAAAAACAGGATTTGAAGTTTCGTGAAAATTGTCTCAATTGTCTGGGAGACAATTTGCATGAAATGTCAAATCCCAGTTTTCTGAGAAAAATAAGAAAACAATGAATATGTTTGCTCAAACTTTTACCTAGAGTGCTACAACGTAAGCGTTAACTCTGATGTAGCAACAATAACAAATACGAGCCGCGTCGCGAGAAAAAGGCTCATCGGACTTTCCGTCAAATCAATCTTTCAGTGCGCATGCCCGATTACTTAACAAGGTCACAAGTCTAGTTCTTTGGCTAAAGTTTCCTTTTGGCCTGTCGCTTACGTAAGCGAACAACATAGGTTCAACCGAGATTGCGGAATCTCGGCTGAACCGTTGCTGTTCGCATATGCTATAACGGCACTTTTCCCATTACGTGGCTCATACAAGCTCGGTCCGCCTAGAAATTCTCTACCTCAATGGTCCAGTGCCACGTACACGTTGTTATAGTTTTAATACCAGGTTTTGTTAAATGTCAGTATTTTGTATTTTATAAAGTAAATCAAGTCTTTTCAATTATTCATGCATTTCATTAACAAACTTATGATAACAATCCTCAACAAAATACGTTTTAAAAACTTAAAACGTTAAATAAATAAATAATATTACCTTCTTTTTGAATGGACACGTTCTTCAGGGCCTCAATTTTTCTGTTCAATGCTTTATTCTCATTCTTCGTCTCGTCTAGAGCATCTTTCAGTTCTTGGTTTATCTCCTGTTGTTTGTTATAACCATTTCCCAACGTAACTAACATTTCTATAATAAATAGATAAATAAATAAAATAAAAAGCAATAAATAAAATAAAATAAATAAATGAAATTAAGTAAATGAAATAAATAAATAAATAAATAAATAGATAAATACATTTCGTTACCTTCTTAATGATTAGACATATTCTTCATCTCATCTAGAGCATCTCTCAGTTCTCGGTTTATCTCCTCTTGTTTGTTATAACCATTTGCAAACGTAACCAACATTTCTATAACAAATATGAAGATAAATAATATTACCTTCTTTTAGAATAGTCACGTTCTTCAGGCCTTCCATTTCTCTGTTCAAAGCTTTATTCTCATTCTTCGTCTCTTCTAGAGCATCTTTCAGTTCTTGGTTTATCTCCTGTTGTTTCTTATGAGCAGTTTCCAACATAAACAATTTTTCCACTACTTTGAATTCGTAATCAAAACGACTATAGCACTGCGGTTCAGATTCAGATATAGTGTCAACAAAAATAAAATAATTAGCCAACAGGCCAGCAACTACGATTGCAAAATTCATTGTGCATAAGTTTGTATGAGATGATCAGTGTGTCCGAAAAGATTTCACTAAATGAGCTGCAGCTTTCCAAGCTCACCATGTTTTTTCTCAAAAGTGATCAGCAGGGGCGGATCCAGGATGATTTCTGAGGGATTTTAATGGTTCAAATTACCGTACTTACTCAACGAATTCGGACAGATAGGCCTGAGTAAACAATATGGACCCAGGTCAGATGCCGCCTGATGCGGCTTTACATATCTTCTTATCCGAAGCTATAAGGCCTAATTTGGTATGTTAGTTAATTTAGTAAACATCTACCAGGAAGATTCAAATTATAGCCCTGGGGTAAAAAATGGTCCGTACCCAGGGGTGATTAGTGTTATATATAGACGTACATAGTGAAAATCTTGAAAAATCTTGTCAGAAACTATTAGGCTTAGGGTTTCCAAATTTTGTATGTAGTTTTACTTAGTGGCCTTCTACCAAGATTGTTCAAATTATAACCCTGGTGTCATTAATGGCCCCTATCGGAGGGAGGGGATGACGGGGGGGGGGGGGTGTGGTCACTTGTTTTACATAGACTTACTTAGTGAAAATCTCTAAACATCTTCTTGTCGGAAACCATTAGGCCTAAAACTACCGAATTTGGTTTGATGCTTTATCTGTTAGACCTCTACCAAGATTATTTAAATTGGATGCCTGGAGTAAAAAATGGCCCCACCCTGGGGTCAGTAGTTTTACATAGACAAAAAAGTGGCAGATAAGCTTTTCCTCTAAAACTACTAGCCAGATTTTGAAATAATTTGGCAGAAATGTTTCTTGGATAAAAGTCTGTTAAAACATAGACAGTCCTATAAAGAGAAGATGATAGTCTTTTAGATTGTACTATGTTGCATTAAAGGGGAACGCAATATAAGTTGTAAGTAATCTTAGAGTAAAGTGCTTAACAAGCCATTAATTTTGATGCAAGAATTTTCAAACTCGGCCTAGAACTAAGGAAGTTATGGTGGTTTGAATATATTTAAAATGGCTGTCATGGATGCCGCCATTGTAGGCTTAGTGACGTCACACTGCCCAAATTAAATATGCAAAACCAAATTTTAAAGTGTTTCTAAAAATAATTTTGCTTCAGATTTTCGATTATCTTTTAATTCTAGTGACAAGCAATCATTTCCCAAAAAATAAACCAACTTTATGACAATAACTACCTCTATCAAACGAATTTTAATTTTTATGAAACCTCATTAAATATTCAAAATGGCGGCGCCCATTCCACCAATGTTGAAATATTCAATTGTCTATAACTTACTTAATTTTCCACCGATTTTGATCAAATTTGTGTCAGAATTTATTGTTTATAAAGTTCTTTACTTTAAAGCACAATACCTTTTAGGGTTGCGTTCCCCTTTAAATTGTTGAAGTAACTGATGGTGGTTGAAGACAATGACGGTCAGGTGAGCGAATTCGGGGTCTCTGGGCGCTCTTTTTTTTTGTATCTCAGGCAACAGGTAATCAGCTGTATACGCAAGGAACATTTACAAAATCTAAATTGGTGTTTTGAAACCAGAACTCTGGGCATTCCATGAGACGAACCTGGTCAGCAGTATCGCATCTGCCGCTGAAAGTCTGAATCCGATCATACAAGGATGTAGCTAATCTGTGTGTGTGTATCTATATAAAGCTCAATTTTGTTACGAAAACGAAACTTCTAAAAGATTTCTTTACATATCGTTACACAAATTTCTTGTAGTGTAGACCTACTCTCTGCCCACTCTTAATAATAACAATAATAACCAATAATGATAATAATCTAAAATGAAATTTTCTTGTTTGAATAAGAAAGATAAAATATTTATAATGTTTACTGGTCTGCGTTCTGAGTCTGTTGTTATGATGGTAACTGTTCAGTGAGACTCTTGTCCGATGAAAGACCTCTTTCCGCTTTATTTCCGTCCTGCTCATTGTTCTATTGTTCTATCAACTTAAGTATAGAACAATAGAACAGGACGAAAATTCAGATGTCTCATCTTTTATTATAAGTACTGGCTTTAAGAAGTAAGTATATGTCTAAATTTGTATTCATGATAATTGTCAGAACAAACCTGTTTGAACCTTACCTAGTTGCAAGCCTCGAAAACAGGTTTTCGTGTGATATGGCTAATTTATCATACAGGTGGTTGGTACAATATGATATCCCATTTAAATCTTCCTCCAAGATGACAATGACAGTTGTTCAACTTTCAAATTAAACTTGTCAAAATAAGTATTTATGAATAGACCTCATATATCATGTATAGTTTTAATTATTGTCGTCGACCAGCCCATGGATTGTTCCGTTTACCTGTTGAGTTTACACGCTATCGGAGTGTGAGCTTATGCATCCCCTAAATTTTTCCATTACTGTGCCTGTCCGGATAAATTTATATCTGGAGGAGAACTTTTGTTTAAAAAGAGAATTGAATTGCCGCTAAAATATTAAGGGACTGATTTTCATTAGAAAAATAAATGTTACCAGGCCGGGCACACAACGCTACAACATCGTTGATTGGCATTAAAGCTTAGATTCGATGTTGTTTGTCCTCTGGGTTGTAACTCCTATTTCCAAGAAGCCTGTTGCATCATTTGCTGTCGCATATTTCCAAGTCCGTTGCGTCATTTTCGGAGAAAGATCGTCCAAGTCTGATGCATCCTGCAAAACAAATACTGAAGTCGGTTGCATCCATACGATACGACCCCAAGTGTGTTTGAGGCAATATTCTGTGAAAACCTGTTTGATTTGAATAATATCTTTTGCTGTAATGAGACAAGGAATGTTTGTGGTATGTACAGAAACATCCCTGATGTGATTTGATAGAGCAGGATCCAAGGAACTTGTGATTATAAACGATTTTTATAAGGCTGGCACGATTAATCGGATAATCGATTAATTAATCGATGAATTCCACAAAAATATTATCATTACAGATTTGCTGATAGGCAATCATTTGGTTTCTGTGTCCGTTACCTTACCGAATTTACCGTATTCAGATACCTCAACTCCTAACATTACTTTATCCAAAATTTGAACAAGTACAATTTACTACCCAATTTAGTGTCTTAAATAGCTGGATGAGTGGCAAGCAGAGTAAACCCAGATGAGACGCCGCGTTCGCGGCGTCTCATCTGGGTCTACACTGCTCACGCCTGTCTGACTAAATGTATACAGTAAAGTATGACATATGGTAAGAGTCGCGCTCAGTCAGATAGATAAAATTATTACCAAATCTTCAGTGATTACTAGTCGATTATCAATCACAATGGCAGCATTGATAATCGATTACTTTTCAGCTCCGATTAGCTAGCCTTAATTTTGTGTGTTTCTCATGCGATGTTTCCAGGATAAATATATGTTTTTTTGGCATTGAGAGATGCTATTTAATAGAAAGAGGCCGATCAAAATACTAGTGAAGTATACTTGCTTCTTCTAAAATGTTCAGCTCACAGTTTTTTTTTTTTTTGTTTTTTTTTTTCTAAATAGGAACAAAAAGAAAAAAGATCGTCCTCTTACCTGTCGCTACCATTTCACGCGACGTGTCATGTTGTTTCTGACATCCGAAGTCGGGAATTCGGTAGTATGAAGGATTCAGGGGATATTTGCGAAATATTTTTCGAACAAAATATGGCGGACATAAACCTGTTGCCGAACGACACCGGTAGAAAAGAAGGTAAAATTAAATATACTTTACTGACCTTTTGACATATTAATTTTTTGCGTTTTGGAAAAACAATCGAGCATTCTGATTGTTTCATTCCTTGGACAACTGTTTACGTACATGTACTACGATTTAGATAGAAATTGCTGAGACTAAAGGTTTGCTCACCATTTTATCGTCCGTTCAACCGAATAAAAACTGTTAAATAAGTAATTTAGAGTGCTTCTCATAATAAGTTGGGTAAATATACATTATACTCGTATATTTGAATTGCGATCCTTCTGTTTATTTTTTGTCGGGAGAAAAGGATTATCGATGACAAAACGAGGCATTTTATTCCACTGTATAGGTACCTCATGTTCCTAAAAGCTAGTCAATAAATAGAGGATATTCAAATGTTTGGAGTGAATATGACTTTTATTTCATCGAGTGAAGTGAAAAACTGTATATTTCATGAGTTCCGAAGGCACGAATGAAATATACATTTTTTCACTTCACGAGATGAAATAAAAGTCATATTCACGACAAACATTTGAATTTTCTTTTTATTATATACATCACTTTCGATAGAAGAGATGCAAATCTTGCATTTGCAAGGGAAAGTCTGACACGCAGTTTTGTCCCTTGGCGCCATGACGTTCATGTTTTGTTTTGTTTGGTGACGTTAGATATGACGTCAGAAACGCGCATTGGCGTGTAAAAATAAAATAAAAAGAAAATGTACTCTTTTTCAGTGAATACCATAAAAATTTTCATCTCGTGTAATGAAAACATTAATGTAAATAAGAAAAAAGTAGTTCCAGATCTTATATTTTTCACTGCTCTGAGGAGTGAAAATATAAGTTTTATATTTTCACTAGTGAAAATATAAAACTTATATTTCACTAGTGAAAATATGCATTTTATTTCATTAATAATTCTCTATATTTCATTATTTTGTATATAATAAATTTGAGTAAGTATAACATGCGACTGAGAAGGTGTTTCGAGTACAGAAAATGTGATTTTCAGCGCAAAAATGCCGAAATGTGTGGATGGTATTCTGGTTATGGCAAAAGAGCTTTACATTTATATACAATATTTAGTTTTATGTCTCTTAGTGTTTGATTAGTTTTATTTATTTTTGTTTTCATTATAATACATCTTACTCTCTCTCTCTCCCCCTCTCTCTCTGAATCTGATTAGTATACTGATCATATATCACGAGGAGATTCCTTCACCAGGAGAGGGCAATGTGGGCTAATCTTTTGACCGAATCAACGAAATAACCTTTGTGATGATATACTCAGCTGCCTCGGCCGAGGATTTGTGTGAATTGGGGAGTTTATTCCAGTCCCTAATTGTGTTGGTGAAGTAACTGGACGTAACTGCCAGTCCAGGCATATGACCTCTGAAAGACCAATGCAGCCTCGCAAACTACATTGCTGCATACGAAGAAACCGAGTCTCAGATTTTCGTTCTCTAATGTGTTTGTGTCCAAAGGAAACCTTTCAGATATTTCTTTTTTCTTTTTTTTTTTTTTTTTTTTTTTTTTTTTTTTTGTTTCACTGCAGATGCTGATACTGTACTTCACCATTGTGCAGAATACATTTTTATTTCCTTTGGGATCATTGAGCTCTTTCAGGTTACTTTGAATATCAAATACCACTTAAGCCGGTGGTAGGCGGCGTATGCAGCCTTGCAAACTACATCAAAGCATATGAAGAGACTTAATAAAACCGAGTCCCACGGATTTCGTTCTTTTATGTTTTCTTTGTTTCCAAAGGCAAATTTTCAGAGTTTTATTCTATTCAGAGGCGGCGTCCACAAATGTTAAAGTTTAAGTTTTGCGTTAAACATTTAGGACCTTGTTATTTTCAAACCCTTTGATAGATTTTGTTCATGATTGGTATGATGATAGATATGGGTCCAAACTTTTACGCAGTACCATCTCCAACAGGTTAAGGTCACGGACTTAGAATTTTCATGTCAAAATTTTAGGTTAAAGTTTTTGAAACCTCATTATTTCCGAACACTTTGATGGATTTTGTTCACGTTTTTTATGATGATAGATATTGGTCAAATATTTTATGCAAAATCATTCCCACTCCCTATTTGAGTCACAGTCTTAGAATTTTCATTTTTTAAGTTTTAAGTTAAAGTTTTTAGCATGTCATTATTTCCAACCCTATAATGGATTTGGTTCCGATATGTCATGATGATTTATACAGTACCATCCCCATTCCTCTACTTGGCCTCAAAGTCAAGGTCATGGACTGTTTAGGATCTCTTTATTTCCAAACCTTTGATGGATTTTTAGTGTATTTAGTATGATGATAGATATTGGTCCAAACATTAGCATACGCCGCCTAGCACCGGCTTAAGTGGTATTTGATATTCAAAGAAACCTGAATGAGCTCGATAATCCCTAAAGAAATGAAAATGTATTCTACACAATGGTGACACCCCACCCCCCCAACACACACACACACACACACACACACACAGACACACACACACAGACACACACACACACACACACACGTCACCAGAAACGTCAATGCCGATGCCGGCGATATAACAGTATCTTTTCCTAAATATTGTTCAGGCGAGCTAAAACTATTGGGGTGGCTGGGAGAGGGGTGCTTAAACCAATATTTTCTTCACGCGCGAAACCTTACCCTTGTCTTCTGATGCAGCTCCAAATATCAAAACAATACAAACGAAGAAAACAGAGGCAAAGTGGGCAGCCATGGAATTAAATTACTACAATGCTAGCATCACAAAAAAATGGGTTTAAACCAGATTTACCTGCGAGAAACTCCACCCTTAATTCTGATACTGCTCCATATTACAAACATATGTTCGGCTTGAAAACGTTTCTCTACCTTATAAGTGAATCATCACAGTGAAACACACATAATCACAAAAATTATAATGAAACAAAACAAAGGTTTCAATGGCGATCTGAAGCCGGAATGCAAGAAAACTACAAAAAGGATCTCGATGGGCCCGACCACATACAGTCGACTCTCGTTATCTCGACCTCGCTTATCTCGAATAACCGCTTATCTCGAAGTGAAAATCTGGTCGCTGCCTAAACATGAAAATCTAACAACAGGTAAAATAGATATTGTGGAAAAGAGGAGAAATTGCTCCTAAGGAGCAATTTCTCCTCTTTTCCACAATATTTTCAATATATGTCTAACTTCAAGAATCCATTTACATATATAATTGTTAAATGTAGTTATGCGAACTATTTTTTTCATAATTCTGTGAATCTGATATGTCGAGGTACGGATATCTCGAAGTATTTTAGAGAGTCCCTTGGAATTCGAGATAACGAGAGTCGACTGTACATTGATAGTCAGGTGCCAATCTTCTGAAACTGATTGAGGAGATAGAATTAATCTATAAAAGGCTCATATATTCTGTGTAACTTTACTTTTTACAAAACCTTTGCATACTGCCCTTGGTATTAGAAATAATATGAAGTGGTTACCGCAATGTGTTTTCTAGTCTGTCAGACCTGATTAGCATGACCTATATAGGTTTCTCATTTTGGAATATCATTCTGTTAAGAAAGCTTCAGACATAAGCAGCATGTTGGAACTACCTCAGAATCCACAGTCATATCAATATAGAGCAATGAAGGATAGATATACAAGTTACAATGAATTGACACATGTTCATAGCTGCATATTTTGACATTGTTGTACTTGCAATGATCCTCAATTCCACCATTCATTAAAAGATGGGAGGTATA